>JAUNZO010000170.1:0-561012 GCA_031894775.1 Chloris gayana | reverse complement strand
TATAACTCAACACATGATGTTGCCCTTGTCATCCTTATACTATGTTTCATATAGATCATGACGAGAATAACGACTTCTTTGATATGATATTTAATTTGCTGTGTATCTTAACATTCTTTGCAGGCAAGGTTCTTGTTGGCTAAGTTGAATCCATCGGCCACATATAACTCAACACATGATGTTGCTCCAGGTTCTGACATCATATTCACCGATGATGTCAGCTTCCAGGTCTTCTGTGAGCACCTTCAAAGGCTGGCCGTTCAGTCTTAAGGACATGTATCCAAAAGTTGTACAACCTATTTGATAGTTGCTGATAATTTACTGGGTTGGTAGATTCGATCTGTGAGGAAATTTGCCTTTTTTTTTTGTTACCGTGACAATTTTCAGAGGTCAGACCATTTTTTTGGGAAATAATCATAAAAAAAATGTATAAGTTACCCCAGAGGTCTATTATCCGTAGTCTTTACTTTGTATGTTGACATCACCCTCCCCCCCCCTTTCAAAGGTATATGCAATCGAGGTTTTGTGTCAGCTGTTTACTGAACTTATTTTTCAGAAAAGTTTACTTTGGTATCCAGCATAAATTTTGTGGGTCCAATTTGAATTTTTCGGTATTTTCTATGTCAAGAGGTCCTTAGATTCTGTATGAAAAATGATTTACCAAAAGTCACTAAGTCGTGAAAATTTTCATGATAAATCCAGTGGGTAATAGACCTTAGTCTGAATTAGATGATTTTCAAACATATTTAAAAGTACGAAGCATATTTCCATTCTATTGGCATGAAACAGTTTTGAACTTAACATTTAATGTGCTGAGTTGAATTATTTACATTTTAGCCTCGTGGTAGAAAGAAAAAGAATTTGAAGCATTACTACCGGCTGCTATTTCTCCACTGATGTCGTTTCAAGCTCCCCATTATCAAAATAGGCAAAAGTCTGCTTTACTCCCTTCCTAAAGAATATATATGCAAGATTAAACCATGCATGTTTACACATTGCACTGATCTAACATAAGTAATACATCCTAAACTCTCTAAACAAAGCAAGTACGGGCAAGCCAAAACCTAAATCGGACCATGTGGTTCTGCAACCAATCACATTAACTAGCACTAGATGACTCCATCGGAAGGGAAGGAAGGCAATTCTGTTCAACACAATCTATAAGAACAGAAACCTGAACCTTCCTATTGGAATTCCGTTGGTGGGAAGGAAGGCATGGATCCTGCAACCGTGCGGCACAAAGGAAGGAAACAGTGGGCGCGCGAACAGAATTGGCCGAGAAAGACTAATTTAATACAACCATAGAGCCCATGATTCATCAGCCACATCGGACTGTTCATGTGGCAGTCTTAGGTGTCAATACCGGGCCGCATCACTAGATTGGGATTAAAAACCTGATTAAATGTGATTTAGCAAATCGTGGGGAGAATATAAACCAAAGGATAGTTTAGGGGTACGTAGACTTTGAGTAAAATAGGGGAGTAAAGTGGACTTTTGCCTTCAAAATATCGCCATCCAAAATATCACCGTCAATAACATGCCATATTAATCGAATGGCGGTAGCCTTGTACTAAAATCTACATTTGTCAAACTCAACTTGTAGGAATGTAGGCAACAGACTACAGAATCATTCAGTGCTGTTGCTGAACGTGCAGTCAGCAGCTGAATTCAGGCATCAAGTTAGGTAGCTATGTCCGATAGGAATAGTGAGGCATCAGCTAGATAGTTATGCCCCATAGAAGTACTGTTCTGGGAGTGCCATACTCGCCCTCTGTTTCATGCGCTTTCACAGTTGTAGAAATCTTAAAATAGCTGACCAGTCCGATCTGTTTTTGCTCTGCCTTTGGGGCCGCAAATGACTTTGCAAAGTTGCCCAGTCCCATTCTAAGCTTTTCAAGAGTTACACATTTATTCACACGCACACAAGAAACCCCTAGCTTGCTTGTCTGAACAGACAAATGGAAAGTGTAACAAAACAAGCTAAAATTTGATGAGAAATAAACAACATCATCAGCAAATAAAATTTGATATTAAGAGAAAATTATATTTTTGAACGAAACTTCTTTTAGAAATCAGCAGCTACAAACTACTCCCTCCATCCCAGTTTATTTGTCATTCTCGCTCTCTTTCGTGTGTTCAGAGTTCATAGCATCTTCAATGAATCTCGACATTAACACTATGTCCAGCATTCATAGCATCTTGGATGAACCTGGTAGAGAGCTAAAATGTCAAATATTTTGAGACGGAGAGAGTAGTTCTTTAATATATCATATCCAACCAAAACAATCAAGTTAAACAAGAACCGCAGACTTAAACAAAACGAAGCGTAGATCAAGACAGGGCTCGCGTTCTCGTTCGAAGTAAAACCAAGCTTCACCCCTTACGACTAAGGGGGAGTGGCATTTTCTTTAAACAAAACGAAGCGCAGAGCCGCAAAGAGGCTCGCATTTTTGTTCGAAGTAAAAACCAAGCTTTGCCCCTTACGACTAAGAGGGGGGGGTTGGCGTTTTCTTTAAACAAAACGAAGCGCAGAGCCGTAAAGGGCTCGCATTTTTGTTCAAAGTAAAAACCAAGCTTCGCCCCTTGCGACTAAAAGGGGGCGGTGTTTTCTTTAAACAAAACGAAGCGCGAGCCTCAAAGGAGCTCACGTGTTCGTTCAAAGTAAAAACCATGCTTCGCCCTTACGACTAAAAGGGGAAGCATCATTTTCTTTAAACAAAATGAAGCACAGAGCCGCAAAGGGGCTCACGTTTCGTTCGAAGTAAAAACCAAGCTTCGCCTCTTACGACTAAGAGGCGGGAGTGGCGTTTTCTTTAAGAGTACCGCTATAGGTCCAACCCGATTGTCCTACTCATGTACAACACATGCTATTATAGAAACTATATATCAGTATTTGGAAATTTAAAACACTTGATTAACATATATTCATCCATTTGGAACAGGGTTGGACATTCGAGTTAGCTCCACAAGTAATTCCCTTTCTTTAAACAAAACGAAACATAGAGCCGCAAAAGGGCTCACATTTTTGTTCGAAGTAAAAACCAAGCTTCACCCCTTACGACTAAGAGAGGGGATGGCGTTTTCTTTAAACAAAATGAAGTACAGAGCCGCAACGGGGCTCGTGTTTTCGTTCGAAGTAAAACCAAGCTTCGCCCCTTACGACTAAGAGGGGGAGTGACGTTTTCTTTAAACAAAACGAAGTGCGGAGCCGCAAAGGGGCACGTGTTTTCGTTCGAGTTAAAACCAAGCTTCGCCCTTACGACTATGAGGGAGGAGTGATGTTTTCTTTAAACAAAACGAAGCGCAGAGCCGTAAAGGGGTTCGCGTTGTCGTTCGAAGTAAAAATCAAGCTTCGCTCCTTACGAATAAGAGGGGGAGTGACGTTTTCTTTAAATAAAGAAGCGCAGAGCCGTAAAGGGGCTCGCGTTTTCGTTCAAAGTAAAAACCAACCTTCGCACCTTACGTCTAAGAGGGGAAGTGGCCTTTTCCTTAAATAAAACGAAGCGTAGAGTCACAAAGGGGCTCGCGTTTTCGTTCGAAGTAAAAACCAAGCTTCGCCCTTATGACTAAGAGGGGGAGTGACGTTTTCTTTAAATAAGACGAAGCGTAGAGCCGTAAAGGGGCTCGCATTTTCGTTCGAAGTAAAAACCAAGCTTCACCCCTTACCACTAAGAGGGGGAGTGGTGTTTTTTTCAAAACAAAATGAAGCGTAGAGCCGCAAAGGGGCTTGCGTCTTCGTTCGAACCAAAAGCCAACCTTCCACATCCCCCCCCCCAACAAAGCAAAGGAGCATTCAAGCGAACATCACAACATGTAAATAAGCATTCGACCGAGGAAAGCAGTCGAACAAGGCCCCACTTACATAATTGATTAAAAAATTTCAACGACTACGCCAATATTATCCCCTTCGTAAAGCGAGTGTCATATGCGAGCACATCTCCGTCGGATCGCACTGCGGGATTTCCACTTTCACCTTCGCGTCATCCGGGAGAATGGGCGACGAGGACAAGGGTCGATCTCGGAAAATTTTTGTCGGTTTGTACCGACCCTTAGCATACCGAACACCGGCGATTCTCCGGAAGTCGGTCGGGTCGCCCGAGGTTTCAAAGCACGGTACCGCTCATAGTAACCCCGGGTAACCTCAAGTAATCCTATTGCCAAGCAAGAGGCATGATATCGACCGTAGCGCGAGGCGCAAAATCACACGTCTCCGGAACCGATCGCCGAGAAGTAAAGCAACGGATACGGTCCCGTAAGGTTTTATTCCGGCTCTCTTTTAACGATAACACCCGACTAAAAAAACACGGGTTTTATAATTCCCACTCGTTCCGCCCCAACGATTCGGGGCAAGTAGAGTAACTCGCGAGACTACCACCCTCGACATCGACAAGAGACTCTAAGCACGTCGAACCTACTTGAGTTGAAGGTCCGGCGCCGCGGATGAAGAAGTCCCGGCGGTGGCACCGAACTCTGGTCACCACGTGCCTCACGCTTATCTTTCGAACAGCAGCCCGGGAACCCGGGCCTAGAGATGATGCTTCACGTCCTCTCGACAAGCCACCGGCCTTGCCGTGCGCCCCATCAAGGGTTTCGAAGAAACTCGGATCGGCTTCGGAACTCGAAGCCGCGCCATCACTTTGCACGGACTCACCGGGAAGCCCTAGAGTTCGGATCAACTCGTAAGTATCGCTATCGATTCCTCGCGTATGCCATGCGCACAAAACCTACACAGGTCAATAGTCATTTACAAAATATTGGTTCAACACGACATCAGCACAAAGCCTCAATACAAGTTTCCAATAAAGACCCTATCTAATCCACCTCTTCACCGGAACCAGGCGCGGCGGACGAATTCTCAACATCGCGGCCTCGCGCGCGAACAACTTAGCTCCTTCCTCCTCCTCTCCTTCCTCTTCATCCACCCCTTCCTCCTCTTCCCCGACGTTCTCTTCGGTTGGCTCCTCGGAAGGCTGCGGAAAAATGGGGTTAGAATCACGAAAAAGAGAGGAAAACAGAGGTTTAACGGCAAAAACACGTTACCCCATTCACCCGAGCGACGGAGTCAACACGCACGGCTCGCGTCCGTTCTCAACCCGATACTCGGCCACAACGCGCCAAGCCGCCACCTTGACTACTCGCTCGCGTCATCGCGAGCATCCGAGCGGATCGCGATCTCCGCATTGGCTACGCCCTCGATGTGCCAACAGCCCGGCCTCTTGAGCAGGTTGAAGCCCGCCTTTACGGTAAACATCATGGCGATGTTGCGGCTCCTCTCGAAGACTTCGGTCGGCGCCGGAAGCCGGGCCTCGAGCCATTGGAAGAACGTCCGCTCCACGTCATCACCGTCCGGCACTTCGAAGGGAGGAACAACAACGCCGCACTTCCCTAGCAGCTCAACAAGAGAAGCACCGGCCTTCACGCCCTTCCGAGGAAAAAGGCCTCGTGACGGTCGAGAGTCGCCGACAGGTCTACCTCTACCGCGTCTTCCTTGGCAGTCTTGAGTTTCTTCTTGGCGTGATGCCACGCTGAATGGGCCGCTTCGACCGACTCCCTCGCGGCTACAAGGGCCTTCTTGTTGCCCTAAGCAGCCTCTTTTAGCCCCGCCACCTCGCTCGACAGAATCGTGTGTTGGCCTCCTTCTCCACGGCAAGCTCCGCGGCCACCTTCTCATGGCACGATAGGTGGTCGGCCAGCACCGCGGACAAGTCCCGACCTTGGTGGAACACGCCATGTAGCTCCGCAATCAACGCCTCGTCGGAACGGTCGGACGGAGAGGTGCCGGACGAAGGAGCGGGAGAAGCGAGTTATTTCCCAAGAGCCGCAAGGGCGGCGGAGCACGAGACAACTCGTCAAAGAAAGCGAAGCATGAGGTATTATCTTGGCTAAAAAAAATAATAAAGGAAAAGTCAAGACCGACCTTGCCGGTCGACGCTAATTTCGACCGAGGATGCACGGCCGGCGGAGCTAGGGTTCGCTGCGGGGAAAAAGCGAAGGCACGACAAATCGGACTAGGAACTTCGAGCGTAAAACGCCGCCACACGGCAAGTCATAACAACAACGCTTACCTTGAGCAGGGGGAGCAGAGCCACTTCGAACCTCGACCCGAGGCTTCTTGATGTTCTTCTTCTTCTTCTTCTTCTTCTTAAGGGGAGGAAGTGGCTCGACAGACGGGCCATGCATCATCATCGACCAAAGGGTCGAATTAGGGGATCGCGCACCGTGGGCCGTAGTGTGACATCCCTTCCGGGACACTCAGGAGTCGGTACAGGTGAAAGTGCATCTAGGCCCCTAATTATGGTTTTGAGTGATTGACGTCAATACAATTAAAAAGGACTAATATTCTAAATGAGCTTGTGCGCAGTGCATAACTAAAATTCAATTGAGAGCAAAGAAACACAAAAAGGAAGTGGTCATACTCGCTCATACGTGCAAGATTTGAAAAATGGATCACTCATGCTCAAGATCAAGCTATGAAGCCTTTTATTTATGTCTTGAGTATAGGAAACACCGTACTATCAAGAGGGACACACAAGTATGAAGTGTGAAAAATGAAAGTGCTCAAAACTCATTCCAAACACAAAATATCATTTGGAGTCTGACATATCC
This sequence comes from Chloris gayana, assembly GCA_031894775.1. NCBI lineage: Eukaryota > Viridiplantae > Streptophyta > Magnoliopsida > Poales > Poaceae > Chloris > Chloris gayana. The sequence continues at coordinate 554,406 of JAUNZO010000170.1, read as the reverse complement.
GACTCACTCGGATATTGGACTCGGACTCCGGAGAGCTAGCCAAAGAAATTCCACATAGACTCGGACATATCCGACTCGCGACAGAGTCGGACTCCGTAACCGTGACACACTTTTGAAACCCTAGGAGTCGGACAATCCGACTCGGCCGGATATATCCGACCCCACAGGGGTACTCTGACTTATCCGAGTTATGTCGGATTTAAGACTCGGACTCCGCGAGCGAAATCCAATCTTTCGAAACCCTAGCGAGTCGGATGTATCCGACTCACTCTGACATATCCGAGTCGGATCCGAGCCAACGGCTCTTTTGAGTGCCCCGGCTATAAAAGTGGACCTCGTCCACTTTTGGCCGGTTGGCACTTCCCACACTCTCAAAAATACTCCCCAACTCACTCAAGCTCTCCTCTTCTTCAAGTTTGATTCCCCACTCCAATCCTTGGTGGATTTGTGAGAAGATTGAGGAGAAGATCGTTGAGCTTCATCTCCAACTCAAGAGCACTTGATTCTTTGCATCACCGGTACTTGTTGTGTTTGTTACTCTTGGGGATTCATCCCCTAGACGGTTAGGTGTTACCCGGCGAGCTCCCAAGCTTGTGGTTGAGACTCGGGTCGTTTGTATTGCCCCTCTCTTCGTGGAGCTTTGATTTAGTGGATTTTAAGCCGGCCTTTGTGGCGGCTTGACGAGGTTTAGGGTTGAGAGCAACCCGGTCCTTGGTGGACTCCTCAACGGAGACGTAGGCTTCTTGGTGGAGCCGAACTTCGGTAGAAAATCGTGTGTCTTTGTGTCTCTCTTTATTTCTTGCAAATAGATGTGCTATAGCTCTAAGGTGTTCTTGCTTAAATTCCTAGATTTACTTGCATAGGTGGCTTGCTTGCTTGTCCCCTTGTAGCCTTAGCTTTCTAGTGTCACTAGCTGGTTGCTTGTTGCTTTAATTCCGCGGATTTGTCCATCTTGACTCCCATTCCCCTTTCCGCACGAGGGAGTCGGATTTGTCCTACTCTAGTCGGATATTAGTCCATAGTCGGACTTATCCTACTATAGTCGGACATTTGAGTCGGACAAATCTTTCCTCGCGTATTTAATTTGTTAAATTAAGTGATTTTCAGGATTATCGCCTATTCACCCCCTCTAGGCGACTTTCAATTGGTATCGAGCAGGTATCTTCGTTGAAGCCTCACCGCTTGAAGATTAAAGATGGCAAATGAGAAAGATGCAACGGTTAGTGGTAGTGGTGAAGCACCACCTAAGGTAACCGATGAAGGAAGGCATGAAAACTCACCGGGTGATGCTGGAGAAGGAAGTGGAAAAGGAATTGCCAAGGATGGAAATGTGCCAAGTGCTTTGCCATTAAGCTACAACAAAACACCATACTCCTACAATGACGGAAGAGATGAGCATATTGGACAAGGGTCCAGTAGACTACCATATTTTGATGGTCAATACTTTGATCATTGGAAAACAAAGATGCTACTACATTTGGACTCAATGCATCAAAATGTGAGAAGTGTAACTCAAAATGGATTCTTGTGGGAATGTAGAAGCAAGCCAACCGCACAAGACTTGTTCAATGTAAGATGCAATGTGGCGGCAGCTAGTGCTCTAGTATCCGCACTTAGTCCCGCCGAGTATGAGAAGGTAACCGGATTGGAGGATGCCCATCAAATTTGGTTGAAGCTTGAATTGGTTCATGAGGGCATTGATAGTGTGAAGGAGTCTAAGCTAGAAGGGCTTAGAGAAGAGTTTAACTACTTTGTCATGAGGTCGGATGAAGGGCCAAGGGAAGCCCATGATAGGATGATGAGGATAGTTAACATGAGAAGAGCACTTGGAGAGAAGGTGTTGGACTTGGATGTGAATAGAAGGTTACTACAAGCATTGCAAGCATGGGATGCAAACATAGTATCCAACATAAGGGACAAAGATGGCTTTAGATACTTTACCACCGATGAAGTGATTGGAAAGGTGCTTTCCCAAAAACAGCAAATTGATCAAGGGAATAGAATCAACGCTTTGCTTAGAGACAAGGAAAAGGCTAGTGGGAGCAAGAATGATTTGGCTCTCAACGCCGAACAAGAAAAGAAAAAGAAGGTGGTTGAGGAGAGTGATGATAATAGTGATGATGAGATGGCTCTCTTCGTGAAAAGATTCAACAAGCTCATGTCAAAGAGAAGCTTCAAGAAGGATGATCAAGACAAGAGCAAGTCAAGAAAGGCCAAAAACAAGTGCTACATTTGTGGAGACAAAGGTCACTTCATGGCGGAGTGTCCGGAAAACTACAAGAACAAGCAAAACAAGAAGGGTGACAAGAAGTACAAGAAGCATAGAAAGTACCGTCGGGGTGAAGCACACATTGGGCAAGAGTGGAACTCCGATGGATCATCTTCCTCCTCCGAGTCGGAATCCGATGAAGAAAAGGGAGGGATTGCTTCACTTGCAATAGGGCTAACACCGACCAACTCCTCCTTGTTTGGAAGCTTAACCGATGATGAAGATGACACCGGGCACAAGTGCATGATGGCCAAAGGCTCCAAGGTAAACACTAATGCTAGTTCTCAAATTCCTAACATGTTTGATTTGTTGGACATTATTGAGCAGGAAAAGGAGAACAATGAGAGGCAAGAGGAGCTTCTTGAGAAACAAGAAGAAATGCTTGTTCAAGAGAAGCAAAGGGTGCTTGAACTTGAGAAGCTCCTAGAAGTTGAGAGGAAGAAGAATGAGGACTTAGTGAAGTCCCTAAAAATGGTTGAAAATGAAAGTGTGACACTTAAAGTCACAAATGTGACACTTCAAGAGAAGTGTGATAACTTGCAAAAGGATCACAACTCTCTTAAAGTGCAATTTGAGGAAATTAAGTGTAACACTACTTCCTCTCAATCTTCGTCTTGCCCCCGTCTAGCATTGAGTGTTCTAGGTGTCTCAAGGTTGATGTTGAAGCTTGTACAAGAAACATCAAGACCATTGGTGACTTGAAGAAGCAAGTGCAAGAGCTTCAAGACCAAGCACAAAAGAAGAAGAAGGTCGTTGATGACGCCAAGGCCGAGTATGCAAGGGGTGCATACACCAATGTGAGACGGTCACATGTGAAGGATGGCATTGGGTACAAGCAAGGTGACAAGCATAATGCAAGAATCAACAAGAACGGCACCGAATTCATCAAGTTCACCAAAGAGAGTGGACACCAAAATAAGCAAGTCAAGACGGAGAAGCAAATCAAGAATACTAACAAATCTTCTCTTATTTGTGATTTGCGTACTAATGTGCCTAACCCCTCTTGTGCTCTCTTTAATGATTTTGATGCGACCTATGTGCTAATGAGAAACAAGTATGGTCGTGTTTATGCGAAATATGTTGGGCCACGCAACAAGACACACAAATCTTGTGTGTGGGTGCCCAAGGCACTTGTTACTAATGTGAGAGGACCCAAACAAATTTGGGTACCTAAAAACAAAGCATAAATTGTTTTGTAGGAATACTCCTCCGGTGGCTCATCATGGGTGGTGGATAGTGGATGCACCAATCATATGACCTGGAGACAAGAAAATGTTCGAGTCATTCGAGCCAAGCAAAGAAAGAAATGAATATATCACCTTTGGAGACAACGGAAAAGGCTATGTGTTGGGATATGGTAACATTCCTTTAACTTTTCCGCATTCACTTTCGAAGGTTATGCTTGTGGATAACGTTGACTTCAATTTGTTGTCTATCTCACAACTTTGTGGAATGGGCTACAATTGTTTGTTCAACGACAAGGGTGTGATTGTCTCAAGGAGAAGTGATGGCTCGATTGCTTTTGAGGGTGTGCTCAAAGGGAAGCTTTATGTCGTGGATTTTACCGCGGATAAAGCAAAACTTGACACATGCTTAGTTGCAAAGTCCGACATGGGATGGTTGTGGCATAGACGACTAGCCCATGTCGGTATGAGAAATCTTCACAAACTCCAAAAGGGCGGTCATATCCTTGGACTAACGGATGTTTGCTTTGAGAAAAATAAAATTTGTAGTGCATGCCAAGCCGGAAAACAAGTTGGAGCACCACACCCATCCAAGAACATAGTGACAACTACAAGACCATTGGAGATGCTTCACATGGATCTTTTTGGTCCCATCGCCTACATAAGCATTGGCGGTAACAAATATGGACTTGTTATTGTTGATGATTATTCTCGCTTCACGTGGGTATTCTTTTTATGTGATAAAGGTGAAGTGAAAGATGTACTCAAGACATTCTTGAAAAGAGCACAAAATGAATTTGAAGTGAAGATCAAGGCCATAAGAAGCGACAACGGTACCGAGTTCAAGAACACTCAAGTTGAAGAGTACCTTGATGAAGAGGGCATCAAGCATGAGTTTTCGGCACCCTACACACCGCAACAAAATGGGGTGGCCGAAAGAAAGAACCGCACTCTCATAGAGATGGCAAGAACCATGCTTGATGAATACAAGACCTCCGATCGCTTTTGGGCCGAAGCAATCAACACCGCATGCCATGCCTCAAATCGGTTGTATCTCCATCGACTCTTGAGGAAAACGCCATACGAGCTACTAACCGGTAAAAAGCCTAACATCTCGTACTTTCGAGTTTTTGGGAGCAAATGTTTCTTGCTCAACAAGAAACCCAAGACTTCAAAGTTCTCCCCTAAAGTTGATGAAGGTTTCTTGCTTGGGTATGGGTCAAATTGTCACGCCTATCGTGTCTTTAACAAAACCACCGGCTGCGTTGAAGTTTCACTGGACGTGACGTTTGACGAATCTAACGGCTCTCAAGGGGAGCAAGTTGTTATTAACAATGCAGATGTTGAGGCTCCTAGGGAAGCAATCAAAAGGATGGCACTTGGTGATGTGAGACCGCAAGAACCGCAAAATGATCAAGATCAACCTCCCCCTCAAGTCAAGACCAACCATGCACAAATCATGATCAAGTTGATCAAGATCAAGAGGTTGGCAATGAAGATCATGCTCAAGGACAAGATGATGAACCCATGTCGCATGATCAAGAGGTTGAACAAGACGGCGGTCAAACAAGCTCACATCCACCACACCCAAGAGTGCATCAAAGTGTGCAACGTGATCACCCCGTGGAACAAATTCTTGGTGACATAGAAAAGGGGTAATCACTCGTTCTCGTGTTTGCAATTTTTGTGAACATTACTCTTTTGTCTCTTCTTTGGAGCCATTTAGAGTAGAAGAAGCACTCGAGGACTCGGATTGGGTGATGGCCATGCAAGAGGAATTGAACAACTTCACAAGAAATGAAGTTTGGACATTAGAAGAAAGACCAAGAGGCAAGAATGTTGTGGGCACCAAGTGGGTGTTTCGCAATAAGCAAAATGAAGACGGTGTTGTGACAAGAAACAAAGCAAGATTGGTGGCAAAAGGATATTCACAAGTAGAAGGATTGGATTTTGATGAAACCTATGCCCCCGTGGCTAGGCTTGAGTCAATAAGAATACTACTTGCCTTTGCCACTCACCACAACTTCAAGTTGTATCAAATGGACGTGAAGAGTGCTTTCCTCAACGGACCAATCAAGGAAGAAGTGTACGTGGAGCAACCACCGGGCTTTGAAGACCCCAAGTATCCTAACCACGTGTACAAACTCTATAAGGCGCTCTATGGGCTTAAACAAGCACCAAGAGCATGGTATGAATGCCTTAGGGATTTCCTTTTGAAAAAGGGGTTTGAAATGGGCAAGGCCGATGCAACCCTCTTCACTAAGCGTTTTGATTATGATATATTTGTGTGCCAAATTTATGTCGATGACATAATATTTGGTTCTACTAATCAAACGTTTTGTGATGATTTTAGCAAGATAATGACAAAGAGGTTCGAGATGTCTATGATGGGAGAGTTGACATTCTTTCTAGGATTTCAAGTCAAGCAACTCAAGGAGGGCACCTTCCTATGTCAAGCCAAGTACACTCAAGACATATTGAAGAAGTTTGACATGGACAAGGCAAAGCCCGCCAAGACACCCATGGCTACAAACGGCCATCTCGACCTCACCAAGAAAGACAAGCCGGTTGATCAAAAGGTTTTTCGCTCTATGATCGGCTCTTTGCTTTATCTTTGTGCATCTAGGCCCGATATCATGCTTAGTGTGTGTATGTGTGCACGTTTTCAAGCCGCTCCTATGGAGTGCCACATGGTGGCCGTTAAAAGAATCTTGAGATATCTAGTGCATACACCCAACCTAGGGCTTTGGTACCCCAAGGGTTCAAAGTTCAACCTAATAGGCTATTCCGATGCGGATTATGCCGGGGACAAAGTGGATAGGAAGAGTACCTCCGGACGTGCCAATTCTTGGGTAGGTCCCTAGTGTCGTGGTCGTCCAAGAAACAAAATTCCGTTGCCCTTTCCACAACTCGAAGCGGAGTATGTGGCAGCCGGTAGTTGTTGTGCACAACTACTATGGATGCGACAAACTCTAAGGGACTATGGTTACAAGTTGAACCGTATTCCACTCCTATGTGACAACGAGAGTGCCATAAAGCTAGCTTACAACCCCGTTGAGCATTCGCGCACAAAGCACATAGACATTAGACATCACTTCTTGAGAGATCATTCTATCAAAGGGGATATTGAAGTGAGTCATGTGAGAACCGATGAACAATTAGCCGATATTTTCACCAAGCCACTAGACGAAACCCGTTTTTGTTACTTAAGGAGTGAGCTAAATATCCTTGACTCTAGTAATGTGGCTTGAAAGCTTGCATATCTCGCTGTGACTTAGAGTATTTGTTTTTGAAAAATAAAATTCTTGAAAACTCTTGTATGTTTTGTTCTTCGAAAACATTTGGTTCTTGATCCTTGGATCATACGGATTTGGATGTAATCATTGTTGGAATGATTGATTGTAGCTGGCTACATCCAATGAAGTTTTAGCACATGTCCTTAAGTTTAATTGAGATCAAGAGAGAGAAGAGTGAAGGATCTTTCTCGCTCTTGGAGCAAGGCAGTTTAAAAACCGCAGAGTCGGATTTATCCGACCCGACCGGATTTATCCGATCTGTCTCCGAGGAGTCGGACTATGTCCGACGGAGTCGGATATATCCGACTCCACGGGATTTTTACCTATAAGCCCGAATCCAACTTACCCCTTCACCCTATCTCCTCATTCAAACTCCAACCTTTCTCTCTCCTCTCCAACCGGCGGCGCAAGTACATCTCCGGCGATCTCCCTTCTCCACCGGCGTTTTGGAGAGATTTGTGTGGGAAAGGCTCCTCCTACTCGGACTCTATCCGACTCCATTGTTGGCCTCAAGGTTTTTCCCCTATTCCCATCTTTTCACCTAGGGTTTAAAGTCAACTTCCATGGATTAGGTGTTCTAGTGTTTCCCCCGCCTAGATGTTGCATAGATGTTGTTCCTAGGATGCTATAGATGCTCTAAACGCAATATGGCTAGGAATGTGCGGTAGATCTATGCGGAATAGCGATTTTAGTAAAAATCCTGTTGTAGTCGGACATGTCCGAGTGAGTCGGATATATCCGACTCACTATGACTAGTCGGATTCTGTCCGACTCGCTCGGACATATCCGACTCCAACAGAATTTTCACTAAAGTTCGAAATTGTGCATTACTTCTATCCAAACTCAAATATCTATGCTATCCATCTCATACCATTCCTTGTTTATCTTTTGTCAGCATGGGTCGTTCATCTACCAACCCCCATCCGGAAAAGAGAGCAAAAGTTGCCTGAAAGAAAAGGAGTAGAACCATCCATCTTCCCATTGTTGAACCAAGGGAAGAAGAGGAACCCACCGAGATCCGCAGGGAGATGAGGGATGTGGTGGTCCATCCCGGAGTTGACCGTGTGATGATTGACTATATCAAAGGGGCCGAGGCAGCGGCAACCGAAGCAAGAGAGGTGAACTGGTTTGACATGGAACGGGAGTCTCTAGACAACCGTTTCTCGGTCTCACTTTCACACGGACCGGTACATGTGTGCCTACAGGAGCAAGGTGAAGCCCACAAGTGCCAATGCAAGTACATAGATTGGGACTACATGTCAAGCGTGCACACAGCCTTTGTTTGATGAGGTCATTGCTATGTGTGAGTTTCATGGACTCAAGGAGATCATGTGTTTCAAGTATGATTGGAACCAGGAGATAGTGTGTCGGCTCTACTCCACCGTGTTTTTTGACAAGAACTTGGGCAGGTTTTGGTGGATGACCGATGGAGAGAAGCTTTCTTGTACCTTCAGTAGATTTGCAAACATTCTTGGATTGAGGGACACAATGAACAGGGATCTTCGCTTGCATGATTCAGATTCTCTCAACCCGGAGCTCATGAGGTACATGTATGAGGATGAGGACACGTGCAAGCCACCCTTTGCTCACGGTCTCAAGCCTCTTTATGTGGTCTTGCACAGATGCTTCGCCTCACTCTCTCACCTAGGGGTGGCAATGCAGATCATGTTGCATCATATGCCAAGGATTTATTTCATATCTTGCCCACTCAAAGGAAATTCAATGTGTGGGACTTTATCTTCAGTGAGATGTGGCACCGCTCCGTGGACGCTAGACGTGCTTGTGTGTATGCACCTTTTGTGATGTGCATGATTGAGAAGATCTCCAAGAAGACCTTCAACAAGGATCGCACGCACAAACCCCTTCAACCTAGGATGCCGGCCAATGCTCCTAAGACTTCATCTCGAGCTATACCTCCAGCTTGCTCCAACTGCTCCTCGCTCCAGCTCGCACTCCGTTCTTCGACTCTCCTAGCTCTAGCACGGCTCCTCGTCCGGATAGAGCCCGTGGTCGTGGTGCTAGCACGAAGAGCAAGAGCGCTCTCTTCAAGATGCTTAAGGGTCTCTTCGGCATGTGCCGCCGGATTGATGCCAAGGTGGACAGCCTTAAGCAGGATAATGAGGTGATAAAGGCAAGGCAGTAAGATTATTCTTGATCATCTTCGTATCACTACTCCTAGAGTTCCCTCTCCGTAGCCCGCACTCGCTCCTCCTCCAGCTTGAGTATCCTTGGGACTCATTCACCCCGGATGAGTCGCTTCTACTTTGGCTACTTTCCTCCTCCACCTTTCTCTTCGTGTTCCGGCTTTACCATCGTCTCCTACCGGCCCTAGCACCTGTACCTCCACACACACTCGGTTTCACTATGAGGAGGATGAGCCCGTGGCAGCAGCCTCCGAGGAAGAAGAAGAAGAAGAAGGAGAAGAAGAAGAAGAGGAGGACCCCAAAGGCAAGGGCCCCGCCGAGGAAGAAGAAGAAGATGACGACGACGACGACGAGGATTGGGGCGATGATGAGTAGGCTTCCTCTCCTCCTTTTTGGTGTTTTGATGCCAAAGGGGAGAAGTAAAAATTCCCGAGTTTCCGTTGTGAGTAGAGCAAGTGAGAGTTGCTCTTGTATCTTGTTTTACTTTATGGACATGTTGCTACTTTTGAGTTGTAATCGTGGTGAACTATGTGGTGTGTCTTTATTTGTAATAACCCGTTTTTAATTATTTATGTGATAAGCTATGCTCTATGAATGATGGATGGTGTAATGTTTTTTTGTTAATTTCTAGTTGCATTTGTGTGATTCACATGTCATATGCATAGTTGTTGTCCTTTTTGTATTATATGCCTTGTGAGTAAAATGCATGGATGTAGGGGGAGCTCTCTTGTTTTCTCTCAAAATATGTGCTTTTGGTTTTAAAATGACCAAATATTGAATTCAACTCATGCACACATTTAGGGGGAGCTCTCTTCTACTTGCTCTCTTGTTCAAGCTCTTTTTATACTTAATTGTGAATTTTAGTTGTATTGTCATCAATCACCAAAAAGGGGGAGATTGAAAGTGCATCTAGGCCCCTAATTATGGTTTTGAGTGATTGACGTCAATACAATTAAAAAGGACTAATATTCTAAATGAGCTTGTGCGCAAGTGCATAACTAAAATTCAATTGAGAGCAAAGAAACACAAAAAGGAAGTGGTCATACTCGCTCATACGTGCAAGATTTGAAAAATGGATCACTCATGCTCAAGATCAAGCTATGAAGCCTTTTATTTATGTCTTGAGTATAGGAAACACCGTACTATCAAGAGGGACACACAAGTATGAAGTGTGAAAAATGAAAGTGCTCAAAACTCATTCCAAACACAAAATATCATTTGGAGTCGGACATATCCGACTCACTCGGATATTGGACTCGGACTCCAGAGAGCTAGCCAAAGAAATTCCACATAGACTCGGACATATCCGACTCGCGACGAGAGTCGGACTCCGTAACCGTGACACACTTTTGAAACCCTAGGAGTCGGACAATCCGACTCGGTCGGATATATCCGACCCCACAGGGGTACTCGGACTTATCCGAGTTATGTCGGATTTAAGACTCGAACTCCGCAGCGAAATCCAATCTTTCGAAACCCTAGCAATCGGATGTATCCGACTCACTCGGACATATCCGAGTCGGATCCGAGCCAACGGCTCTTTTGAGTGCCCCGGCTATAAAAGTGGACCTCGTCCACTTTTGGCCGGTTGGCACTTCCCACACTCTCAAAAATACTCCCCAACTCACTCAAGCTCTCCTCTTCTTCAAGTTTGATTCCCCACTCCAATCCTTGGTGGATTTGTGAGAAGATTGAGGAGAAGATCGTTGAGCTTCATCTCCAACTCAAGAGCACTTGATTCTTTGCATCACCGGTACTTGTTGTGTTTGTTACTCTTGGGGATTCATCCCCTAGACGGTTAGGTGTTACCCGGCGAGCTCCCAAGCTTGTGGTTGAGACTCGGGTCGTTTGTATTGCCCCTCTCTTCGTGGAGCTTTGATTTAGTGGATTTTAAGCCGGCCTTTGTGGCGGCTTGACGAGGTTTAGGGTTGAGAGCAACCCGGTCCTTGGTGGACTCCTCAACGGAGACGTAGGCTTCTTGGTGGAGCCGAACTTCGGTGGAAAATCGTGTGTCTTTGTGTCTCTCTTTATTTCTTGCAAATAGATGTGCTATAGCTCTAAGGTGTTCTTGCTTAAATTCCTAGATTTACTTGCATAGGTGGCTTGCTTGCTTGTCCCCTTGTAGCCTTAGCTTTCTAGTGTCACTAGCTGGTTGCTTGTTGCTTTAATTCCGCGGATTTGTCCATCTTGACTCCCATTCCCCTTTCCGCACGAGGGAGTCGGATTTGTCCTACTCTAGTCGGATATTAGTCCATAGCCGGACTTATCCTACTATAGTCGGACATTTGAGTCGGACAAATCTTTCCTGCGTATTTAATTTGTTAAATTAAGTGATTTTCAGGATTATCGCCTATTCACCCCCCTCTAGGCGACTTTCAACAGGGGAACACTCGACGAGGTGAGTAACAACAGTTCATCATCTCATACAAGCCAGAATATATACATCATGGTATAATACAACCAGGTTTTCGAAATACAAACATTTGACAACGGAAGCATAAAACATTACTGAAGTTTAGAACACTACGAGTCTTGCAGCGGAAACTTATTCTTTCTACAACAAAAGACCACTAGTACGACCAACGTGATGTACCGAGCCCGTCGTACACCACGATCCTCATCTTTCATGGCGTCGGAATCCGTTCCCACTGGAGGGAACCACCCTCGAGAGCACTTGCTCCTCTTCCGGGAAGCTACCGTATAACTCGTGGAAGTACGACTCATGTCCTGAAAACATAACGAACAAACCTTGAGTATTCTAATACTCGGCAAGACCGACCCGTCAACGGGCACGCTAAGGCCGACGCCTAGTATGCAAAGGCTTTATGGCTGTGGGGTTGACTTTCTTGCAAGAACAGACACTAATGGTGGAGCCTTACTTTCAAGTTTTAGCTCAAAATTAAGTTTATTAGAACCCAATGTTTGTAGCCTACAACTACTGCAATCAAGTTTGCAAGAAAAGATTAATCTCCGATCAATAACTCTTCCTCCTCTTTCCTTCATCCTTCACTTGATTAACTACGATGCGATGAGCTAAACAAGCGATACTCATTACTGCGAGGGATAGCGATTCGAATCGATTTTTATACTAGCCGGCAAAACCCGACTACACGACATATACGCACCCCAATCGGTCGTAGACGACAACTTTTCCTGCTAATACCCGGCAGGAGAATAGCCGTTTCCAAACTCCCCGAGAATGTGGCGACTCCACGACTTCCTCCGTGGCCGACCCATTTCCCTCCGGTGAGACTCCGATCTCACTAACAACTAGCAAAAGAGAGTTGGCTACGACGCATCCCTGGGGTGGTAGGGTACATCAGCTTGCTCGGGTCCATTACACCAGCATGTAGTACGGTACATTCAAACTTGTTCAACTAAGCCGACAACGGTACGGTCCTTGACCGACACGGACGGGGCTACCACCTTGCAAGACCTCGACCACGTCTTGCCCTTTCACCTACGGGGCCCGTCCGGTCTCAATTTCATTAACACTCTCTTTAAAATAACGACAACCACATCAAACACTTAAAGCCTCCATGCTTTAAGATCCCTAAATCCACTACCGTTGCGACTATGAATTAAGCCTAGCTTCTATTGAGCTACCCGTACCGAGTATAGCATGAATAAAAGGAAACCTATCTCATGCATCTAGGGTGTCAATCATTCCCTATCACCTAGTGCACAAACATCACTTAACTACTGTGATAAAATAAAATATTTTAAAACATAGGTAGGATGCATCGGGGCTTGCCTCAATTCACGTCGACGTTAGCTTCCTCGGTGGTTGGGTCGACGTCGATGTTCACGTCTCCTGCCTCTGCCTCGGACGGAACTTTGATCATGTCAGTACCTAGGTCTACGTCACGAATCACGATCATGCATGCATGAATGCTTATGATATGATGTGCAATTCTTTCATCGACATGTTCGTTAGTTAATAGTTAATAATTAATTATCGATATGCAATATCACATAAAATAATAAACTATGATCACATGAAATGACGATGTTTATGTTTAATTTTGGGAAACATTTTTAATAAAAACTTTCGTCTACAAGTATCTCCTTCTTTTAAACAACTTCTTTTCTTAACATTATATAATAATTAGCATAAAATAATAACTTCTATTTATCCAAGAATGCAATTAATTAATACTTATGAAATTAAAATTCTCAAAATAGATGTTAATTAATACGAGATAGATAATATTTTTCTGAATCTAACAAAATTGGTTTCATATTTTTCCGATTTTTCTTTAATTTTCTATGAATTTTTGAAAATTGGAAATGGTTCCGTGCCACACGCGAGGCCACGGGGTTGGGCCACACGCGATCCCACGTAGCCACACGCGATCCCGCCCGTGTGGCCCCCAGGTGTGGCACCGCCGCAGAAACTAGGGCACGGCGGCGCGGTCACCGGCGATGGCCGGAGTTGGCCTGCGGTGGTCCAAAGCTCGCCGCGAGCTAGCCTAAATGTTCTACGCGACGAGGCGAGTGCGGGGGTGTAGATGAGCTCGCATGAGCTTTGCCGGAAGTGTGCTCGGCGGCAAGATGCGAGCGTGGCGGAGCTCCGGCATGGTGTGGAGCTTGCCGCGAGCACCCAAAAATTAGGGAAAAACATGCTACAAGCATCTACGGAACACGAGCAACAACGACAAGGGGTCGTGGCCACTTGAAGATGACCGGAGAGCAATGCTCACCGTGGAGGTGATGGCGGCGGCGGACCGAGCTCCGGGAAGATGGCAAAATCCACGACAACCTGCGGAAGACACTTGATGATGAGTGTTCAAGGGTGTAGGGGAGTGAGTTGCGCAACTATGGAAACCACAACCGCGCAAAACGGCTCACCGTGGATGACGAATTCGATGACGCGGCGGAGGACGACGATAACAACCCGTCGGGGACGAAGCCTCTCAATCCGGCGAGATAGGGCTGCTCAACCTAATTGAAGGCCCCGTGAAGCTTCGGGGTGTTGCTGCAGAGCTTGTGGTGGTGAGGGTTTGGATGGAGACCTTCCAGGGCGGTCCAGCGGCGTGGAACCGAGAGAGCTCCCGGCAATGGCGGTGAAATGGGAGAGGAAATGGGAGAGAGAGGAAGAGGGATAAGGCGGGCGGGGCTTTATCCCGGCCGGGAGGGTGGTGAAGCGAGCAGCTGCGTGGGGGCAAGCTGCTGCGTGGCGGGGCGACGTGGGACGCGCGGCCGGGAGGCAACGGTGGCGAGCGGCGCTAAGAGAGAAGAGAGAAGAGAGACCGGCACCGGGCCCTGCTCCGAACATTTTGCAAAAAGGCCCTTCTATTTTGGTTTAATTGAAAAACACATTTCCAGGGCTTAGAAAAATTCACAATAATTCAAGGGTGCTCGGAAAAACATTTCAAACATTTTTCTTTTTAGGTCCACGTTCAAATTCCAAATATTTTTCGGATTAAAAATTTATGTTTAAATTAAAAGTAAAGCTTTAATTAATTCTTGTAGGCAATTTTACAAAGGAAAAATAATTTCAGAGAAAACTCCATAAATCTTTTATTCTTATGTTTGACCAACAGAAAATGTTAAACACAATAATTTGTTTTTATCTGAATTATTTTTAAGGACTTAATTCAACCTAGGTTAAAATGACATTTAATGTGCATTCTTGCCACAAAATTAAATGGTTTCACAAATGCAACATGATGACATGATGATTAATGACATGAGATGCACTTTTATTTAATAGGGTTGTTACAGACCCTCCCCTTACGAGGAATCTCGTCCCGAGATTCACGATCGAAGCGACTAGACGATGGTACTAAAGAACTCCGGGTAATTGGATCGAAGAAAATATTCTTGTTCCCAAGTAGCTTCAACTTCCGAGTGATTGCTCCACTGAATCTTGTAGAACTTGATGGTTCGACGTCGAGTCACTTGATCCTTGGTGTCAAGTACTTTGATCGGATATTCGTCATATGTCAAGTCCGTCTGTAATCGTTCCACATCCGATGTCGGTATGTGTACCGGTTGTTTCATACATTTCTTCAATTGGGATACGTGGAACACATTATGAATTCTCGATAGATGTGCTTGGCAACTCCAAACGATATGCCACGGCTCCACATCTTTCCTAGATTGGAAAAGGTCCGATTTATCGTGGAGCTAACTTGCCTTTAATTCCAAACCGTTGGACACCTTTGATAGGAGATACTCGAAGATAAACTTGATCTCCAACCTTGAACACCAACTCTCGACGTCTTTTATCGAGTATAGCTGATCTGTCGAGATTTAGCTCTTTTGAGGTTCCGTTGAATGAGACGTACTTGCTCCTCTCGCATCCTTTACTAGGTCAGGTCCAAAAATTTCTCTTTCTCCACTTTCGGACCAATTCAAAGGTGTGCGACAGCTACGTCCATATAGAGCTTGGAATGGTGACATTCCGACACTCTCTTGGTAGCTGTTGTTGTAGGAGAACTCTGCCGATGGTAAACATTTTTCCCAATCTTTGCCATATGTTAGGACACATGCCCGAAGCATATCCTCGAGATACTCGATTGATCCTTTCTGTTTGTCCATCTGTTTGAGGATGATAAGCTGAGCTCCGAATCAATCTTGTTCCTAGTGACTCATGCAATTGCTCCCGAATCTGGAGATAAACCGTGTCCCTCGATCCGAGATAATGGTATTTGGCACTCCATGCGGACGAGAGAATGCGAGCGATGTATAATTTTGCATATTTTTCTCGTGGTGTACCGAGTATGTACCGGTATGAACTGAGCTGACTTAGTCAATCTGTCCACAATAACCCGGATGGAATCGTGTTTTCGTGGGCTTAACGGTAACCCAACAATGAAATCCATGCTGATGTCTTCCCAGTTCCATTCGGGAATACTCAAGGGTTGCAATGGATCTGCTTGCTTCAAGTGCTATGCTTTAACACGTCGACGGATATCACACTCATTAACATACTTGGCTATTTCCCGCTTCATTCGTGTCCACCAAAATCTTTGCTTTAGATCTTGATACATCTTGTTGGTTCCGGGATGGATTGAGTACTTAGAGGTATGAGCTTCATCCAAAATTTTCTTGCGAAGTGCTAGGTTCTTTGGCACCACTAGTCGGTTCTTGAACCAAATAACTCCTTCATCATCTTCTCTCGAAACATTTAACTTCACCCTTCTTGAGTCGCCTTCTAATGTGTTCCATGCCAACATTTTTCCGCTGAGCTGCTACCACTTCTTCACGAATGGTAGGAATAAGAGCCAAATTGGTCAAGGCTCCATACGGAAGAATCCGAAGATTAGGCTCACCACTTTCTGTGGAGGTGCTTGAATCAAGAGTTGAGCCGTGAGGTTATTGCAATAAACCTTGCGACTCAAAGCATCGGCTACTACATTTGCTTCGCCTGGGTGATAGTGAATCTCAATTTCATAATCCTTTATTAACTCTAGCCATCTTCGTTGGCACATATTCAAATCTGCTTGGGTGAAGATGTACTTGAGACTCTTGTGGTCGGTGTATAAATGTACCAAATTTCCCAAGAGATAATGTCTCCAGCTCTTCAATGCAATAATCACTGCTGCTAATTCCAGGTCATGTGTGGGATAGTGTTCCTCATGACGCCTAAGCTGTCGAGAGGCATAGGCAATCACTCGACCTTCCTGCATTAGAACACAGCCGAGTCCCGTTCCCGATGCATCACGAGTACACATCAAAAGGCTTAGTCGGATCCGGCTGAGCGAGCACCGGTGTTGTTGTCAGCAACTTCTTCGGCGTACTGGAAAGCTTCTTCACAATCCTTGCTCCATTCATACTTCTTATCCTTTTCCAACAATTCGGTAATTGGCTTGGCAATCTTCGAGAAGTTTGGAATGAATCTTCAGTAGTAACCGGCCGGTCCTAAGAAACTCCCGATTTGCGAGACCGACTTCGGTGGCTTCCAATCCAACACTTCTTGAACTTGACTCGGGTCAATGGCCACTCCTTCTGCTGATATCACGTGCCCTAGAAACGACACTTCTTTTAACCAGAATTCACACTTGTTAAACTTGGCATATAGCTGATGATCCCTAAGACGTTGCAGACATAATCCTTAAGTAATTGGCATGCTCCTCTTCCGACTTGGAATAGATCAAGATGTCATCGATGAATACCACGACAAACTTGTCCAGCTCCGGCATGAATACTGAGTTCATGAGGTACATAAGGTGTGCTCGGTGCATTGGTCAATCCAAAAGACATCACCAAATATTCAAAAAGCCCATATCCGGTGGAAAATGCCGTCTTCGGTATATCTTCAGCTCCGATCTTAATCTGATGATATCCCGAGTGAAGATCTATTTTGGAGAAGACTTTTGCTCCCATCAATTGATCAAACAAGATGTCAATCCTAGGAAGAGGGTACTTGTTCTTGATGGTAACCGCATTCAAAGGCCTATAATCCACACATAGTCTTAATGTCTTGTCCTTTTTCTTCACGAATAAGGCTGGGTATCCCCATGGTGACGAACTTGGGCGAATATACCCCTTATCCAATAGCTCCTTTAATTGCATCTTTAACTCTGCTAGCTCATTTGGTAGCATCCGATACGGCCTCCTTGATATCGGTCGTTGTTCCAGGTTGTAACTCTATCTTAAACTCTACCGCTCGATCCGGCGGTAGTCCCGGTAAGTCGTCTAGAAAGACATCCGGGTACTCACGGACTACTCGGTATATCCTCCGGACTTTTACTTATAATCTTATTAACCATTGGCTGAGAGAGAGAGGGAGAGGGATAAGGCGGGCGGGGCTTTATCCTGGCCGGGAAACGCTAAGGCGGGTAGCTGCGTGGGGGCAAGCTGCTGCGTGGCGGGGCGACGTGGGACGCGCGACCGGGAGGGATCGGTGGCGAGCGGCGCCGAGAGAGACCGACGTTGGGCCCTGGCTCGGCAATTTTGCAAAAAGGCCCTCGCGTTTACGGTTAATTGTAAAACGTGTTTCCAAAGCTCGGAAAAATTTACAAAAATTCAGGGGTGTTCAGAAAAATATTTCCAACCTTTTTCTTTTTATGTCCAGGTCCAAAATCAAAATATTTTTCAGATTAAAAATTCATGTTTAAATTAAAAGTAAAGCTTTAATTAATTCTTGTAGTTGTTTTTACAAAGGAAAATAATTTTAGAGAAAACTCCATAAATCTTTTATTCTTATGTTTGACCAACAGAAAATGTTAAACACAATAATTTTATTTTTATTTGCATTCTTTTTAAGAAAAACTACCACTTAGGTTAAATTGACATTTTATGTGCATTCTTGACATAAAATTAAATGGGTTCAGAAATGCAATGTGATGACATGATGATTAATGACATGAAATGCACTTTTATTTAATAGGGTTGTTACAATCATAAAGATGATCTGGTAGATACCCAAGCATCCGACCATATCCACCAAAAGTCGTACAAGTTGCGAGTACATCTTGCATATTTTTATACCAATCTTCCTAATGAAAGACACCCTAGATTCTATATTCATCCTCCCCATCTCCCCCTTCTCCTATACGTATTGATGCTTATAAAAAGTCATCATCTGCGCGAAAAGATGCTCTCGAGTACGGGTTGCCGAATCAATGGCCATCCAACGCTATCATTAAGGTCATTGATTCGTATGGCAACATGTTTTCAAAATCCGAGGATGCGGTCCATGCTGCCACACCAGTCTTACTTAACTTACGGGTATACAGATGATAAAGGAATGAATAATTAAAGACACGGTGACAAATCAATGAAGATAAGGTCGATAGAGAGGGTCTACAAACCGGTCCCCGACCGGTATGGAGTAACAGAAGATTCCATATACCGGTATGGAAATAAGGCGGGTGTCAAGACCGACGTACGGTGACTTGAGAAACAAGGAGCAATTTGTAATCCGTGAGGACTCTGAATTGATAAGGAAAACTAGATATAGAGTCTATGTAATCCATGTAATCGACTAGGACTCGCATGTAACCCTAGCTCCTTCGGATATATAAGGCGGAGCAGGGACCCCCAAAAACTTTCTCGACATCTTGCAATTAGCAATCTGGTAAAGGCAATACATAACACACGGGACGTAGGGTATTACTCTCCATTGAAATGCCCGAACCTGTCTAAAATCGCGTGCTCTTGTGTGTTTCATGTGTTGCACCATCGAAATCCACGCTCGTGGGGGACCGGGTAGTACTAGTGCCGAGTTTAAGACTCGACATATATATATATATATATATATATATATATATATATATATATATATATATATATTCTTTCTATCTAGATTATATCAATAAATCATCAATCATCAATCATCGATCAACGGAAATCACCCAGGAGAAAAAACAGTCATATGTGATTGAATCAGGGAACAATTATGCGAGCATGACCGCAACCGATCATATGTGGCAACCAGGGAACAAGTTCTACAATATGTGGAAATTAATCACATATGATCGCAACCAGCCATATGTGGCAACCAGGGAAGAAGTTCTATAATATATGGAACTTAATCACATATGATCGCAACCAGATCATATGTGGCATCACCGATCCACATATGAGCAGGAACTACCAGGAACGAACAAGTAAGGGCTACCAACGACAACCAATGACAACCATGCAAAATATAGCAGGCTGAATATAGCAGGCAACCAGGCAAAATTCAGTTATAGAGAAAATATAGCAGGCAACCAAGGAACAAGTAAGAGCGAGGCATATGAACATGTTCGATAAATAGCACTGAACATGTTTGATAAATAGCAGAGCTACCATGCAAAATATATCACTCGAACATGTTCGATAAATAGCAGGGCTACCAGGTAAAATATAGCACCGAACAGGTTCGATAAATGGCACTCGAACAAGTTCGATAAATAGCAGGGCTACCGGGCAAAATATAGTACTCGAACATGTTCGATAAATGGCAAATAATGCAAGAGTCTTTCTTGAGAGAATATGCTTTATTATTTTCCATCAAATCACATTCCTATTAGCAATTTCTGCCAAGAACTTATTTTTCAAACCGGTCGAACCAGTCATGCCATATGTAACAGCATCGCTTAAGTCGATCTTAACTTTAATTTTCTTAGTTAATTTTAACTAAGAAGCAAAATTCTGGTTGATCAGACCAGTTTATTCCCTATATTCTCACATCGACTCGAATCTCCAAGGCCTATAATCAGCCGGATGATTAATACCCATAGCCTAAGGCATTCATTAAAACCGAGTTAGGCAAGATCCAAATCATCTTCGATCTAACTCTTTCATACGGCCAAATAATTAAATTCGACACTATATTAATTTAGTATCTCGAAAATCTCATATTTCAGACCACTTGTTTATTCACAATATGTCTCATGATCAGAATAATCATGCCGCTTTATTCTTATGACTCGTTAGGTCATAATTGCACAATCACGACATAAGTCATTTAATGCCAAATTCACCGGGCTGTAAAAAATGGCCCAATAACTTTCCAGACCCCGGACCCAGCTCGGGTATTTATAAAAGAAACCGAAAGGTCGACCTAGGTCAAACCCATTCCCGAAACTCCTTACGCGCCACCATATTTCCTTGTTCTTCGGACATCGCGATCATATCTCTTCCTTTCCGCATAAACCAATCTCCGATTTCCCTTTTCCATCCCTTAATATGGGCAAGAAGAAATCTGCCTCCAATCCGTCTTCATCATCTTCTCGTTCCTCGCAGTCAACTTCCCTTTGGCATACGGGATTTGGGCAGTAGTCGGATTACCGAGACATCTCTTAATGAGGCGGTTCTCGATGGATATCTTCCTCCACAACCCATTCCGAATTGGAGCGCTCCCACTCCTGGCCAAATCCCATGGGGAATAGAGGATTCCCAGCAGCTAGTTTTCAAATCATTCTTTCTCCGTGGTCTTGATCTTCCCTGCTGCTCCTTCTTCAAAGGATTACTCTTTTTCTATGGATGGGAATTGGTAAATCTAAATCCAAACTCCATCCTTCGGATCATTCTTCATTCATCCGTGTGAAGCTTTCCTCGGAATCCGCCCCCATTTTAAGCTTTTCCAATATCTCGTTCAAAATCCGTCCACTTCCTTCATCAGTCCGCCAGGCTACAATAGGTGGGGTGGGAATACAATGCTAGAGCACCGATGAGTATTTCTCCCTATCTTTGAATAAAAGCTTGTCTCACTGGAAAAACGGATGGTTGTTCCGTGACAATCCCCAACCTGCACTTCCCCCATTTAGTGTCAAAGTAGCCAAAAATTTTCCTTCCCAAGATAGCAGGGACAAACTCAAAGAAGATGAAGAAATCCTTGCTCTCCTGGCAAATATCAAATTCTTGAAGGAAATCAAAGGCGTCACCGCCGAGACGGTTCTTTGGAGCTTCATCGTGCGAGCAGTTCAGCCATTGAAAAGGCAGGAGCATCCCGCATGGTCCTTCAATGAAGATGTCGCTAATCCATCGGATGGAACTCCTCTTCCCGATGTAAAGCGATTAGAAAAGTGCATAAAGAAGATTCTCCAGCCAAAGCAAGACTTAACAGGATGTCAAAGAGTGGGTCCGGCATTCAAGCATGTCAAATACTCGAGACTCGGTAAGTATTCCTCCCCTTCTTGAATTCCAGTATTTTGGGTCATCATTCCATTACTTATATATTGCTATTCATCGTAGAAATGGACAACTACGAAGTCATCTCCCACTCCCTCCCAATGATACATGGGGAGAAGATTACAAAGCCAATTCCACTCCTCTCGCTGTTCAAGCCGGTCTGCCTTCCCCCACTCGTCGCACGGAACTTCGGACCGGTCATTCCCTCTGCCGACCGGGGTGACTCCAAAAATTTCCGGATCCGGAAAGGTGGTCCAAGCCCCAATTACAAAAAAACGTACTACTTCACTGAAGATAGGTAGACCGACGGCAATCCCCGCTTCCGTACCAGGTGACACTCGTACGGAAGCGCAGAAGCTTGAAGACCGGCGTAAAGTGCAAGAGGCCGTCGAGAGAGATCGTTAAGCTGCTCTCGCCGCGTTCGAAGCTGCTACGGGGTGGGGGGGGGTCTCGGGAAACCTCTCAATTGGAAGATGCTCTCGCAAATATCCCCAAGAAGTCCCGGTATGGAACTCGGACCGGTTCTTCAGGGAGTGCTTCGAAGAACCAGCTCCAATGCCGCAAGTCCATCCAGCGGCAAAAGGAGTGCGAGAGGGTTCAAGCGGGGATACATAAGGACCCCCAAAGAAGAGCAAGACCTCCTTTGGCTTTATAAAGGCCACTTCGTAAGTCTTCCGCAACATTCATACATTCTCAGTTATTTTTGTTCAAGTCTTGTAACATATGCAATTCTTCCACAGAATTCCTTCCAATCTCCAAGCTAGTATAGCCGACTTGCTGAGAAATAAACCTTCTACCCTGGCCCCGACCGGTAGCGCATCCTCAATCTCTACTCCTTCAGCTCCTGTGACTGAAAAAGCGTCCGAAGTCAAGAGTGCAACATCTGCAAAGGAAATCCCAGCCGCCTCTTCTATAGATCCTTCCTCCCAAGCGAGTCAAAGAACGGGTCATCTTATTCCTACTAGCTGAATTCACCAACTTATTCCTACTAGTTGAATTCTATATCTAAGCAATGATGGTTGTTTCAGCTTGAACTAACTATGATTGAATACCGGCTCTAATCAACACAGATCGCAATACATAGCAGTAGCTTACTTTAACAAGATCATACGACATAGAAAAATAACCAGTCTTTAAGGTTTAAGGTCACATAATATTACAAGCTGCTCTTAACACGAGCAGCCTACAAACCGAGTATTCAAAACAAATACTTCAAATTTCCCTTCTTAAACATGCCGATCGAAGCTAAAATTAACAAACTGCTCTCAATGCAGCAGTCCTCTAACTAAATGACTGGTTCTAATATTCAGGAATATCATAATATCATAGATCGCTCTTAACACAGCAGCCCTCGACTCGATAAGTTAATTCAAAATTAAAATATCGAGACACAAGAAACAGGAACACATTCATATCGAGACATCAAGATTACTTTATTATAATATGAAAAAATTTACAAGAAAATCTATAAAAACGACGAAGTTGCTCAATATTCCAAAAATTTGGAATTTCTTCTTCTTCCAGGGTCATAAGCCTATAAGCCCCCGGTCCGGAAACCGATTTAACCAGAAAAGGCCCTTCCCGGACCGGCGACAACTTATGCGTGTTCTTATTGGACTGAATCTTCCGGAGAACCAAGTCTCCTACTTGAAATTCCCGCGTGCGCACATTGCGATCATGATATCGACGCAGCCCCCGATGATATTTAGCTGCTTGAATCAAGGCTTGATCTCGCAACTCCTCTGCAGCAATCAACTCAACCCGACACTGGTCTTCATACTTCACTTCATCATAATACCGCACTCTAGCTAACACCATATTCACTTCTATAGGCAACATGGCTTCGGATCCATATACCGGAGAAAAAGGAGATTGTCCTATGGCCCGACTAACATTGGTGCGTAATCCCCAAAGCACCCAGGGCAATTCCTTAACCCACTTTCCCGCATATGGCTTCAAGCAGTAAAAAATTCTAGATTTAAGATCGGTTAAAATCATTCCATTGGCTCGCTCCACTTGTCCATTACTCTGCGGATGTGAAACCAAAGCATATCATATCTTAATTCCCAAAGTTTCAGCATAATCCTTGAAAAACTCGAAGTGAATTGAGGCTCGTTGTCGGTAATGATACTGTGCGGGACTCCAAAACGCACAAAGATATTCTGTAAAAACTTAATCGCAGGAGTAGTGGTCGTACTAGTGACGGCTTCGCTTCAATCCACTTGGAGAATTTATCAACTGCCACAAAAGTGTGTGTAAATCCTCCTAGCGCCTTTTTGAACGGTCCAACAATATCCAGTCCCCAAGTCGAAAAAGGCCAAGTCATCGGACTTATCCGTAATTCATGAGCTGGAGTATGTGGTCTGTCGGGCAAAAAATTGACATCCTTGGCAATTTTTAACTACCTTATGCGCATCATCGGAAGCTGTGGGCCAATAAAACCCTTGTCCGAATACCTTCCCAACTAATGTCTTCGAAGAAGCATGATTGCCACAAATTCCCTTATGAACATCTTTAAGCAATTGGGCACCATCGGAGACCGATACACACTTCATCAAAATATTAACCCCACGTCGGTAAAGCTCTCCTTCAAGAATTAAATAACTTCGTGCCCGGACCTCCAGTCTTTGCTTCTCGACCTCATCCTCCGGAGTTTTACCAGATTGTAAGTACTCAAGATACGGAGTACGCCAATCGGAATCAATGATCATAACCTCAAATGACTGAGTTTCTTATTGCAAGATCGCTTCTTCAGCCTTGGCTTCCAAGACCGTTTCCTTAGCCTTGCCTTCCAAGATCGGTCCCTCGGTCTTGGCTTCCAAGACCGCTTCCTCGGCCACTATTTCTATAATAGTGGCTTTGCGCTCCATTTTAATCGACGGCTTATTCAGTACTTGAAGAAAAACACCAGGCGGAACTGCTTGTCTCGAGGATCCTAGGTCTGGCTAACTCATCCGCAGCAGAATTATTTCCGCGCAGTATATGAGAAAACCGCAGGCCATCAAATTTGTCTTCAAGCTTTCTAACTTCTTGATGGTAAGCTATCATATGATCATCATGAGCATCCCATACCTTGTTAACTTGACTGATTACAAGCATCGAATCACCATATATGCCTAATCGTCCGACTCCTAATGAAACAGACTACCCGAAGTCCGTGAAGCAAAGCTTCCTACTCTGCAGTATTATTCGAAGCACACAAATGCATTTGCAATACATATCTTAGTGGTTCCTTTTGCAGGGTAAGAAGTACAACCCAAGCCCCCGCGCCCGAAAGCTGCAGGGACATCAAAAAACATTTCCCAATACTCCAGAGTTTGAATCGCCTGCGGGACTTGCGTCTCTAGCCATTCGAGTAATAAAATCAGCTAAGGCTTGTCCTTTAATAGCTGTTCGCGAAGAAAAGGTAACCTCATATTGTCTAAGTTCTATAGCCCATTTGGCAACTTGGCCAACCGCCTCTCGATTACGTACAATATCTCCAATAGCAAACCCAGTCTTGACTTCATTGGGATGCGTTTGAAAATAATGTTTCAACTTTCGAGAGGTTATCACTACAACATATATTAATTTCTGTAGCTCGGAGATACTGCATCCGAGACTCGGTAAGGACCTCACTTACAAAGTATACCGGATGTTGTACCAATTGCAGATGTCCTTCCTCCTTCCGTTCGACCGCTAATACCGTGCTCACCACATGAGTAGTTGCGGATATATAACTGAATGGTCTCATTAGGTTCGGAGGTACTAAAACCGGAGGATTACTAAGGTACTCCTTGAGCTGGTCAAATGCGGCTTGTGCCTCATCCGTCCATTCGAGCTTATCCTGTTTCTTGAGCAATTTAAAGAATGGAAGGCCCCCGACCCCCGGTCTTGAGATGAATCGGCTAAGTGCAGCCATACTACCGGTCAACTTCCGAACATCCTTCAAAGTCCGAATCTTTTCGGGTTAGCTTCAATACCTCGCCGTGATACCGGATATCCTAGCACTTTTCTAGAACGAACCCCAAACACACATTTTCCAGGATTAAGTTTCATGGAAAAACTCCGTAGATTATCGAAGGTCTCTGCCAGGTCATAGAGAAGATCCTCGGTATTCCGAGATTTCACCACTATGACATCGACATAAGCTTCGCGTTCCTTCCAAGTTGCGAATCCAGGCAACGTTGTATGCCACACCGATACGTAGCACCTACATTCTTTAATCCGAACGATATTGTTGTATAGCAATACGCTCCAAAGGAGGTGATAAACGCGGTCGTTATTTGATCCTCAACCTTCAAGGGGATTTGATGGTACCCCAAATAAGCATTAAGGAAACAAAGACGCTCATAGCCAGCGATCGAATCAACAACTTGGTCAATCCGAGGGAACGCGAAAGGGTCTTTGGGGCAAGCTTTGTTGAGATCAGTATAATCGACACACATTCTTAATTCTTTAGTATTCTTTTTTGGTACAAGGACGGGATTAGCAAGCCAATCTGGATGGTGCACCTCCCTAATGAATTTAGCTGCTAACAATCTAGTTAACTCCTTCTTAATGTCCTCCTTGCAGTCTTGAGCAAACCTCCGAAGCTTCGCTTGAGCGGCTTCGCATCGGAACAGTACTAACGGTGCGTGCTCAATCTTCTCCCTAGGAACACCCGGCATTTCGGAAGGCTGCCATGCAAAGATATCCCTATTTTCCTGTAGAAAAAGAATGAGCGTGCTTTCCTAGTTGTCCCCCAAGTCAGCCCCTATATGGGTGACCTTGGAGGGGTCCGACTTATCAAGCTGAATAGTCTTGGAAGCAACCGCATCGGTCTTCAACTTCTCCTTGGCAATCTTCTTGGCCGGAACTTCGTCTTCCAACCGTGCCTGTGCTTCTAGAGTTTCAGCCGCTTCTCGATTTCTCACCGTTCTTCCTCCGAATTGACCCAAGAAGCCAATTCAGTGCTATGTACTTCACAAGCGTAAGCGGTCTTGATATCAGATCGGAACGATAAGACCCCATTTGGTCCCGGCATCTTCGAGCATCAAATACCGATAATTCGGGATAGCAATAAACTTCGCCGAGCCGGTCTTCCAAGTATTGCATGATATGCTGAATCGATGTCGGCTACCTGGAAGATAATATTCTCCCTTCTGTAATTCTCTTTTGTCCCAAAAGTCATTGGCGGAGAAATCTGCCGCAAAGGATAAGTGTTTCGACCGGGTATTATACCATGAAATGGTGAAACGCTCGTGATCCAAATCTGCCACGGAAAGGCCAAGCTCGGCAGGGTTTTGACAAAAAGGATGTCCAAGCAACTTCCCCCATCGATGAAAGTTCTCTTCAATCGTACCTTCCGAACAATGGGAGCCGGGATAAGCGGATATCTACCAGCTTTAGGGAGTACCTCGGGATCATCGGCCCTGCTGAATGTGATCGGCACCTCGGACCATCGTAGATACTCGGAGGTAGCGGGAGCAATGGCGTTAACCTCTCTAAGCGCCAATTCGCTTTCGCTTCGACTCGTATGCATCCGGGCCTCCGTGGATGAAGTTGACCCTCTTGCTGGCTCCCGAAAGCCTCCGTCATCTTCGTTATCATCATGCTCCTTATCTCCGCCCTTATCTTTCCGCTAGTTCCGATGTCCAAACCGGGGTGCTACCTTTAAAGCGAATTGAGCGAACGGTCTTAAGAGGAAGCACTCTTTGGCTTTATGATTCCCATTGTGAATCATGCAAGGGCCTTCCAACGAGTGTCTCAAACGAAAGTCGTTCCCTCGGGCCTCTCTTAGGGGGTGCCGACCGATCCCCTCCATGAGATTGGGCGACAGCTGCAACAAGGTGATCTGCCTTGCACTTGTTGTTCTTGGATCTAGACTGGTTGCCTTGGCCATGCTTCGGCTCCTTCCCGTTGTTCCCGCGCAAATTGACCATGTTTGATTCTCCAACAGACATAATCATCTGCTATCTTGAAGCACTCGACACCGTCATGGTAAGGTTTCGATTACGCCTTCCAATCTTGTGGACTAATGCATCACTTCGGACGCCGGCTTGAAACACTGCAATTATCTCGCTGATCGAAACATTGGGGATTAAGGCTTTTTGTTACGGAAATGCCCGACGAATTCCGTAAGGGTCTCATCGGGCTTCGCTTCGACTGTTGTGGTCGAAGTAGTTTCCTGGCTTCTCATAAGTCGCCCGAAAATTCTCTACGAACTTTTTGGTGAGGTCGCCCCAAGAAGAGATAGATCTCTCGAGTAGAGATTGCAACTACAAGCGTCCATCCTGCTCCATGCACATGGGGAGATAATTAGCTAGCACAAAAGTATCCCCTCCCGCTGATTGGATGGCAGTAGTATACATACGAAGCCACTCGACGGGGGCGCTTTGCCATCATATTTGTCAATGACCCCAGGCTTAAATCCCCGGGGTATTTGCAAATGCGCAGATCCCGCTTAAAGCTGGGATTACAGAGTACTCATCATCTTCTAGACCGGTCCCGACCGGTGACGGTGAGCGCCGACGGGGGTAATGCCGGTAATTGCAATCCTCGTCGTCATCGTAGTAGTCATAGTAGCGATCGTCCCGATATCCGTTCCCGAACCATCCTGGCGATCATTGTTGTTTTGCTCCGTAGGTTGTGTAGGAGGAGGTGGAGGAGGAGGCGGTGGCGCCGCCCGACGGTCATTATCATTTCGTCGGGGCTCCCCGTCTCTGTCTCTGTTATCTCGTCCCCGTCGATCTCTACTATCTCGCCGATCATCTCTTCTTGATCGGTCATCACGGTGAGCATGGCGGCTGCCATGCCCTTGGTGATCATTGCGCGGAGGATTTCCACCAGGGGCGGCGCCGAGCAGCCGGCCCATGCCTAGTCGAACTAGTTATGCGTGGGCGGGGTCGGGCAGGATCCCGCGGACGTGAAAACTCGGGCGCCATTTAATTCAACCTCCATGGAGCTCAGATCCAATGCCCTACGTGAAGATTGATGGCGTCTCCCACTGCGGCATCCACGTCGACTGTTATAACCTGGCAATGTTTCCGTCGGGTCTCCGGACCGCTCCGGCAGCGGCCCGATAGCGGGCGCGGCTGTAGCAGGAATACTTCCTCCATCTTGACTGGTGCCAACGATGTTTGCGCGAGGGCTTGCAGCTGAAGGTCGCGGGGGTGGATCTTCCACGTCTGTTTCGTTTGCTTCGCGCTGCCGGCGGTTTGCTTCGTCTCTCGCCATCCAGCCTCTTCAGCAACGGCTTCCTCGGGAGTGAGTTCTTGAAGAACTGGACCCGTCATGAAAACTTGGAAGAAGGCTGGAGATCCTTCCTCGAAGTCGTTATCGGGCTCGAAAGAGCTGCTCATTGTCGTAGACCGGGTACCGGTCTAAGGCGTAAGCGGTCCGATGATTGGCGCTAAGGCTGCGTCGGTCCCGCTAGGTTTTATGTATGAGATTTCAACGCGTCGGGGATCGCGCTTCAAAAGCTGCGGCCTGATCACGAATCGGATTCATCAAGCATAATTTTCCGGCGGAATCAGCTTCAAAGTTGAGGGACCCGAAGCGGATCTTGAAGCCGGGCGCGAAGTCGACGTCGAATGAAGAAGCCATCGAACTCGCTGGGAACTCGCCGGGACCCCTTCCTGACGCGCCAAATGTCGAGTCTTAAACTTGGCACTAGTACTACCCGGTCCCTAACGAGCGTGAAATTCAATGGTGCAACACACGAAACACACAAGAGCACATGATTTTAGACAGGTTCAGGCCTCTCGATGGAGAGTAATACCCTACATCCTGTGTGTTATGTATTTCCTTTAGCAGATTGCTAATTGCAAGATGTCGAGAGAGTTTTCGGGGGTCCCTGCTCCGCCTTATATATCCGGAGGAGCTAGTGTTACATGCAGAGTCCTAGTCGATTACATGGATTACATATGCGGAGACTCTATCTCTAGTTTTCGTTATCAATTCAGAGTCCTCACAGATTACAAACTGCTCCATTACTTATTTCTCAAGTCACCATACGTCGGTCTTGACACCCGCCTTATTTCCATACTGGTGTATGGAATCTTCTCGTTACTCCATACTGGTCGGGGACTAGTTTGTAGACCCTCTCTGTCAGCCTTATCTTCATTGATTTGTCACCGTGTATTTAATTATTCATTCCTTTATCATCTGTATATCTGTCAGGTAAGTATATTATATATATAGCTGTACTATATCACACCCTAGGTGTGATCTAATATTTCACACCCCAGCCAATCCATCTGCCACGTCATTCCCAGTCCAACCCAAACCAGCCCTCACGCATGCCCCTCCTAAAAAAACCAAATGATAAAAACCAGGCCAAAAAATAAACCAGGATTCATTATTGTAATTTCCATTTCAATACCCGTTAATAACTCCTCCTGTTATGGAATATTAATTACGGGGCTAGAGGCAGATCATTTTTATTCCATTCATTCTCGCCATCGTGTTTATAGTGCCGGCTGAGTTTCAACGATCTATGACGGCGGCGCGCGGCAGGTACCCTTCCTCTGATGATCATAAACGGTGGTCCAGGTAAGCACGCCCATAGTTCAGAGATTTGTTTTGTCTACAAATAGAATTTGAATGATTAATGGCTAATTAGTCCACGTTTGCTTCTAGATGGATGGGGAGAATCGTCTCGTTGACATGACAAGGTGTGCGGATGATCCGAAGCTGGTGGTGATTGCTAGCACAGACGAGAGGCGTATGATTCACTTCCGCCAGCGGCAACTGCGTCCTTCCCAGGAACTGCTTCAACGACGACAACAATAAAGATTTCACTTGTAAGGCTTCGGCTGTCTCATTCAATGCTTCGGGTTCTTGCTAAAAAAAGAAAGAAAAAACTCTGCATCGGGTAGGAATGGCCAGATACATGCATTCGGAAGGTGGGGAACTCATGTATCCACAAACTGCTGGATGCATACGATGGCATCAGCTTCGACCATGGGCTCTAGACGGATTTATCTCTACAGCATTATATATTTCTGTTTTCATCCCTTTCAGGTCGCAATCTCGCCGGCCACACAAACTGACCATGCAACTGGTGATATTCTTCGTTGTTCTCATCTCGGCATATTGCCGGAGACGAAAGGAAGGATTTGAGGCTCTGTCAGGTTGATCTGATTTTTTGTTCTATGGTATTGTGAGTCTGACCAGCAAGGAGGCCAGGAAAGGAACCCTGGGCCAGGATAGGATAGGAAGAAAGCTAGCAGGAGGGTAGCAAGATGTTTGGTTTGTTGCTGTACTTTCGTGTTATATTTTTTCCATTTGCAATTAGATTTTTTTCCCCTTCAATTGAGATGTGATGTTCAATAGCCATTTGAAATTTACACAAGATGCCTTGGGTGACTACGACGATCCTCTGGTAAATTTTTGTTGCATTATGAATTAGGATGTTGCCTCCAGAAATTATTGAAATAATAAGACTCCTTTTTATTTACATACACACACGAAGCTAGCAAAATTCTGTTTCTTGTTTTTTTTACTTATCGCTGGTGAAAACCAGCAACCTTGGACTGAACGTAGAGATCTCACGTGCAAATCTATGAATGCATGTCTTGCCTTTTTTCTCCCAAAGTGTAAAATTCTAGCGATAACAAACTGCATTCTCAATTAAACAATGAAAAGAGTACAAGTAGCAAATAGTCAAAGCTTACTATGATGGTAATATTTTACGGTTACATGAAGGTGATTTTACACTACTAATACTATAAAGTCATAATATTTGTCTTTTAATCGTAAATTCCTAGCCTTTTACATTCATTGCCATTTGGTTTATGCGATCACACAAATGATTTTACATTTTCAAACTTGTGACCATAAAACCTTTTCCGCTGCGGGATGAACATGGTGGAATATAATGTGACATATGTAACCTGGAATAAAATTAAAAAACTGATGTTTGATATAATATCGCACTTAGGAGCCCAATAACTGAGAGTCAGTATAAACTTTTGTGATTATACAATCTTTTGCGATTATACATACTCTGATTTCATTCAGGAACGTGGCTTAATTCATAAAATTTCACTGAATATGGCACATGTTCCAGGCTCAAAGTAGTTCAAATACGTAACTTTTATAAAAAAGTACTTCAAATACTCCGATTGTGATTAGAAGCGTCAATTTGTGAGTTGAAGCTAACTAGCTTTATTCGTCCATATGAGTTGACTTTTGTGCTCAAAGTTTGATTGACGAGTAAAACTAGAGGCCGATGTGTTCAGTCACTTTTCAGAAAATATCTAGCTGCAAAAAAAAAAAAGTGAACCTTCTCGTAATGGACACGGGATCATCTAGCTTCGATCACATGTTGTTGGCTTCAGTCACATTTTGTCACAACTTGCGGGTGCATCATTGATTATTTTATTGGAGACAGAGAAGCACTGAGGTGTAATTTGTGGTCATTAATTTGCGTTAAACAAGTGCCAACCGGTGAGGAAAAAAACAGCAAAGGTTCACTCGTCAGAGGTAATCACGGTCCGGTTTTTTGCCTCTCAGTAACTGGCACACCAACGTGGCACCACACAGGCAGTCTGGTGCCTACATGGCCCTGGGGAGTGATATACTATATCACATCCTGGGTGTGATTTAGCGCTGCCTAGATTATATCGATAAACCATCAATCATCAATCATCGATCAACATAAATCACCGAGGAGAAAAAACAGTCATATGTGATTGAATCAGGGAACAAGTAAGCAGGCATGACCGCAACCAGTCATATGTGCCAACCAGGGAACAAGTTCTATAATATGTGGAAATTAATCACATATGACCGCAACCAGCCATATGTGGCAACCAGGGAAGAAGTTCTATAATATGTGGAACTTAATCACATATGACAACAACCAGTCATATGTGTCATCAGTGATCCACATATGAGCAGGAACTACCAGGAACGAACAAGTAAGGGCTACCAACGACAACCAATGACAACCATGCAAAATATAGCAGGCTGAATATAGCAGGCAACCAGACAAAATTCAGTTATAGAGAAAATATAGCAGGCAACCAGGGAACAAGTAAGAGCAGGCATATGAACATGTTCGATAAATAGCAATGAACATGTTTGATAAATAGCAGAGCTACTAGGCAAAATATATCACTGAACATGTTCGATAAATACCATAGAACATGTTCGATAAATAGCAGGGCTACCAGGAAAAATATAGCACTGAACATGTTCGATAAATGGCACTGAACAAGTTCGATAAATAGCAGGGCTACCAGGAAAAATATAGCACTGAACATGTTCGATAAATGGCACTGAACGTGTTAATAGAACCAATCTAAATGGCACGAAACAAGAAGAACAAGTACAAGGAAAAACATGTTCGATAAGTGGCACTGAACCAATCTACCAGGCGTAACATGTTCGATAAATGACACCGAACCAATCTACCAGACAAAACATGTTCGATAATGACACTGAACCAATCTACCAGGAAGAACATGTTCGATAAATTGCACTAAACATGTTCGATAAATGGCAGTGAACCAGGCAAAATATAGCAGGACTACCATGCTAACAGAACTAATCGATCAACCCTAAACATGCATCGGAGAATCAATTGATCAACCCTAACCATGCTAACAGAACCAATTCATTAGAATATACCAATTGATCAACCCTAACCGAGCAGATGAGTAGGCAAATAAGGGCCGACGAGGAGCAGGGCCGGCAAGGAGGGAGACCTCACCGTCGGGGAGGGGGAGGGGAAGAGGGGAAAGGGGCATACGAGAGAGGGCCGATAGGGAGGACGAGGCCTCAACCTCGGGGAGGGGGAAGAGGAGGGGAAGGGAGGGAAGGGGAAGGCGTACCAAGGGAGCCGATGAGGAATGCCGGTGAGGTGGGAGCCGGTGTCGGGGAGGGCCGGTGAGGATTGCCGGCGAGGAGGGAGCCGGCGTCGGGGAGGACCAGCGAGGAGGGAGCCGGCGTCGGTGTCGGAGTCGACGAGGAGGGAGTCGACGTCGGGGAGAGCGCGCGGCGGCCGGGCGGCGACCGAAGTCGAGGACAAGGGTGCACGGCGCACGATGAGTGTTGGGCAGCCTGTCGGCGTCGTCGTCCGTGGCGCCAGGGTTAGCACCGGCGCCGTAGGCAGCGGCCATTTTATAAGGCGACGGCTAATAACGACGGTTGGCAATTCCAACTGCCGGTACAAAGGGTTGCGGGTCCTACATGTCGGTGAGTACGAAGACTAATAACGACGGTTGGCAATGCCAACCGTCGCTAAAAGGCCCTAGGCCCACCTGTCTGGTCCCCTCTTTAATGACGGTTGGCAACACAAACCGCCACTACAAGGAACATGGGCCCACGTGTCATTGACAATAAAATTGGAATATTTCTAAAATGATTTAAATTGTGCTAAATTGATATAGTTTGAAAAAAATAGTTATAAATTTAGAAATGACAAAACTTATTAGGTTATTTTGTAATAATAATTAAATTTTAATAAACTTAATAATATGCTAAAATTATATTATTAATGTGACAGAAAATAGTTTTAAATATTCATAGTGCTAAATTGATATAGCTTTCAAAAAAATTAGTTATAAATTGAAAAATGACAAAACTGATAATGTTCTTTTGCAATAATAATTAAAAGTTAATAAAATCTAATACTTTGCGGAAATTAAATTGTTATAAAGATAGAAATTAATATTCGTACACATATAGTTATCTCATAAACGTACAAATATGAATTACATGCCACTTGACAATATAGATGAATGTACAATAAAGGTACATTATCCTTGGTCGGTTTTTCTTTCGCAATCTCTTCGCATGTAGATCATTTCTACGTAATATCTCGAGTCTTGTTTCTATAATTATGAACTTACTCGGATTAATAAATAATGACACTTCATCATATTGGTTATAATCGTCTTGATCCTTCACATTCTCCATTCCAACGATTCTTTGTTTACCCGAAATAACAATATACTTCTTTTTCATCTTTTGGGTTGAGTATAAAGAACACTTGTTCTACTACCCTAGCGAGTATCCAAGGGTCATCTTTGTGATTGAATTTGTTTAGATCGACGAGGGTCAATCCGTATTCATCCACCTCCATCCCCTATGGGTGTTGCACCCATCTGCATTTAAATACAGTGCATAACGAGATCTTGTCCATAGTTAAGTTCCCATATTTCCTCGATGTACCCGTAGTATGAGGTGAGATTGTTCTCTTCATCGTATGCATGTGTTCGAACACCGCTGTTTTGACACTTGCTTTTCTTATCCTTTTCTTCAGTGTAAAAGGTATAACCATTGATGTCGTACGCTCGAAATGTAACCACACTCTTTGAAGGCCTCATGGCTAACCTTCTCACCATTTTGTCGTCTACGGAGTCTCCGCGTGGAAGCTCTTGGTTCTCAAACCATGATGCGAATGTTTTCTTGTGCTCCTTTATGCTCCAATCATCTGTCTTGTCCGTGTGGTTTTGGCGAAGTTCACACAGATGTTTCTCGAAGTATGGGCCTACAAACTTTGTCTGTTGCAATACACTAAAATATGTTGCCTCCACTCTTTCGTAGTCACGGTCGATGAACGACTTCCATCCTCGTGTACCTTTTCAAGACAGCCTGCCCTCATGATGAGACACGGGAAGACCAATAGCCCCTCCATCTTTAATGTAGTCAGCACAACACTAATAATCTCCTCAGTGGTGTATCCCTCAATCATTGAACCCTTTGGATGAGAATGAGTTTGTACAAAGCGTTTCATTACATACATGAACCTCTCAAACGGAAACACATGATGCATGTAGACGGGACCCAATGCAGCAATCTGGTCAATGATATGAATCATAAAGCGTTCCATGGTATCCAAATAGGATGGAGGGAAGCACATCTCAAGCATGCACATTGTTTCATTCATGTAGGTCCGTACGTCATCCAACTCCGCTTTACTGGTCACCTTCTTCGAGACTACGTTTCAGAAATAGCACGGACGAGTTATAGTCAACTTCAACCACTCGAGTTTCACAGCCCCGATGACAACGACTAAGAACACCAAAAGCATTGTGTGACAGTCATGAGTGTTGTAGCCACATATCTTTAGCTCGTCCATGTTCACGAGATTTTTCACGTTCATATGTACAGATTTTGTAATGTATACTGAATATGTATGTTTGAGCGGTGGAATGGAGAAAAAAGGTCCTCGCTGGGTTTTTTATATATATCTATCTGCTGTGGAATGGAGCAAAAAGGATCTCGCTGGTTTATTTTTATTTATTTTTGTTTTTTATATCTATTAGTAGAGACGGAGAATGTTGTGAAAATGCGTCCGTGCTAAGAAGTAATAGAGACGGGGAATAGGCAGCCATCAGTAGAAATTAGTGACGGGTTTCAAAATACGTCACCAGAAAAAGTGACGGGTTTCAAAACATGTCACTATAAGATTGTTTCACCCGTCTGTAAAGAATAGCGACGGGTTTCAAAATACATCACTATAAGGCATTAGGGACGGGTTTATACACCGTCTATGACTAAACAACTGTTAGTGACGGTTAAATCCCTGTCCCTATTGGTCAAGATTTAGAGACGCGAAAACAGAGACGGGAATGATTTACGTATATATCCTAAAGACTGGTTTTGAGGCAGTGTGTGTGTCTGCTTGCTGTACTTGCTCATAGTCCGCGTGAAGGAAACCAAATAATGTCTTTCCCATTCGTTTGTCCAGAATATCATTTATTCACAGGTAGGCATTAGAAATACATAAATAATGATCTGGACCTTGGAAAAATATAAATTCAATTGCGTTTGATTTGTAGAGACATTCTCTCTACGTTAGTGCTGTCCTCATTCTAATAATCGCATCATTTAATTCCATAATTATCTTGAATTCGTTGAATCTTACTTGACCATTACAAATTTGAACAGCAGGCATTTCAATGATCAAATCATGCCCATGATGGAGATGTGGCACTGGTGGAGAACAGACAATGCGAGTGGTATGAGAATTATACGATCTGCACGAGGACTTGGTACGCTGTAGTGGGAACCACGACTTAAGAAGGCAAGCTGCATCCTTGATCACTCTTGCTCCTATTTTAACAATTTTATAATAGGAACTCATGCATGAATTGGTTACTGATGAATAGAATCATACCTATGCCATATCATTCTATCTTTGCCAATTATAACCCTAGATTGCTACTCATGATATTCCGACGCTAATATGCTTAGTTGCTTAATTGAACCCACATATCAGGCTAGATCTTTTTTTTATATAAAATAAAATATAGGTGGTTCCTAGCTGTCGAGTTTCTGCAATAACATCCCATAGAATGTTTTGTGGGGGCGAGTGTAGGTGATATAGGTGTTGGAGAACTTTTTGCAATAACATCCCATAGGATGTTTTGTGGGGGCGAGTGTAGGTGATATAGGTGTTGGAGAACTTTTTGAGAGTTCCTGTTAAGAGAGTGTCTATTATGGGCACAATTGTGTGGACACGCTAGGTTTATAAAGTCTCCTGTTTAGAGGTTGGTACTTGTTTGACTGGTTGGAGGAGAAAGATTGGTCACTCGCCCCGACAACTCGTGACACCCAAATTTTAAAACAAATCCAACAAAATAAAATAGTTATGAATTTAATTTTTTAGGATTTGTAGCACAATTTCATGATTTTTGCAAAAACAAACTAGAGAAAATTAATCATGAATAAATAAAATGAAACTTGCCAAGTGTATGTTTATTTTTCCTTAATTTATTTCTTGGTATTTCCTCTTGTTCGAGGATTTAATTTGGATTTTATTTGAATCTTGTTCGAATTTGAATCGGGTTGAAATCACAATTCCTAAAATTTATAAAACCAGAAAAAAGCAAAAATAATAGAACCCTCTCGGGCCGCTGCCCATCTGTCTCTCCAGCCCAAAACCTCTCCCTCTCTCTCCTGGGCCACACGCCCTCTCCTCGCCCTTGGCCCACCAAGGTGTAGCCCACTCTCTCCTCTCCCTTTTCGCTCGGCCATGCCCCATGCACCAACGGGTATCGTCCACAAGGAGCTCAAGAGTGGAATCAATATCACCCTTGCTATGAAGGACATGAGGAACACAAAAACACCCATTTGGGAAGAATTATCAGCTAAGTACCCAAATGCCACAAGTCGTTCATCCCAATCAATAGTGTATTTAGTTGATATGACTTAGTAGGTGTCAATAATCCATGTATATTAAGCGTTGTGTCACTGTACCTTACGGTGACCTCCGTGACTTCTACGAGACATTTTCCTTCTCTAGTCTAACTCTTTTCACGAACACCGTACCTTATGATGACCCACTATATATTATGGTGGCTTAATCTCCATTTTTCTAGAGCTTGAGTTTCGTAGCTTGGCTCTTTATCCACGACTACAAGTCCTCACTATATCTTATGGTGGTCCCCATCGTAGCTTACAGTGACCTCCTGATCCTCCCACAAGAGTCATGGCTCCGGGTCTGTCATGATCATCACCATATCTTACAATGACCTTCCTGTATTTTACGGCGACCTCCCCCTGTCCTACTCAGGATCCAACTCTATAGCACTTGTCTTTTGGACATCTTCTCCTCCTATAATCGTACGATGACACTGTCATACCTTGTGGTGACCTCTTGCTTTCTCGACTCAGTATGCAATCCTTCCATGCATTGCTCTGTGAACCTATCACCATACTATGCCTTTGTATCATATAGTTACCTCCTTATCATGATTTCTATCTCGATTCTTCTCTGATTCGTCATGAAGCTCTCTCACCGTATATTATGGTGACCACACCATATCTTATGGTGACTTCTCCTAAAGCTGGAACGCTACTCTATATTAGGGTGAGCTATGAGAAACAAGTCAAATCTTCTTGATAGTCAGATTTTTCTTTTAGACATTCAAGCCTATACACTGTAGGCATGTGACTACACACACTTGGACCTAGCGATTCTAATCTTGCTTCATCAACTCAACCCCGACCTCCATCAGGATCCTTTGATCTCCATCCATAGAGTCTTCATTATGTTGATGCAACCAATCACATAGAAGTTTCATATAAATACATCACTCATGTAGATATTAGAGAACATGTATATGTTGTCTATTGAATCACCAAAGCAATCATGTCATGGGCCAACCCAATGACCATGAATATTATATGTACTCGTTACTGGGGAGCTTTCTGCCAAATGATTAACCATTCGCGGTTGTCACTCTTGTCAAATGGGGACACAATATAACAAGCCGAAACTGACATCCAGATGGCCGGCTTAGGCTGACATTTCTAAACCCCATCATTATTGTAAGCATAGTGCACCGCATATAGACCGTACATATATGTAACAAATTGATTGGAAGGTACATCGCTATGGCCTGTAATGCAGTCACAACAGATGTCGATGTTATGATGTCGCACCCAAACCAGTCGCCGCGCGCATATTCTCGTCCGGATCTCTGGTGTCTTCGGCATAATCCTGAATGGGACTAACGATAACTCGGACAAAGCAGAACAATTAATGTTCATCATTCCGACAGCAAGGGTTGCAATTTTCTCGAAGAAACGAGTTGATGGGATGAACAAGAACCAGGGAACCCATCCCTGAACTCAATGGAGCCAATTCAGCAGACGAAGGTCACAGCAGCCACGAGCAGCTCGAAGGCACAGCCATAATTATTCCAAGAAGGAACGAGCTAGCTCACCTTCAGCAGGATCCGTCGCGGTCCTCTGCGCTAGCACTGCTGCCAACTGAAGAAGCAACAGCAGCAGAAGAAGCGTCGCCACCGCAGCGCTATGGCGGCCAGAGCTCGAGCCAGGAGGCCTCATCATCTCCTTCCGTCCACCTACTGTACTCACCCTTTGGGATCCAAGTGAGATATGCGGATATTGGAATTTGGAAAGGGATGCCTGATTGGCTGCTGCACGCTTTGCTTACTAGAACGTTGCCCAAAATCATGGCGGGTGAGGACAGGTCAGGTCGGGTTGGTCTCGCAGCCGGTAGGGCAGTAGCCACACATATCCCTCCCACTCCTAGTGGTACCTGCAATTTCTATTACAAACTGCGCATGTTCCAAACAAGAAAACTGTAAACGGCATATGATTGTTAAAGCAAAAATGTTGTCATTCAGTTATTAAAGCTGGAAATGTTATCATTGAAGAAAAAGTATTAACAGATATCCAAACAAAACCTGGAATTACCTTGCGTGGCAGCATATACATATGGTGTGTATAACAACCGAAAACAACATCAAATCTATTGAGGCTGGGATTTCTCACCTCGTCATTAATTATTGCATCAACAGTACACACATATATATATGTCCTACAAAATATGTAACAAATAGATTAGAAGGTGCATCACTAAGACATGTGATGCAGTGACAACCGATGTCGCTGTGATAATTTCCCACGCAAATCCCGGACCGTGTGGATATCCAAATCTGGTGCCCTTCAACATATTCCAGAACGGGGCCAACGAAGTTTCAAACAAAGCTGCAAAACACATGTACGTGCCGTCTGATTGGCTATGCCATGCTCAGTTTTGCTTACAGCTTACTTTCAGAGCATAGCTCAGCATGGCTGCATCCAAGCACAAACCCCACAGATGTGTATACCGCTTCCCTGGCAGCAACGGCAGTGACATGAGCTCCGACGGTCTTGTCCAGGGTCCGGCAGTACGGACCGAGCCACTTGGCCGCCATGAACCTCTTCTTCCTCCATGGAGGCACGGTGAGGCCCTGGCTCTTCAGTGACCGCCTTCCCGCCTTGGCAGCCACCTTCACCACCTGCTGCACATCCTTTGGCCGAGCGACGAGAATCCGGGGCAGGGCATCTAACACCACGGTGAACGCCACAGTTGGCCTCGCCACCACGAACTCCATTGCAAACCCGATGTCGACGATGTACCGGTCGCTGGACGAAACTGCCTTCCCGGCTGCCGGGGTCACCACGTCGATGTACTCGTAGTTCCCGGCGGTGATGTCTTGAGTTGCCCGCCACCTGGTCCGGCATACCGCGGCGTCGTAGCCGCCTTCCCTCAGGCGCGACGCCACCGCATGGCGCAACGATGGCCAGCTGCTTCGGAGTGACGCCATTTCCTCGGCGGCTTGGGTAACGTCGCTTGCAAGCCGCTGCAGAAAAGGATCAGCGGCCATGCTTTTATGTAGAAGAGTTGTGATGCGCTTGGCGCTCTTCATGGCCTTGTCAGCCACATCTGAGGCAGCGGACTTGACTTCTGAGTCTCCGGCTGATGATTCGGCGTCTACAATGCCGACATCAGGATCTACATCAATTGTGCTACAACTCCCCAGTGCATGGAAATCGTGGACTAGGGATGAAAGACTAGTGCTGTGTGCCACCATCCTCCGCCGCCAGCGCAAAAGCCGGCAGTGGCCTCGGTCATCCGGGAGCTGGTGGGAGAAGATATCTATTTCTTCGGAGTGAAGAAAATTCAGACGTTTTGTGATATGGCTGTGCTTAGAAAGCATTCAGGTACCCCATCTTGTTAATTATATATATATATAAGCTTATA
This sequence comes from Chloris gayana, assembly GCA_031894775.1. Lineage (NCBI taxonomy): Eukaryota > Viridiplantae > Streptophyta > Magnoliopsida > Poales > Poaceae > Chloris > Chloris gayana. The sequence continues at coordinate 513,463 of JAUNZO010000170.1, read as the reverse complement.
GCTGTTTCGTACGAGAAATTGAACAGAGAACAGTACTGTCGTTTTCCAAGGGTACATGAATAGTAATGTGTCATTTTCTATCTGGTGACGACATAAATTTCATATAGATTCCAAAGATGATCGTGCAAGATGGGCCAATATTTTTTCTTTGATAAATAGTTCTATGGCTGTTGGATCGATTGAATGATTAACCTTATGTCGGACCAATCGAAACCTAGTAGCATCAACATCGAATATGCTACCTGCTTGGGCATTTATGGAAATACGGGTGGTCTCCAGCACAGGAAACCAATAAGTTCCAAAGGAGCCATGGAGTATGACTTTTTTTTCATATTTGCACACATTTTTTAAATAAGACGAGTGGTCAAACGTGATCTCCGAAAGTCAACGAATAGAGGTAGTACTAGTTATTGCACAGAAGGATGATATATTTACAAAGGCCTGTTGGGCAACACCCACTAAAAGGCACTAAAGTCCCTGAGGCACTAAACTTTATTGCATCGGCTCTGAATAGGGCACTAAATTAAAGTCTAGTGCTAAAGGCCTTTAGTGATCTCAAAACTTTAGTGCCTTAAAGGGCAATGTACTAATAGTGTATTAAATTATGGATGTAAATATAGTTTATTAAGGATATAAATATTTTATCTAAGGAATAATATTTACTTTTCACTAAAAGTAAAATAATTTTGCATATTTGTGCTAATTTTTAGTGCCCGGAAATGAACACCACCCACTAAATTTTAGTGTGCTAAACTTTTATCCCACTAAAGTTTTACCACTAAATTTCAAGGCCACTAGAGGAAAACGAACACCCAGTAGAGGCCACTAGAGTATTATAAATATCTCTGGAGTTGTTATTTTCTTTATGTAACCCTGTACCATAAATTAGTTGGAGACGTACAGAACATAACTCTTTTGAAAGAAAGCAGGAGGGAATTTCCCATACTTTTATTGCAAATAAAATGGTTACCGGTAGAAGAGTTAGTGAAGTCAGGAATTTCCCGTACTAACCATGCTATCAGGGCCATATCTTGACCTCTTCAACATCTATTCTGTATGACTTGTCCAATGCTACTTCACCTAATCGTTGGACCGTTCAGTAATAAACATTAGATACTCGGATCACACCTGGAATCCAGCTGTCGTTTGTTCATCTAGTGTCTAAACAACTCATTCCATTAGATCTTCCTCTGACTTTTCAAGTTGGCTAATCCATTTGTGTGTCATTGTCCATGTACAAGCCAAGCTTTAAATCAATATACTAAAGGCCGCGTCACATCGTTAGGGTTTGGATTTCATTGCTTGTTTCCAGAACCCCACTATATTCAAATTTCAGTTTGAGCACTTCATACTCATCTCACAATTCAGTGCTTGTTGTACTTGTTCTTGCTACTTTCTTCGATTGCTTGCAGGGTGGGTGCCCTCGTGGCGGGTTATCGCACACCACAAGTTCACAACATTAGAAGAAAATGTATTGGTTTCTAAGACATAGGGTCCTTGGGCGGTTGTTGTCAAGCCATGAATGTTGCTTCCATCCCCTAGTCGAGTTATCTACCACCTGTCATCTTAATATTACGAGTAAACCGTCCTAGTTTCACAACAGCAACTCTACAAACCACACCAAGAGTGGTCAAAGGTGCTCGCACCGATTGGTACCCCAACCCGGTCTTGACACACACCAAGTGTAACTGTTAATATTGGCAACTGGAGCAAGCGTCCGCATCCAAGGCTATGTAGGCCACATGGGGCAAGGCACCCTTTCTTGGGTGACACGTGTCTAAGCCCGGGCTTTGTGACATGCGTCTAAAATTTCCAACCAAGGATCGAAATGTCTGAGACTGCCTAAAGGAGGGCCCCCTACTGGTCTGAGCACGCTATGAGTCCGATTTCACCAAATGCGTCACTATACCCAACTCAATGTAGGTCTCCTCTCGTAATGTAACCTCACCCCTCGGACTATATAAAGGGCTTCTTTTATTCTTTAATTTGTGTCTTCTTTTCATACTTCGTTAAACTCTAGTTTGTAGCAATCTACACATCTTCTCCTCACATCGTCACACCAGCTTGCGCCACCTATCTGAAATCTTTGAGCACCATACACGAGGAACACCGTTCGAGGCTAGACATAGAGATCATCCAAACCAGTATAAATGTATCTAATTTATTTTGTTTTTAATTTTTCAATTTTATTTTGTTCTTTTAGATTATGTTTTGCTTGCAAAAATGATAGAAAAGAAACTAACTAAGAAATATTTACATGGGTAAGTAGCGGGTGCCTTCTGATGAGGGTACAAATTCTTACGTCCCGAACAAGACCTCCTCCAATGTTAATTTCAGCATGGTACCTTCTGTGGATGGAGAAGTTTCCGCGGTAGGTACACATTTCATCCGCCATATTTTCTTGCTCTTGTCGGGCTTGGCGGCGTGTAACACCCCGGAATTTCGAATTCTGGGATGTGCATGAAATTCACAAAATTTTAAAACTTTTTAAAGCGTATTTAAATATTATCTAAAGGATAATATTATAAACATATTTATCTTTCTTCCTTCTTTAAGAGGAAGAGTTATCTTTTAAACTCAAACAATTATTTTGATTATAAAGTTTCAATAATGAATTTTCCCAAAAGAACATATGTTTTGTTTTCGATTATGAAAATGACTTATTGAAAAATATGCATTTGATTTACGAATTTATATTATTTTGGAACACAATAATTTACACAAGGTATTTTCCCTTTGTAAGAAAAAGAGAAGCGTGTTGTCATTTTATGTGAACCAAATAGTTATTTTTAGAAAATAAATAAATTTTGATCTATGGAAACATTTATTTAAGAAATACTTTTGATTTATGAAGGTAATCTATTTCGAAAATGATTTAAGAAAATAAATTAATCAACAATTATATTTGATTTATGAAAATAAGTTTATTTCAAAAGGCATCATTTTATACAAGATATTTTCTCTTTGAAAACAAAATGAGAGCGTTATCATTTCATGTGAGAAAAAGGAGCTATTTCTAAAATTAAATAAAGTTTAATTTATAAAAGCTTTTGCTTTGAGAAATACATTTGATTTATGGTCTAAATATTTTAAATGTGTGAAAAGGGTTTATCAAATAACTGTATTTGATTAAAGCAAATATAGATCTATGAAAAATACTTTCTTTTGTCAATACGTGGGATTTATGAAAGAGTTTGTGAAACTATATTTATTTTTGTTTAAAGTATTTTATTTTGTTTTAGTCCTATGGCATTTTCAACATTAAAATGTTTATTTTTATTTGATGAAGTTTGGCTATAAAAGACAATTTATAAACCCTTTTATACAAAAGCCTATTATCTTCTACATTTAATAAATTAATATGGGCTATTATATTTTGGCTTAAATGCATGCATGATTGACTAGTTACATTGGGTATTTATTGTGTGAATATTTCATTTGAAAATCGAATAGAATTAATTGCATTTTTATTGGCTTTTAGATTTAGAAATGGAATAGGAAAAGATAAAACAGGAAAAAATAAAAAGGAAGAGAATCTCCCCGGGCCACTTGGGCCGAAACCCCCAAGCCCCACTCTCTCTCTCCCTTTCCCCTTTCTCTCGGCTCGCTTCGACCTGCTCCGCCCGCACGCCGTAGACCCGGCCCGCCGGCCCTCGCAGGCTCGTCCCGCAGCCCGCCCGGCCCGCGCGAAACCCTAGCCGCGCCCATACGCCGCCTCCGCCCTCGACGTGCGCGCCACGGCACACCGATCCCTGCGCCCTATAAATCTTCGAAGCCCGCACGCGCGCGGACCCTTTTTCCCACCCGTCGCCACCTCCCGCGTTCCCCAAAGCCCGGCGCCACCGCCTCCATCACCGCCGCCGGCCCGGCTCCGACGAGCCGCCGCAGAGGGTCCCGCCCGAGTCAACGACGCCGCGTCGAGCTCCGCACGGCTCCACCGCCCTCCGGTGCCGTGCGAAGCCAATCCGACGACCGGAGCGCCGCCCCGACTCCGCCGGAGCCCCGCCTTCCTCCCTCGCCACCGTCGACCCACCTCCGGTCTCCTCCGCCCCTGCGTGACTCCCCGTGAGGTTCGCCCCGATCTCCTCCCCTGTTTTCCCCTTGTCCTCGATGAAATTCGCGCACCGGAGCGCCCTAGCGGCCAACTCCGGCGAGCTCCAATGGCGCGCCACCGCGACCGGCTCGCCGCCGGCGACCAAAGCCGGTCGGACGCGATCCCAGCCGTCCGATCCGGACCGACGGTCCAGATTAGAACCCCGAAGGGGTATGAGTCCCGGTCCATGGTGGACCCGTGGACCTGAGCCCTTGCCGCGGTCCACCAATGTCGTAGACCCGGTCCACGATTTTTTTCTAAATGAATTTAATTCATTTAAAATCCGATAAATCGACAGACTTTACAAATAAGCCCCCGACATTTTATATAATCACATCCAGGCCCTCTGTTTTTACATAAACTCCCTTATTTTTAGTTTTAATTATGTTTAAGCCCCTGGTTCCCGATTAGATGGTATTTTTACAAATAAACCCTCATAGTTATATTTATTTATGTTAAGGTCCTTCTATTTATAAAATCCAACCATAGGTTTTATTTTAATTATGTTTTAATCCTCGTAGTAGGCTAGGACTATAAGATTTGTAAATTAACCCTTGTAGTTTGTTAAGTTTACGAGCGTATATTTTGTGACTAGGTAAATTTACATGCTAGCCCCCTAAGTCTATAGTTAATTACGTTTAAGTCCTTTATTTTATAAAAGCCATCCTAGCCTTCGTTTTAGGTCTGTTTTCGACCTAATCTTTTTCGTTAGGACTTTTATTTATTTGTTAAACTATTTTTAAGTCCTTAAGCCATATTTATTTCAATGTTCTAATCATGGTCTTTTTACGTAAACACCCCTAACCTTTTATTAAACTATGTTTACGCCTCTGTTTTCTTAAACCGCATTAAAGTATGTTCTTTTGCAAAATGAACCTTGGTGTTTTATAAACTTATAATTTCAGACCTTAACCTTTTTACACTTTAGCCCTTGAACTTTTCCATATTTATAAAATGGTCCTTAACTTGCTATTTTTACGTTTTAAACCCTAGATCTTCAAATGCCCATGACTTTTCGCTCGTAACTCCGATTAAGCCGATTCTTGCGCTCACGCGATCGTAGCGACAAGTACTATTTATTAGTACTGTTTTCATAGTCATTAGGTATTGTTTGTTGTACTGTTTCTTAGTTTGCTTGTATGCTTGTTTCTTGCATGCCTTATGTCGGTGTGACGTTAAATAGAAGAACGTACTTTGCGAAGAACTCAAGAGCAAGACTTGATGACATGAGCAGCAACAAAGGGAAACAGGCAAGTGTCCTTGATGCACATTGCGCCTATTTCTTACTATCTGAATTTATATTTCATGCATTGCATTTAATTTGAATCCTATTATGTCATATCCTGTTCCATACTATTTCCTTGTCGCCTTGGTTTTGGGTGTAGCATTATAGTATGGATACGTCATTGCTAGTTGCTCACAATGGGGTTCACAGCTGAAGTAAATGCTAATCTTGACTAATTATCCACTTGAACATAATGATCAAGAACTGGTAATGCTTTTTAGCAACATGGGACTTAGGTGATCCCGATAGGAGGATTGTCGATGATGCTTGCCGGTGCACACTATTAGGTGTGGTGGTACCTGTTTGGGGATCATAAGGACCGGTTCTTGGAGCGGCAACCTAGGACTTCCGCACAAAGCACGGGGCTGATAATGGGTAGGTAAGGTTTAGTATCGAGGTAACTTCCTAGTTTTGCGGGCGTCGAGGAAGGATGAAGGAAGAAGGAGTCTTCCGGATTCGGGCGAGGAAAGGCGAGAGAACTTGAAGCCACGGTGCAAGAGGGGGCCTCCGGGTGATGCGTCACTTTTACGGCGGTGAAACCTTAGCATGGACGTTTTGCAAGCTGGGAAGTCCTTTGAAAGACCTTACGGTGATCTCTTGGCCTCACACCTAAGGAAGTGTGCTGGTACAATGGAGGTTTTAGTCACCGACGGGTGATGAAATCACCGACACTGTGGGTAAAGTTGTGCCACATCTGCAGAGTGTAAAACTGTTATAACAGCCGTGTTCACGGTCACGAACGGCCCGGATCCTCACGAGAACTAGAGGGTATGGACGGGTGGAGTAACTCGTAGGTTGCTACGGGCGGGCTAACCTCGTAGTGTGGTTGGCTACGAGCGGGGTAACTCTGTAGTGTGCTTTGCTACGGGCGGGGTAACTCTGTAGGTGTGGTTTGCTGCAAGTAGGGTAGCTTGCGGTGTTTGACGAGTGGGGTAGCCTCGTTGGATCATATTCTACTTAGTAAATAGGTTACTCTAATTAACTTGACTAGTGTAGGTGCTTTCTATTGCAAACCATGTGTTATCCTTCCTTTCATTCAGCTTACATGTCATATATTCCCACACTTGCTGAGTACGACATGTACTCACTCTTGCTATTTCCTTTTTGCTACCAACTATTGTTGCTTAGAAGATCGAGAAGACCACCGATGAGAAAGGTCTAGGCGTGCGAATCCCCGGTCGATTGCCCGTGGTGTTATGGAGTCTTCCGCTAGCGTATATTTGTATTTAGTCCTTTGAGACAATATCGATGTAAGTATTCGATTTAATAAAGACATTGTTCTTTTATCACATTATTTGTCTTGTGTGCGTGAAAACTTGTCCCGGGCACGCATACGGATGCATTCGGTTTTGGTCGTTAAAACCGGGTGTGACACGGCGACCTTTTCTTGAGTCTTAGTGGCTTGGCCCATAGGCTTAGCAACAGGTTGTTGCTTCTTCTTGTGTGGCTTGGTCTTCATTGGTTGCTGCGGTGGTGTGTTCTTCACTTGTACCACCGGCGTACTCGCTGTCGGCGCATTGGGTTACACTTCAATTTTCTCTTGAGAGCTCTGCATACTTGTGTTTTTCTTTGAGCATGGCTTCTTTTTCTTGTAATAGTTTTTCTCTCAATGCCACTTCTTGCATTAACTTCTCTTATACTTTTTCGAGCTCTTGGTTGTTTCTTCACAGCCTCTCCACTTCCCGAGCTAGCGAAGCGTTGTCACCCGAGCTATCACCTGTCTTCATGGTTGTTCTCCTATTGAATAGCTGGCAGCTTGCCCGAGTTTTACTTTTCTTGTCGGCCTCTTCTTGAACCTTCAACATGTGCCGAGGTTGGGGATTGCTCGATCCGAAGTAGCCCCGATCTCCGGCTCTGTTGTGGGGTTGTCCTCTAAGCTGGCCCCGAGTGTGTCGAGGTGGTTCCTAACGAGCCCGCCGGCAGCTCTTCAAGTGGCTGAGCGGTTGCCACGGTTCTTGTGGATCTGGTCATTGTGAGCTTGAACTTCAAGCTCACGCACGGTGGGCACCAATATTGGTGTGCTAAGCGGCGAGGTACAAGCTCACTTAGCACGAGGAACACAACGAACGAGTATCCGAAGTAGAATGAACAAGGTGGCAAGGTAACAACACTTGGATAAGTGAAGTTAACTCAAGATTACATGTGTCTTTACAGGTGACTCTTGGTCTTCTTTTATAGTCGTGGAGAACCACAACTTTACATGACCATCCTACCCCTAGCCGAATGTTAGAGTACTACGGAGAGACGAGTAACTACCGAGGGCAATCCGGACCATGTGCATGTCACCCGCGATTCGCGGCTTAGTTGACGCCAGGCTGGAGAGCGTAACGGGACGATGCTTCGCTCCGGCCCATGCTCTTCGTCCGGTAGGATGGCCGGCATCTTCGTCTCCGGCCATCCACTTTACTTCGCACCGCACGGACGACTCTAACGCTCCGCACCATTGCCGGGCCATTTTTTCGCCTACTCAGCTTCACATTCATTCAATTAGTTGGTGGTAGCAGTTAAGAAAAATACAAACAACTTAAACCCATCCGGCGAGGTGGAGGACCACGGGGCAGGGGCGTTCACACCACGCGAAGCGAACTTGGCGCTAGACCCCCACATAAGGAAAAGCATATCAAAACAACAGCGGATAGGACTTTGCTTGCGTACCTTGACCTTTTGCATAGTTCATAGCGAGTCATCTCCAACATCAGTAGTTCGTGATTATCGTGCTTGGATTAGGGTCCCAAGTCTGGAACAAAAAAAAAAATTTGAAGCCAGATTAATCTTGGAGGAACAAAAAGGAAATACATCAGTAGTATCAAATGAACAAGATCCTCTTCCTGTAGTCTCATAACACAAAAGGTCTCTACACAGAACAAGGAAGAGAGATCTCGTCTATAGAAGATGCTACATTTTGCAAAAAAAAAAAATAAAAAAAAAATCATGCCACAAAAATAAAGAAAAACTAGACTATACCCCACACGTTGCTGCAAGATTTTGAATAATATGAAAAATAGCACTTGAAAAATATGTACGGCATGACTAACATATTCTTGCATTACTTTCAACAGTGAACATAAGTAAACGATGTGTTTTGCTGCGGATGCGCAAACATTTGATTATTGGATCAATAAGTAAATGGACTTATAAAATTTTGTTTGGGCGCTATGGAGCAAAAGTAGTGCTAGGCTTGGTAGGACATACACATCAACACATGATATCTCTATTCCTATATAGCATGAGCATATGGTTTGTTTTTTAATCCAATAAAACAATAAGAACAGATATACGTACATAAAACTAAAAATACAGAGCTATCTAAACTTATGTACATAAAACTAAGAATGCATAGCTATCTAAACTTATGACAATGAAAGACTTCTAATAAAACAGATACATTTTTTGCATGGCTGGCACCTTTAGAGAACAAATTACGCCAACACCGTTAAAATTGAAGGGAAGAATAAACCATCCAAACAAAAAAAGCTTCTTGAGTGAGCCGGGTTGAGCAGCTAAATGAAGAACCTACATCAGTACTTGAATATCTATAAAACTCCATTAGAATCCTGACTACTAAATCATTGAAGCTAACCGAGTGAACATGTTTCATATGTGTATTTGAGAATGGAGAGGGAATCATCACCAGAATAATGGTTCAATAAAAGATCTCTATCATTTGAGTGATCGACTATGAAAAATTTCTGAGATTTGGATGGAGCTATCACTGATACAATGACTATGGAGGACAGAGGAAGGACATAACAATGAGGCAACTTGTGCGTGTATCAGACCTAGCTTGTCAATTACAATGAAAGACCTCACTAATTTGTTTTGGCAATTGACGTGAATAATGACAATGAAAGAGCACAGTGATGTAAATGAATGTGTTTAAGGGTAGGCTGTTATTGCCCATAAGGCTGCAATTTCTTCCCTATTTCAATTTATGATGGAGGCAACAATATCTCTATTAATGAATGCATTTAAGACAGCAGTTTCTCTGCTTGAATGTGTGATGGTCGACTATCATGATGTGACCTGAGAATATAGATGCATGCAAATTTTCTTGATGACGTGGCTTCACCAGGGTTGAGAGAATTAGTAGTAAATGACAGATAGTGGGTTGTACTTATAATATATAAATAGATAACAATAACTTGATACACTATCGTGAGCACCTGAACTACCTAGCAAACGAACATAGAAAATCATTAAATGAAACATGCCGAAACACAACTGTGTGAAGTCACAGTCTAGGCAATATGCCTATTAGACATCAGTCGGAAGGCTAATAGCAAAACATCTAGGTTTAGATTAACTAGAAGTAAGCAAGATATTTTAAATATGCATCTTTTAGCAACTGCTCTCACCGTGATGACTCTGAATGAGGACAAAGAATCAGTTTATTATCAAAGGCTTGCCACACTGGACTTACACACATTGCAACAAGCCAAATACCCCAATGCAACAACCTAGGTAGCATCGCACCGAGAGCTGAACAAGGCAACCCAATGCAGCAATTCATCACTCAGGTAGCAGGCTCTAAGCAAACTCGTCCTACTAAAGCGAGGTGATAGAGGAAAGAGTCCAAGGCTCACCACGAGGAAGACGTGCGCCGACAATGGGGTTGCAGCTGAGGAGCCCTCGCCAGGGGTCCAGCCACCAGAGGTTGCTACCGTGGTCGGCGAGCACGCCCCAACTGACGAAGTGCCAGCCCTGGGCCTTCCTGGGAATGAAGAATTCCACCTCACGCCACTATTTGTTACCGTCGAAGAAGAGGAGGAGCCTATGTCGCCGCTGATGGTGCTGCCAACCCAGAGCTCGCCAATCAGGTTGCACATCGAGCCAACAGCTAGCACGCGTCGAGGCTGTCGCCGTCGCAGCGCCACCACTAGACGCTTCGATTTGGGGTCACACCACAGTCAGATCTGGTTGGGGAGAAAGAAAAGGGGAGGCAGGATGCAGGAGAGAAGAGAGAGGTGGCTAGGGTTTCGAGAGAGGAGAGGCACGAAGGGGAGAAGAGAGAGGCAAAATGAAGAAGATAAGGTCATGTCTCGTGAGGAGACCAGAAAAGTGACGGGGAACAAAAAATAAACTGTAGCTATGAGAATCGAACTCGGGATCTTCCTAATTAGCATATAAATCCTCACCAGTGTGCTACTACGTGAGTTTCCATATGTCACCGTCGTTATATCTAAATAGAAACACGGACGAGGATTCAACAACCATCATGGCCGTAAAAATCCGTCGCTATATCTTATAAAAACAAGGACGGGGATTCAATAACCGTCACAGCCATAAAAAAACCATCACTATAGCTTGGAGTAGTAGTGACGAATTTTATTTACCTATCACTGTCTCGTTTGTTTTAGACGGGGGCTTGTTGCAGCCGTCTGTATTGGTTGACTTCTGAAAATCCATCTCTACTGGATCTCCTACAGACGGGTTTTATTTCGCCGTCTCTAGGCGGTGTCGCTAAAAGCCTAATTTGAGCTAGTGACAGACAACTAAAAGCTCCTTAAGCCACAGTGAGCATCCATATCTAGCAATCTCACCTAGCTCACGATGCTTCCTAGCACTTCTTCCATTGTGAAGCATGGATAACTCATCAAGCGCAGCCGAGCTTTCTGAACTAAAAACAGGGCGAAGGGTATCAAGAATGGTTTCAAGCAATGAGGTAGACTAATGTGCAACTCTGGCCCAACTTGCTAAGGACACCAAGAAGCTAAAAACACAGGGCTACGCCGTGGTCTGCGTGCAGAAACACACCGGCGATGAGTAAGGTGGCGGTGGTGATTTAAACTTCAACGAACTCCAGGAAAACCTTTCCTTCTCCTACAAATAATAAACGCACATGGTTTCTGGCATCTAGATAAAGGCAAGCTGGGCTAGCTCCTAAGGCTTTGGCAGAAGGTAGCTCTCGCTGGTTGCCATGGTGAACGGGTGAAGCAGCGCGCACGCACAACGGGGAGCCACTACACGCAAGTTTCATAACTGGGAGAGTCGGAGAGAAGAACAAAGGTTTGCGTTTACTCATCAGTAGTCTGAACGGAAGAGAGAGGTCGGTCCAGGCGGCCAGCTTGAGAAAGATGGCGACGGGGCACCCACACAGCTTCTTCTCTTGTACTTGTTCATACATTCACTTGCATGAGTTGCGTTCCCCAAGTTCCTATGGGACAGATCCAGGTCCGGTTGTTAGGCTCAATTAGGAAGAGCTAGATGAAGAGTAACGAATAAGGCAAGATCTGGTGGATGCTCAGCGAAAATCACTACCGGAATCCAGCGAGTTGCCGTGTGTCCGCGGCACACGGCGAAGGTACCCACACACACGGCAAAGAGTTTTGCCGTCGGTGACCTACGGCGAAGACTCGACGGTGAATGGAGTAGACGGCAAATCAGCCTTCGCCGTGTGCCAAAGCACGGGCTCACGGCGAAGAGTTTGCCGTGTGCCACAGCCAGCACACGGCAAAGGTAACAGTGCCGTCACGTCACCTTTGCCGTGTGGCGTCCGGGAAGCACACGGCGACCTATTTTGCACTTTGCCGTGTGCCCGGGGACGTAGCACACGGCGAAGATTCTGTCCTTTGCCGTGTGCCTAATGGCGCGGCACACGGCGAAGACTTCGGGCTTTGCCGTGTGCTCGGGGACGTCGCACACGGCAAAGATTTGGTCACTTTGCCATGTGCCCCTTCGGCACACGGCAAAGCGACCAATATGAATTCCCAGTATGGTCACTTTGCCGTGTGCCAGGCCTCGGCACACGGCAAAACGACCATCTGCGTCCATATTTTTTTCTGTTTTTTAGCCCCGGATACCTCATTTAACATTTCAAATAGAACATATATCAAACACAGTAGAGATATATCACATCATCATCAATTCATCGCACATATCATCGCACGACACATATATCGCAAATAAAACACATATCATCCGTTTGTCTCATAACATCACAAACAACACATAACATTCGTAGGCCGTCCACGGGTACAACAAACCATGATTTCACGGATGTGGGTCGAAGGGTGGTGGCTCGAACGGCGGTGGGCCGAAGGGTGAACGCTCGAACGGCGGCACTTGTGGGAACAACTGCTGCATCACGGAGGCACGGGGCGGGACGGCACCACGGGGCAGGACGCCACGGGCCGCGTCGCGGGGCACGGGGAGCAGGGCGGGGTGGCGCCAAGGGGACGACGACCCGGGCGTGCCGGGAGGGAGACCGGGCGTAGGGCGTCGCCACGGGCCGCCTCCTACGCCGGCCGGAGCCGCGGGCACAGGCGGTGCCGCGGGCACGGGCGGCGCCGCGGGAGCCGCGGGCACGGGGCGGTGCCGCGGGGCGCCTCCTACGCCGGCCGGAGCCGCGGGGGCCGCCGGCACGGGTGGCGCCGCGGGGGCCGCGGGCACGGGCGGCGGGAGCCGGCGGCACGGGCGGCGCCGCGGGAGCCGCGGGCACGGCGCGGTGCCGCGGGCGCCTCCTACACCGGCACGGGGTGGCGGGGCCGCGGGCACGGGGCCGCGGGGCGGGCAGGCCGGTGCGGCGACGGCAGGCGCGGGGCCGGTGCGGCGAGGGCAGGCCGGTGTGGCGCGGCGCGGGCCGGTGCGGCGAGGACGAGCGGGCGGGGCCGCGGGCACGGGTGAAAGTCGCCTAGAGGGGGGTGAATAGGCGAACCTAAAATTTTCTACGAAACAACACTAAGACGAAAACGTCAAATACCGGAACTTCCGGTAGGGTACCGGAACTTCCGGTGCAGGGTGATAAATGCGGAATTAAACCCTACACAATTCTAGTGTTTGCAAGAACGGAAGGAACAACCCTATGCAATTCTAGAAATTTAAAGGCACAATGGAAAACTAACAAGCAACCTAGTAAATAAACAACAACGCGTAAGTAAAAGTGAGAGAGCACAAGAGAGACGGATTTTTCACCGAAGTTCAAACCCACCAAGGACTCTACGTCTCCGTTGAGAAAGTCCACCAAGGACCGGGTTTCTCTCAACCCTATTTCTCCCTCAAGTCACCACCAAGGTTGAGCTTGAGTTTTCCACTATCAATGTCCCTTTCGGGACGGGCAATACAAACTTCTCGGGCGTCACCACACAAGTTGGGAGCTCACGAGCACGCCTAGCCGTCTAGGAGCTCAAAGCTCCAAGAGTAACAAATCCAAATCACAAGCTTGACGGGAGTGAAGATGCTCAAGAATGGAATCGAGTCTCTCAAACACTTGCTCAAAGTCTCTCACTCAAATCCTAGCTCAAGGATGGAATTTTTGCTTTTGGAGAGGATTTGGAGTAGATGGAGTGAAGCTCAAGTGTGTATTGGTTCGGAGTTGTTGCAAGAGGTAGTGAATGGAGAGGGGGTGTGGCTTATATACCACATCCCAAAAAGAGTCGTTGGCTCTGTCTAAAACTCCGCACCGGAACTTCCGATAGCGTATCGGAACTTCCGGTATGGTTCGAATTAGGGTTAGATCCGGACTTCGGCCCGCACCGGAACTTCCGGTGGAGTACCGGAGCTTCCGTACGCCGGTACGTGGGTTTAGGGTTGGAAAAACTGGACCGCACCGGAGCTTCCGGTGCCGTATCGGAACTTCCGGTATGGCATTCCGGAGAGCTCAAAGCTCTCCGTTAGCCTACCGGAACTTCTGTATCGGGGACCGGAACTTCCGGTATGGCCTTATCCGAGAGCAAAACTCTCAGTAAGCCTACCGGAACTTCCGATACCGGGGACCGGAACTTCCGGTATGGCCTTACCCGAGAGCAAAACTCTCCGTAAGCCTACCGGAACTTCCGGTACCACACCGGAGCTTCCGATGGGTTCGGAAAGAATGGGTTTGGAGGGGATTTCTTGAGTTTGTGAGCATCTCCATTCTTAGCCACGTTTGTGATTTGCATCCCTCTTTATAGTACGGAATCCCTATGACTCAAAGCAAAGAAATAAAGTGAGGCACAAGCTTTGAGATAGGTCTTTTCCAAATTCTCCATTTATTTCATTTTGCAATTCTTTTCTCCTTTTTAATTGTACTTGCTAGACTTTCATGTGCTTTGGATATTCACTACACACATTCTCATGAAAGCATTAGTTCCAAATTTAATTATATTGATATCAATCATCCAAAATAAAATGAGGGGCCTATATGCACTTTCAATCTCCCCTTTTTGGTGATTGATGCCAATACAATCAAATTTCTAGAAAGATGAATTGACAAGCACAACTTGCAAAGATAAAAGATGAGCTCCCCCTTAATATGTGCATGAAATTGAATTTCAAGAGTTGGTCTATACAATACCAAGTGCACATTAGAGATAAGAATCATGAGGAGCTCCCCCTTTATCTATGCATCCATAATAAAGAAAAACACAAACAATGCAATATGGCATTTTATCATCACACAAATGCATCTAAAAGAGAGAAACAACAAATCACCAAGCATATCATAAGGCAAACCACATAGATAGATAATAAAAAAACAAGTCTAAACTTATTACAATTATCCATAGTTCCAAACCACTTGTCCATCTCACACACATAGTTCATTACATCATAAAAAACGAGATAAAGATAAATAGATAGAAATTTCTTCTCCCCTTTGGCAACACATCACCAAAAAGGAGAAAAGAACTAGAATGCCCAAGAGAGGATCACTCGTCGTCATCGTCGTCGTCGTCGCCGTCCTCTTCATCGCTTTCTTCCTCATCCGTGGGCGTGCCACTCCCTTGCCCTTCCTATGGAGCGGGATCCGAGTGCTCGAGCGGGGAGCGGAGGCGGTCGAAACATCCTCGGCGCTGTCATCCTCTCCACTCTCGGTGCCACCGCCCTCCACACCCCGAGCTGCTGCCCGTGCTGCTCGTGCTGCCACTCCCGCGGCCTGCCGATATGGAGCCCAAGGGTCCTCCCACCGCCGAGGTACTATCGGTGCAAGGTCCAAGGGAGGAGGTGGTGGCTGCTGCTACTCGCTGAGCTAGGTGAGAGAGATATCGGTGATGTCCTTCATTGATGCGCCGCTGCTCCATCCTCATCTCATAGATGTCCTCACTATTGGCCTTGCACATGCAAAAGATAGACTTGAGGACCGAGCCGATGAATCCGGATTTGCTGCGAGTCCGGCGAGAAGAAGTAGGTGGAGCATCTCCGACCTGCCGAGCTGGTGGTGGAGGAGCCTCCTGTCGCACCGGTGATCCCCGAGGAGAGGGTAAGAGCTGGAACCTCTTGGGACGAAGTCCGGGGTGATCCTTATCATGTACAAAATGCATACCAGTGGACGGTCTCCATCATCTTCATAATAAAGGGAGCGAAGGGAAGGCTCGCCTTATGAGTGTAGGAGTGGTTGATGATGGAAGTCCAAATGTGCTCAAAAACATAAAACGGCTCAGCTCCCGGACGCATGGCACAAAGTAAAGTCTTGGATTCTCGCCAGCAAAGAAGATGCATCCCCTATCTTAGGATCCAAAGTCCATCCGAACATATTGTTCGGAACCCCAATGATCATCGTCTTGGAGTGAGCGTAGCGGCTGTCATACATGAACTCCAAAGCTGCATCATCCGGAGGATCAAACATGTTCACATTGTTCTTCATAGCATCGTCATGGCCAAATCCGAGAATCTGTGCAAACTCAGCATATGTGACTTGGAACCGGTTTCCATCAAGCGTCCGAGTGCATGATGGAGTCCTCCCGGGAGTCATCATCGAATTCAAGCCAAAGAGTGGCATAGAAGTGAACCACCGGTTCTGTGTTCCACCCATGCTCAAGCCCCATAATCTCCACCAAATCCCTCCTAGCACACTCAGCCTTGATTTGAGCAAAGACGGGATCATTTTGACGATCCATCCAGTCCCACCCGATCCACTTCATCTCATGAGTCTTCTTCTTCAACTTGAGGACCTCCTTTACCACTCGGCTTGGGTGTGGTCCCAAAAGCGAATGTCCTCCACACCCCTTTCCTTAGCCTTGAGCCACGGGCACTTGCTCCTATACTTCTGCACCTCATCTCCGTAGAAAGGCACATTATAGCCTCGCACTGCCACTCACAACCGGTGACCTCGGTTCATACTTGTAGTGCTCCCGCAAGTTGCGGGCAATGGGGAGAAACCACTCATCCCCGCCCATATTTCCAGCCTCCTCCTCACTTTCTTCTTCATCATCCGACACGGGAGCGGGAGGAGGTCTCCTAGCGATGCTCTTTCCTTTGCCCCTTCCAAGACCTTTGCCCTTGCCGGGGCCAAGACCACGGGAGGAAGACCGATGATCGGTTCCCGTGGCCTGCCTCTTGACAAGGCGTGGATTCGGCACGTCGAAGTCCGAGTCCGAGTCCGAGTCATCATGACCTTGAGCGGGTGCTGGTCACTTGGTCACCGTCTCGCTTCCCGCCACGAGTCATCTAACGAGAGAGGAAAACATGTGTAAGGAGCAACATACACGAGTGTGGGAATATTGAGATGCTAGCAGGATACTAACAGGATAGGCCCCTGTCGGAACTTCCGGTACCGGATACCGGAACTTCGATACAGAGTACCGGAACTTCCGGTGCAGGTACCGGAACCTCCGGTACCCCGGTACCGGAACCTCCGACGGGTTCCATATCCGTCGTGGGCTGACCCATACCGGAACTTTCGGTAGCCTACCGGAACTTCCGGTAGGGGTCAACCCTAACCCTAGCAGATGCGAAAAATCACATCTAGCCAAAGGAATTACTTCCTAGAAGCATGCTAGTGTTCTAGAACTGCTAGAGTAACATCTAAGCATCAAATATTCCTAGGGATTCAAGGATTTAAGCCTAGATCTAGAAGTGAAGGCAATGAAGGTATACCTTCTCCTCTAGCTAGGTGCTTGGAGAAGACCGGAGGAAGAAGCTTGGAGATTCTTGCCGTAGACCGTCGCCGGAAGTTGAGAGGAGCTTCCGGTTGATGGAGATCCGAAGAGAGAGGAGGAAAAAAGGAGGAGTCTTTTTCAAATGGGAGCCGTCCCTTTCAAGGGGACGGGCTCCCCATATTTAAACTGCCACCCCGCACCGAAACTTCCGGTAGCCTACCGGAACTTCCGGTGCGGGCTCAAACCCTAGGTCAACGACCCGCACCGGAACTTCCGGTGGTGTACCGGAACTTTCGGTGTGGGCATGACACCCGAGGGTGAGCTCCCGGTCGGAGCATCCGTGCACGGTACCGGAACTTCCGACCGGGAAATAAACGCCGAGCTCCGACTCCCGTACCGGAACTTCCGGTAAGGGGGAAAACAGAGAGGAGGAGTTGAAGTTTTGGGAAGAATTTTCAAAAATAATTTTGATGGACTAGTGGGACATCTTGACATCATGTGATCAGTATACAATCAACAAACAAAGCTATGATCACATTTTGACAAGATTTGACCTATTGGTCAAGAACCAAGATAAAGGCTTTAAAAAAAAAACTTACTTAATTTTCGAAAGTATGCATTTCATCTTAAGATCCAAAACGAATAAAGCAACAAGCAAATGTGCACGCTTTTACACCACGTTGCTAGAGTCAAGAATATTTAGCTCACTCCTTAGATAGCAAAACCGACTTTCATCTAAGGGCTTGGTGAAAATGTCGGCTAATTGATTTTCGGTTTTCACATGGCTCACCTCAATATCCCCTTTTATAGAATGATCTCTTAAGAAATGATGGCGGATATCTATATGCTTTGTGCGCGAATGCTCAACGGGGTTATAAGCTAGCTTTACGGCACTCTCATTGTCACATAGGAGAGGAACACGGTTCAACTTGTAACCGTAGTCCCTTAGAGTTTGTCGCATCCACAATAGTTGTGCACAACAACTACCGGCTGCCACATACTCCGCTTCGGCCGTGGAAAGTGCAACGGAATTTTGTTTCTTGGATGACCATGACACTAGGGACCTACCCAAGAATTGGCAAGTCCCGGAGGTACTCTTTCTATCCACTTTGTCCCCGGCGTAATCCGCATCGGAATAGCCTATAAGGTTGAACTTTGAACCCTTGGGTTACCAAACCCCTAGGTTGGGTGTGTGCACTAAGTATCTCAAGATTCTTTTAACGGCCACCATGTGGCACTCCATAGGAGCGGCTTGGAAGCGTGCACACATACACACACTAAGCATGATATCGGGCCTAGATGCACAAAGGTAAAGCAAAGAGCCGATCATAGAGCGAAAAACCTTTTGATCAACCGGCTTGTCTTTCTTGGTGAGGTCAAGATGGCCATTTGTTGCCATGGGCGTCTTGGCGGGCTTTGCCTTGTCCATGTCAAACTTCTTCAATATATCTTGAGTGTACTTGGCTTGACATAGGAAGGTGCCCTCCTTTAGTTGCTTGACTTGAAATCCTAGAAAGAATGTCAACTCACCCATCATAGACATCTCGAACCTCTTGGTCATTATCTTGCTAAAATCATCACAAAACATTTGGTTAGTAGAACCAAATATTATGTCATCGACATAAATTTGGCACACAAATATATCATGATCAAAACGCTTTGTGAAGAGGGTTGCATCGGCCTTGCCCATTTCAATGCCCTTTTTCAAAAGGAAATCCCTAAGGCATTCATACCATGCTCTTGGTGCTTGCTTAAGCCCATAGAGCGCCTTATGGAGTTTATATACGTGATTAGGATACTTGGGGTCTTCAAAGCCCGGTGGTTGCTCCACGTATACTTCTTCCTTGATTGGCCCGTTTAGGAATGCACTCTTCACGTCCATTTGGTACAACTTTAAGTTGTGGTGAGTGGTAAAGGTAAGTAGTAATCTTATTGATTCAAGCCTTGCCACGGGGGCATAGGTTTCATCAAAGTCCAATCCTTCTACTTGTGAATATCCTTTTGCCACCAATCTTGCTTTGTTCCTCGTTACAACGCCGTCTTCATTTTGCTTATTGCGGAACATCCACTTGGTACCCACAACATTCTTGCTTCTTGGTCTTTCTTCTAAAGTCCAAACTTCATTTCTTGTGAAGTTGTTCAATTCTTCTTGCATGGCCATCACCCAATCCGAGTCCTCGAGTGCTTCTTCTACTCTAAATGGCTCCAAAGAAGAGATAAAAGAGTAATGTTCACAAAAATTGCAAACATGAGAACGAGTGATTACCCCCTTTTCTATGTCTCCAAGGATTTGTTACACGGGGTGGTCACGTTGCACACTTTGGTGCACTCTTGGGTGTGGTGGATGTGAGCTTGTTTGACCGCCGTCTTGTTCAACCTCTTGATCATGCGATGTGGGTTCATCATCTTGTACTTGTGCATGATCTTCATCACCAACTTCTTGATCTTGATCAACTTGATCATGATTTGTGCATTGTTGGTCTTGACTTGAGGGAGGAGGTTGATCTTCATTACTTTGTCGTTCTTGCGGTCTCACATCACCAAGTGCCATTCTCTTGATTGCTTGCCTAGGAGCCTCAACATCTGCGTTATTAATAACAACTTGCTCCCCTTGAGAGCCGTTAGATTCATCAAACGTCACGTCCCGCGAAACTTCAACACAACCGGTGGTTTTGTTGAAGACACGATAGGCGTGACAATTTGAACCATACCCAAGCAAGAAACCTTCATCAACCTTAGGGGAGAACTTTGAAGTCTTGGGTTTCTTGTTGAGCATGAAGCATTTGCTCCCAAAAACTCGAAAGTACGAGATATTAGGCTTTTTACCGGTTAGTAGCTCGTATGGTGTTTTCCTCAAGAGTCGATGAAGATACAACCGGTTTGAGGCATGACATGCGGTGTTGATTGCTTCGGCCCAAAAACGATCGGAGGTCTTGTATTCATCAAGCATGGTTCTTGCCATCTCTATGAGTGTGCGGTTCTTTCTTTCGGCCACCCCATTTTGTTGAGGTGTGTAGGGTGCCGAAAACTCATGCTTGATGCCCTCCTCATCAAGGTACTCTTCAACTTGAGTGTTCTTGAACTCTGTACCATTGTCACTCCTTATGGCCTTGATCTTCACTTCAAATTCATTTTGTGCTCTTTTTAAGAATGTCTTGAGTACATCCTTTACTTCACCTTTATCACACAAAAAGAATACCCACGTGAAGCGAGAATAATCATCAACAATAATAAGTCCATATTTGTTACCGCCGATGCTAATGTAGGCAATGGGATCGAAGAGGTCCATGTGAAGCATCTCCAACGACCTTGTGGTTGTCACTATGTTCTTGGATGGGTGTGGTGCTCCAACTTGTTTTCCGGCTTGACATGCACCGCAAATTTTATTTTTCTCAAAGCAAACATCCGTTAGTCCAAGAATGTGACCGCCCTTTTAGAGTTTGTGAAGATTTCTCATACCGACATGGGCTAGTCGTCTATGCCACAACCATCCCATGTCGGACTTTGCAACCAAGCATGTGTCAAGTTTTGCTTTATCCGCGGTGAAATCCACAACATAAAGCTTCCCTTTGAGCACACCCTCAAAAGCAATCGAGCCATCACTTCTCCTTGAGACAATCACACCCTTGTCGTTGAACAAGCAATTGTAGCCCATTCCACAAAGTTGTGAGATGGACAACAAATTGAAGTCAACGTTATCCACAAGCATAACCTTCGAAAGTGAATGCGGAAAAGTTAAAGGAATGTTACCATAACCCAACACATAGCCTTTTCCGTTGTCACCAAAGGTGATGTACTCATTTCTTTCTTTGCTTGGCTCAAAGGATTCGAACATTTTCTTGTCTCCGGTCATATGATTGGTGCATCCACTATCGACCACCCATGATGAACCACCGGAGGAGTATTCCTACAAAACAATTTATGCTTTGTTTTTAGGTACCCAAATTTGCTTGGGTCCTCTCACATTAGTAACAAGTGTCTTGGGCACCCACACACAAGATTTGTGGGTCTTGTTGCGTGACCCAACATATTTTGCATAGACACGACCATGCTTGTTTCTCATTAGCACATAGGTCGCATTAAAATCATAAAAGAGAGCACAAGAGGGGTTAGGCACGTTAGTACGCAAATCACAAATAAGAGAAGATTTGCTAGTGTTCTTGATTTGCTTCTCCCTCTTGACTTGCTTCTTTTGATATTCACCCTCTTTGGTGAACTTGATGAATTCGGTGCCGTTCTTGTTGATTCTTGCATTATGCTTGTCACCTTGCTTGTATCCAATGCCATCCTTCACATGTGATCGTCTCACATTGGTGTATGCACCCCTTGCATACTCGGCCTTGACATCATCAATGGCCTTCATCTTCTTTTGTGCTTGTTGTTGAAGTTCTTGCACTTGCTTCTTCAAGTCTCCAATGGTCTTGATGTTTCTTGTACAAGCTTCAACATCAATCTTGTTGCACCTAGTACATTCATTGCTAGATAGGGGGCAAGACGAAGATTGAGAGGAAGTAGTGTTACACTTAATTTCCTCAAATTGCACTTTGAGAGAATTGTGATCCTTTTGCAAGTCATCTCACTTCTCTTGAAGTGACACATTTGTGACTTTAAGTGTCTCACTATTTTCTTCAACCACTTTGAGAGACTTTACCAAGTCCTCATTCTTCTTCCTCTCAACTTCTAGGAGCTTTTCAAGTTCAAGCACCCTTTGCTTCTCTTGAACAAGAATTTCCTCTTGTTTCTCAAGAAGCTCCTCTTGCCTCTCATTGGTCTCCTTTTCCTG
This sequence comes from Chloris gayana, assembly GCA_031894775.1. Taxonomy (NCBI): domain Eukaryota; kingdom Viridiplantae; phylum Streptophyta; class Magnoliopsida; order Poales; family Poaceae; genus Chloris; species Chloris gayana. The sequence goes on along the minus strand of JAUNZO010000170.1, from coordinate 491,510 downwards.
CTCAATAATGTCCAACAAATCAAATATGTTAGGAATTTGAGAGCTTCCATTAGCATTTACCTTAGAGCCTTTAGCCATCATGCACTTGTGTCCGGCGTCATCTTCATCATCGATCAAGCTTCCAAACAAGGAGGAGTTGGTCGGTGTTAGCCCAATAGCAAGTGATGCAATACCTCCCTTCTCTTCATCGGATTCCGACTCGGAGGAGGAAGATGATCCATCGGAGTTCCATTCTTGTCTAATGTGTGCTTCACCCCGACGGTACTTTCTATGCTTCTTGTATTTCTTGTCCCCCTTCTTGTTTTGCTTGTTCTTGTAGTTCTCCGGACACTCCGCCATGAAGTGACCTTTGTCTCCACAAATATAGCACTTGTTCTTGGCCTTCCTCAACTTGCTCTTGTCTTGGTCATTTTTCTTGGAGCTCCTTTTTGACATAAGCTTGTTGAATCTTTTCACAAAGAGAGCCATTTCATCATCGCTATCATCATCACTTTCCTCAACCACCTTCTTCTTCTTTTCTTGTTCGGCATTAAGAGCCAAATCATTCTTGCTCCCACTAGCCTTTTCTTTGTCCTTGAGCAATGCATTGATCCTATTCCCTTGGTCAATCTGCTGTTTTTGGGAGAGTACCTTCCCAATCACTTCATCGGTTGTGAAGTATCTAAAACCATCTTTGTCTCTTATGTTGGACACTATGTTGGCATCCCATGCTTGTAAGGCTTGTAGCAACCTTCTATTCACATCCAAGTCCAACACTTTTTCTCCAAGTGCTCTTCTCATGTTCACTATCCTCATCATCCTATCATGGGCTTCCCTTGGCCCTTCATCCGACCTCATGACAAAGTAGTTAAAATCTTCTCTAAGCCCTTCTAGCTTAGACTCCTTCACACTATCAATGTCCTCATGAACCAATTCAACCTTTGAACCAATTCAAGCTTCAACCAAATTTGATGGGCATCCTCCATTCCGGTTATCTTCTCATACTCGGCGGGACTAAGCACGGATACGAGAGCACTAGCCGCCGCCACATTGCACCTAACATTGAACAAGTCTTGTGCGGTTGGCTTGCTTCTACATTCCCATAGGAATCCATTTTGAGTTACATTTCTCACATTTTGATGCATTGAATCCAAATGTAGTAGCATCTTTATTTTCCAATGATCAAAGTATTGACCATCAAAGTATGGTAGTCTTCCGGAGCCGGGTCTAATATGCTCATCTCTTCCATCACTATAGGAATATGGTGTTCGTTGTAGCTCATCGGCAAAGCACTAAGCACATCTCCACCTTGGGCAGGCCCTTTTCCATTTCCATCTCTCGGCATCCCCCGGTGCGGTCTCATGACCCCTTTCACCGGCTACCTTAGGTGGTGCTTCACCACTACCCGTTGCCTCTTTCTCATTTGCCATCTTTGATCTTCAAGCGGTGATGCTTCAACGAAGATACCCGCTCCGATACCAATTGAAAGTCGCCTAGAGGGGGGTGAATAGGCGAACCTAAAATTTTCTCGCGAAACAACACTAAGACGAAAACGTTAAATACCGGAACTTCCGGTAGGGTACCGGAACTTCCGGTGCAGGGTGATAATTGCGGATTTAAACCCTACACAATTCTAGTGTTTGCAAGAACGGAAGGAACAACCCTATGCAATTCTAGGAATTTAAAGGCACAACGGAAAACTAACAAGCAACCTAGTAAATAAACAACAACGCGTAAGTAAAAGGGAGAGAGCACAAGAGACACGGATTTTTCACCGAAGTTCAAGCCCACCAAGGACTCTACGTCTCCGTTGAGAAAGTCCACCAAGGACCGGGTTTCTCTCAACCCTATTTCTCCCTCAAGTCACCACCAAGGTTGAGCTTGAGTTTTCCACTATTAATGTCCCTTCCGGACGGGCAATACAAACTTCTCGGGCGTCACCACACAAGTTGGGAGCTCACGAGCACGCCTAGCCGTCTAGGAGCTCAAAGCTCCAAGAGTAACAAATCCAAATCACAAGCTTGACAGGAGTGAAGATGCTCAAGAATGGAATCAAGTCTCTCAAACACTTGCTCAAAGTCTCTCACTCAAATCCTAGCTCAAGGATGGAATTTTTGCTTTTGGAGAGGATTTGGAGTAGATGGAGTGAAGCTCAAGTGTGTATTGGTTCGGAGTTGTTGCAAGAGGTAGTGAATGGAGAGGGGGTGTGGCTTATATACCACAGCCCAAAAAGAGCCGTTGGCTCTGTCTGAAAACCCCGCACCGGAACTTCCGATAGCGTATCGAAACTTCCGGTATGGTTCGAATTGGGGTTAGATCTGGACTTCCGGCCCGCACCGGAACTTCAGGTGGAGTACCGGAGCTTCCGTACGTGGGTTTAGGGTTGGAAAAACCGGACCGCACCGAAGCTTCCGGTGCCGTATCGGAACTTCCGGTATGGCATTCCGGAGAGCTCAAAGCTCTCGTTAGCCTACCGGAACTTCCGTGCACGGGACCGGAACTTCCGGTATGGCCTTACCCGAGAGCAAAACTCTCTGTAAGCCCTATCGGAACTTCCGGTACCGGGGACCGGAACTTCCGGTATGGCCTTACCCGAGAGCAAAACTCTCTGTAAGCCTACCGGAACTTCCGGTACCGGGGACCGGAACTTTCGCTATGGCCTTACCCGAGAGCAAAACTCTCCGTAAGCCTACCGGAACTTCCGGTACCACACCGGAGCTTCCGATGGGTTCGTAAAGAATGGGTTTGGAGGGGATTTTTTGAGTTTGTGAGCATCTCTATTCTTAGCCACGTTTGTGATTTGCATCCCTCTTTATAGTACGGCATCCCTATGACTCAAAGCAAAGAAATAAAGCGAGGCACAAGCTTTGAGATAGGTCTTTTCCAAATTCTCCATTTATTTCATTTTGCAATTCTTTTCTCCTTTTTGATTGTGCTTGCTAGACTTTCATGTGCTTTGGATATTCACTACACACATTCTCATGAAATTCCAAATTTAATTGTATTGATATCAATCATCCAAAATAAAATGAGGGGCCTACATGCACTTTAAACGGAGCCACGAGGCGGGCAGGCCGGTGCGGCGACGGTAGGGCGCGGGGCCGGTGCGGCGAGGGCAGAGCCGGTGTGGCGCGGCGCGGGCCGGTGCGGCGAGGACGAGCGGGCGGGGCGCGGTGCGGTCGGGGCGTGGGCAATGGTCGTGAGAGAGTGAGAGAGTGAGAGAAGAGAGAAGAGAGAAGAGAGCGGCGCCGGGCCCAATAAAATCCAATCATTCGCCGTGTGCCGGATCCACGGCACACGGCAAACTACGTGTTCTCGCTGTGTGCCAAGATCCACAAGCACACGGCAAACTTCGTGTTCGCCGTGTGCCCGGATCCAGCGCACACGGCAAACCACGTGTTCGCCGTGTGCCGAGGTCCCCAAGACACTCGCAAAGAAAAAGCGGCACGTGCTTTTTTCCTCCCACTTCCACGTTTTTTGATTTGCCGTGTGGCAGAAAACGAGGCACATGGGGAATGGGTTCTTTGCCGTGTGCTGCCCGGAGGGACACACGGCAAAGCTCACAACCCCACGTGGCGGGTTCTTTGCCGTGTGTCCCGGGGAACCAGCACACGGCGAAGAGCTCCTTTTGCAGTAGTGAATGGGATGAACGACGACAACTTGTCTCCGGCTCGGCATCAGCTCGGCGCAATGACTAGCGGGCGGCACAACCTCCTTGTTCTTGGTCCGTAGGGGAGTATCGGTGTCGAGATCATTGGGAAAATTAAGAGCACGTAACGGGGAACAAGGAACATAACTTGACGGTTAGGCAAGCTCATCGACGAGGGCGGTCGACGGCGAAGAAGTTGACAGGTGAAAAGCTTCAAGCTCCTCGTTCGGCTTCCTCTCGGCCGGATCGGAACAGGATCGGCACGTGCGGCTTTAGGAAGAGAAGGAAACATTGGAGTGAGGTTGAAGGTCACCACCTACTGCCACTACTGCAATGATGGTGGAAACCGAGAAGAGGGCGACGGCTAGAGTTACGTGCAGCTAGGAGGTTTGGCGGCGCGAGGAAGAGGGGCAAATAGACGCGGCGGCGGTTCCCGAGGGGACTTGTAGGCTTGCTCGGCTAGGGTCGAGAGGAGTGGAACGCGGGGACCGAGCCACGTCGCTTTCGACGTCCGTGCTCCAGCGCGTGTTGTCGTTGTTCTCCGGGGAAGACGACAAACGGGAGTAAGCCTTGCAGGGCCGGCTGTAGTGGATGGGCCGTTGAGCGCCGCGGGCCGAGAGGGGAAGGCTCACGCTGGGGAGAGAGAAGGAAATTTGCAGGTTATGAATGAAATTTGCATGAAAAATTATTTAGATCAAACTGAAACTTGAATTCAAACCGATTTCATTCTTTTTGAGATTTGAGTAATTGCACAATTATCGAGGCCTTATGTATTTCCATTACTCATTTTGAGTTTAATAGTCGGATCTGTTACAACCAAGATCATCTTAGGGAAACACTCTTCCCACTACTTGTGCCATGTAGTACAATAACTTAGTTAGGTTGGGAGTTAGAGTCTAGTGAGAGCTTGGCTTTTGGATTCGGAAGTGTCATGGAGTTGGGTGGAGTTCTCATGTATCCTTTTTCTTTATCCAATACTTGCTTTTTATCAATATAATATATCATTTCCTTTATATCCTTGTCAACTTTATATCTTAGTCAGACATTGCTCTAGTTGCATCTATTCAGGTTGAACTTTGTTGATCCTAAACGTTCGTCGATTTCCCAGCTTATACTTGGTTATTTGTTGGATATACTTCCGTCGGTGGGGTATCCACGCCGAGCTCGTAGAAGGAACTAGCTTTGCATAGGTGTGGTACCTAGGTAGTCACTAACCGATTACGTATTCGTCCCACAAATTATTTGCTAGGTGGCAGGTGGTGACAACCATGTCCACGTTCCGGGAAGACTTAACTCGGGTTGTCTAAGTGTATGCATGGACCTCTTATAGCATGGTGTTGGCACCGAAATTTTTTCCAATGGGCCCACCTATCGGTGACTAGGAGTTAACTGCAGCTTGATAACAGGAAGGCAAGGAGGCGCCCAACCTTCGGATGGAAAAGGCTTGTGCATAGCCGACATGGCACAAGAAACAAGCGGGGGATGTGCGGTTGAGCAGGTAAGAAAAGAACATGTGATTACCCGATAGGGGAAAACCCGGGGTTGGCCCAATCTTCACGGCGAGTAGGTACAAAGGTGGATAACTAGCTGAAAATCAGCAGGGATAAATAGCTTTATACCCGACAAAGGTTGGAGATGTGTAAAGCAACGTGAGAGAGGCACCGAATCCTTGAACTCGACTCGATCTCACGAACTTATAACACGATCCGGGTAGCTTTAGACCTGGCCAAGGTTGCATGCGACCAAGCGACGGGGAGAGAGGCACCGAAACCTTGTTGACTTCGACTCGATCTCCGAACGACCGCAGAACCACAACCGGGACTAATCCACACAAAACGGTGCAGCGGAACCGGAAGCCGTAGAGCACAAATTAAGGGGTCCTAGAGGAATCTTCACATATACCGGTGAAACGGTCTCTCACAAGTCGATGTAGGAACGCCCCTCCTAGCTAGGTGTGGACGAGGTGAAACTTATTCATGAAATAAATAAGTTGAAAGGTGTGAAAACTGTTATTCCCGAGAGGCCTCGGATGTCCTTCGGCCTTCCCGACATGTCTTCCCTAGAAGGCCATTACTCCTATCAATTAGCGGTTGTATGGACTACTCGGGCTCTTCATAGATGTTATCTCAAAAATCTTATCAAGCATTTCCTTTTAGCTCAAAAATTCTACCGAGCATTACATAGCAAAAGTATTCATCATAGTGAAGAGTTCAGCATGCGTAATCAGTTTCACATGATCAAATTTAGTATCATGTAAATGGACAAAAGTATAAGAATCATCGCTAGTATCAAAAATAAAACATTGGCATTCAGCTTGCACATTTTCATCACTCATATGAATAGGAGTTTGGTTTAAATCGAGTACCGTAAGCAAATATTGGATCATTAAAGGAAAAAAATATATTTTCTTTCAAATGAGCATGGTTCAACATACCTTTCGGGTTCCTTGGATTTGCTAAACAATTGTGAATTCTTGCCCGCATTGTCACTATGGTAGAAATTTTTTTGGAAGACAATACTTTCTTTTGCATGTTGTACCCTCTCAACACTCTCATGAAGTTCAAAGGTGAAAGTTTCATTCAGTTCTTCATCATCCTCCCTCTTGTGAAAGAGTTGTCCTCAACTCTAATTCCTCAAGGAGAGGATCCTTCTTGTATTCCTGCACTATATGAGAAACAACACTTGAAATGGTTTTAAAAGTGTTAGTCTCAAAAATATCCTCACATGACATGGTGTCATTCACTCTTGCTTTGGGTGGTATGTCACTCATGCTCTCAAAGTAGCACTCATCCTCACATTTAGTGGAATCGCACAACTCGGTTTTATTTTCATTCACACTCAATATGGTTGTGTGGCTCTCAATCTCACTTGGGTTTTGTTTCATATTAACATGGTTAGCTTTTTGTAACAACTCTCGGAAATAAATGCATTTTATGTCATTCATGAGCATGTCATCATATTACATTTATGAAGTGATTAGATATTGTGTTAAGAAAATGCACATAAAATATCAAATTAACTAAAGATTAAAGGAAATGTTTAAAAAGAATTTAAATAAGAGTAAATCATGTGTTTAACATTTTCTACTCGCTTAACATCATAAATAAAGATTTATAAAAGTTCCCTGAGATTATTTTGCTAGGTAAAAATAATTACAAGAAATAAACAAAGCTTCTTTTGTTAATTTATCTATGAAATTTTAATCCGAAAAGAATTTGGAATCTTAACCTGGACTTAATAGGAAAAATGCCTAAAATACTTTCATTTACACCCCTGAATTTTTGGGGAATTTTCTCGAGCACGGGAAGGTTAGTTTTTAATTATCCAAAAACCGAGGGGTTTTTTGTAAAAATACCGGGCTCGGCCTACGGGCCAGCCTCTCTTCTTCTCTCCTCTCTCTCTCCCGCGCTCGGCGCCGCCCGCGGCAGGAACCGCCTCCCGGCCGACCGCCACGCCACCCCGACCACGCAGCTGCTCAAGGTCACGCAGCTGCTTGCTCAGTTGCCGCCTCTAGCGAGGATAAAACCCGGCCGCGGCCTTATCCTCCCCTTCCTCTCCCCATTTTTCCTCTCCACCTCACCGCAACACCGCCGCCTCTATCCTCCACGCCGGCAGCACGCTCCGGTCGCCTTCCGCCCGAGCCAACGCCACCGCGAGCTTCGCTAGAACCCCCGCCTACTCTCTGCGAGCCGCGCGCCCTCAAGCCCTCCGGAACCCGTGAATTTCATCAATTTCCCGAGGAGCTCACCACCGGGTTGTCGTCACCGCATCTCCAAATTGACGAGTCGGGGTGAGCCATTCGCCTTCTTTCTTCCTTTCAATGGTGCGCAAGAGAGTGCTCATCTTGATTGTCGCCTTCACCGCAAGCTTGCTCCGCGAGTCATCGCGGAATTGTCATCTTCCTCAAGTCCGCTCGCCGCCGTCCGCCACACGCACGGTGAGCCACCCTCTTCGGCCATGCTCATGTTGCTAGGACCCTTCGACGAGCTTGCTTGTGTTCCGTAGATGCTATCCGTAGTTTTTTCCCCAATTTTTGGGTGCTCGAGCGAGCTTCGCACCATACCGGGCGCCGCCGCGTCTCGGTATTCGCCGCCGGCGTGTTTCGGGCGAGCTCATGCTCGTTTGGGCACCACGGTCGAGTTCGCCGAGGTTGAGTAGATCGTGTAGGTAGTCTCGCGGCGAGGTTTAGGGCACCGGCAGTCAACTCCGGTGGCCGCGCCGCCATCCCCGGTCGCCGTCGTGGCGGTGCCACACCGCGGGCCACACGCGCGGGATCGCGTGTGGCCACGTGGGATTTGGTGTGGCCACCCCGTGGCCCAGGGTGTGGCCTAGAATAGGTTTTCAAATTTCAAAAAATCATAGAAAATTCAATAAAAACCGGAAAAATGCAAAACCAAATTTGTTAGACTCAGAAAAACAAGATCTATTCATTTATGAAATAAAATATCTATTTTGAGCATTTTTATTTCATAGATAATAATTAATCACATTCTTTGTTTAAATAAAAGCTATTATTTTATGCTAATTAAATATTTAATGTAAGAAGATAATTTAATTAAATGAAGGAGATACTGCAGATGAAAGTAATTATGAAAATTATTTTCCAAAATTAAATTTAAACATTATCATTTCATGTGATTCCAATTTATTATTCTATGTATTATCACATGTCATTTAAGTAATGATTATTTATTGCTTAATAAACAGGATTAATTATTAATTATGAAACCTAAGTAATTAGTAACTAAGGAACATAATTAATTATTAATTAAGGAGCAAGATTAATTAGTACTTGAATGACAAGGATTAAGCATTAATTAATTGGCATAATCATTTGTTAATTACTCGATTAATGAACATGTTTAATTATAAATTGTTAATTAACAAATATGATGAAGTATTAATTGTTAATTATTAATTATTAATTCCTGAACATAATTAATCATTAATTATTAGTTGATGAACATAAAACCTTAGAATAATCATATCATGTTCATTCATGCATGCATGATTGTGATTCGCGACGCATTGTTGGTCGACCTAGGTTTTGAGGTGATCGAGGTTCCACCGAGGTCGAGTCGGAGAGGGGAATCTCGAAGTCGACCCACACGCCGAGGAAGCTAACCCCGACTCGCATCCAGGCAAGCTCCGGTGCATCCTACCTATGTTTTCAAATATTTTATTTTATCACATAGTTAAGTTATGTTTGTGCATTAGGTGTTAGGGAATGATTGATACCTAGTTGCATTATAATAGGTTTCCGTTTGTTTATACTATAATGGTACGGGTAGCTCAATAGAAGCTAGGCTTAATTCATAGTCGCAACGGTAGATGTTTTAGGGAATCTTAAAGCATGGAGGCTTTAAGGATTGTTGTGTTGACACTAAGATGAAGAGAGTGTTAATGAAGTTGAGACCGGACGGGCCCCGTAGGAGAAAGGGAAAGACGGAGATGAGGTCTTGCAAGATGTTAGCCCCGTCTCGTGTCGATCAAGGACCGTACCGTTGTCGGCTTAGTTGAACAAGTTTGAACGTACCGTACTACATGCTGGTATCATGGGCCCAAAAAGCTTATGTACCCTACCGCCCCGGAGATGTAGCGTAGCCAACTCTCTTTTACCGGCTGTTAGTGAGAGGTTAGTGTCACGGGAGGGAGACGGGTCGGCCACGAAGGAAGTCGTGGAGTCGCCATACTCCCGCGGGAGTTGGAAATGGCTAGTCTTCTGTCGAGTGCTAGAGGGAAAAGTTGTCGTATACGATCGGTATGGTGCGTATACGTCGTGTAGTCGGGTTTTGCCGGTTGGTATAAATCGATTCGAATCGCTGTCCCTCGCAGTAATGAGTACCTCTTGTTTAGCTCGTCACATCGTAGTTAAACAATATGGAAGATGAGGATGAGAGATGGAAGGAATAATGATCTACTTTGATCTTGTCCGGCCAACTTGATTGCAATAGTTTTTGGTTGCAAATGTCAAGTCTAATGAACTTAATGTTGAGCTAAAACCTTGAAAGTAAGGATCCACCCTTTAATGTTGTTTTCGCAAAGCGAGTAAACCTCACGACCAGAAAGCCTTTGCGTACTAGGCGTCGGCCTTAGCGTGCCATTTTTGACGGGTCAGTCTTGCTGAGTATTAGAATACTCGGGGTTTGTTCGTTATCTTTTAGGGAATGAGTCGTACTATCATGACTTATATGGTAGCTTTCCGGAAGAGGAGCGAGTGTCCTGAGGGATGTTCCCTCCAATGGGAACGGATCCCCACACCGTGAGAAGGAAGGACCGTGATGTGCGACGGGCTCAAGCACATCACGTTGATCGTCCGATAGACTTTTGTTGTATAAAAGTACAAGTTTTCGCTGAAATACTCGTAGGATGTTAACTTCAATAATGCTTATATCTTCCACTGTGCGAATGTTTGTATTTCGAAAACCTGGTTGTATTATACCATGATGTATATATTCTGCCTTGTATGAGATGATGTTCTGTTGTAACTCGCTTCGTCGAGTGTCCCTCTGTACCGATTCCCGGGTGTCCCGGAGGGGATGTCACGATTGGTATCGAGTGGTTTAGAGGCAACAAGACATCATTACAAGCTCGTTTTCAAAACTTAACACGTTAGTATGTTAGAACACGAGAGAGTGGGGAGCCCTATAAGGATGTAGAATAGTTAGATTTTTACTAACTGTTCGACGTTCGGGTTTTGGGAAGTGCTAACTATTCGTTATAGTTTTATATACTATAGTACGTATAGTTAGTTTACCTAGCATGCATCATGTCATATTGTGTGCTAAATAAATATTGGGGTATACTTAGATAGTTTCATAGTACTCGTATAGGTTGTACTTGTTCGTTTTCTTCTGTGGGAAGAAGTGTTTAACCAGTTTAAACATGCTCCCTGCAGATGCTGATGACTCGCGGTAGGAAGCGCGTTCAGGAGGAGGAGGACACACGGGCTACACGCGTCGCAGAGCTGGAGCAGCAGATCCACGGCTTGGAGTTGCGGATGCAGAGCCGGGACCGACAGCCTAGGTGCTTGGAAGAACCGCCGCCGAGTGGACTGCAGGAGGTACGGAGGTCCCACGCCAGGATCGCCGAGCCGGAGGAGCAGCTGGTGGAGGTTACCCCGGACCGTGACGGCTTTCACGGGGCGGCCATAGCGTTGGACGCGCAGCCGGCCACGGTCACCGCAGAGAGAGACGTTGCTCGCGAGGCGGACGAGGCGCACGTGATACGGTTGGCGGGGATGACAGCGCAGCGTAACCACGTTGTGGACACGCCGATCGAGGTGTAGGACCGGATGGGTCAGCTTGAGGCGATGTTTGACGGACTGGCCGACGCGCACCACGCGCTTATACACGACCACGACGCACCGCTTGTTCAGCTTCAGCAGCTTGCAGCGAGAGCAGCAGGGTCCACCGGACGACGCCGAGGAGGTCTCTCGGTATGGACTATGAGCCACCACCGGCCTCACCAGCGGAGGACGTCGAGTCGGACGCCGACAGCCACGCGTCGTCGGCTTAGTTGTGTTGTGACCTTACCGATGTAGGAGGGTAGTCACATTTTGTCGACATAGGTCGGATGTAGATAGGGTCCTAGCAGATGTTGGTTAGATGGTAGTGTACGAAAAGATGGGTCCGAGCTGTACAAACAATAAATAATGAAAAGATGTTCGTATAGTAAGGTTGGAGAGGCAACTCGCAGGAAAAGGAGGAGTTGTTAGCACTTAGAGAGGCGCAGCTTGCTGAACAAGGAGCAGCAGGTTCAATTCAAGGATCAACAACTAGCAACTTTACATGCCCCGATCACTCGGTTGGAGCAAGATCTACTCCAAGCACATAATGCGCTACTCAACAAAGCAATAGGACAACAACCTTCCGAGGATGAACCAGTGAGTGCAGGAAAATCCCGTGGCGGCTAAATCGAAGAAGAAGAGGAGGATCCTGAAGAGATAATGGACGTGGATTCAATCATAGACTACACGGAGATTCCACGACTAGAGGATGCAGAATCCGAGACAGGAAGTTCCATAAGCCGGAAGTGACGTCCGGGCTTCGTTAAGAAGAGTAGAATGCAAGCTAGTAGCAAGTGAGAAAATTAGTATGTAAAATAGACGTTAGTTAAATAACGAGCGTCAAGACCGACGAGATAGGCGCTTGGAAGAACCGCTTCCGAGTGGATCGTTAGGAGATCCGGAGGTCCCACGCTAGGATCGCCGAGCTGGAGGAGCAGCTGGTGGAGGTCACCCAGGACCGCGACGGTTTTCACGGGATGTCCATAGCTTTGGACGAGCAGCTGGTCACGGTCACCGTTCGGCGCGACGCCGCTCGCGAGGCGGACGAGGCACACGTGGCGAGTTGGCAGGGATGACAAGCACATCGTAACCACGTCGTGGAGATTCTGATTGAGATGGAGAACCGGATGGGCCAGCTTGAGGGATCGTACGACGGTCCGGCGGATGCGCACCACGCACCGTTGCACGACCACGACGCACCGTTCGTGCAGTTTCGTAGCTACAGCAGCAGTAGCAGCAGGGTCCACCCGACGACGCCGAGGAGATCTCTCGGTGTGGACTACGAGGCACCACCCACCCCGCCGCAGGAGGATGCCGCGTCGGACGCCGACAGCCCACGCGCCGTCGGCTTAGTTTGTGTCGTAGTGGTACCGATGTAGGATGGTAGTCATATTTTGCTGACATAGGTCGGGTGTAGAATAGGGTAGTAGCAGATGTTGGTCATGTGGGAGTGTACAAAAGGTTGGGTCAGATGTGTACAAATGAATAATGTATGAAAAGAAGTGGTAGTAATATATCTATGCAGTTGTTATTATAAAAGAGTTTGCTAAAATATTGGATTAGTTTCGGCTTGTGTCCGATATGCTTACTTCTCCACGAGAGATGGACAACACAAGTAACGTCGTTAGTGACGTGAGAGGACGAAGGGAGGATGTTCATATAGCGAAGTTGGAGAGGCAACTCGCAGGACAAGGAGGAGTTGTTAGCAATCGAGAGGCGCAGCTTGCTAAACAAGGAGGCGTAGATTCAATTCAAGGATCAACAACCGGCAACCGCAAACGCCCCGATCACTCGGTTAGAGCAAGATTTACTCCAAGCACACAATGCACTACCGAATGAAGCAATTGGACAAGCAACCTCCCGAGGATGAACCAGCAGTGCAGGAAAATCCCGTAGCGGATGAATCTGAAGAAGAGAAGGAGGATCCTGAAGAAATAATGGACGTGGATTCAGTCATAGACTTCACGGAGATTCCACAACTAGAGGATGCAGAATCCGAGACAGGAAGTTCCATGAGCCAAGAAGTGACGTCCAAGATGCGCGAAGAATAATAGAATAGTCACTAGTATCGAGTGAGGAAACTAGTATGTAAAATAGGCGATAGCTAAATAACGAGCGTGATGTAACCACGCACGAGTGTTACAATAAGGATCGTTGTAACTTGGATGTATGAGTATGTGCGTATGGATTTGGTGGTTGCTTTAATAAAGACTCGTTGTTGCATAAGAGTTATTTGGAAATTTCTCGTCTATGTATTCCTGTTCCTTCCATAATCGTGTTGGAATTGAGATTTCTAACGTAAAGTTTTCTTGGACAGAATGGTTGGAACAAGGAGACACGATGAGCCGGAAAGTTCTCAACGCGGGGCCGGAACACCACCACCACCCCCGACATTGGCACAGGCAATCGCAGCTGTGCTGGACTCTCGCGCGAGCAGCGAGAATTGTTGGAGCAGCTTGGTTCGTAACACCGCTCCACAGGAACGTCACCAAGGCCGGAATGCACCGGAAGAGAGGGTGACTTTCTCGGACTTCTTATCGGTTCGCCCCGGTCTTCTCGGATGCGGGTGAACCATTGGAAGCCGATAACCGGCTTCGCACCATCGAATCGAAGCCGGAGTTGTTTCCATGCACCGATCATCGAAGACACTCTTCGCTTCCCAAGCAATTGCAAGGATTTGCTGGAGCATGGTGGGCCAACTACAAGGCGATGTTCCCTCCAGGACATCAAGTTTCATGGGCCGAGTTTACCAAAGCCTTCAGGGAACACCATATTCTAGAAGGTTTAATGAACCAAAAGAGGAAGAAGTTTCTATCATCGAAGCAAGGTGACATGAATGTACATACCTATTCTAAGGTATTCAACCATCTTGCTCGGTATGCTCCCGAACATGTGGACACGGATGCCAAGAAGAAGAATCTGTTCGGAAGGAATGAGTACCAAGCTGCAGTCACGCCCGGTGCTAAACAAGACCGATAGCTTCAATGACTTTGTGAGTGATGCTATCGTATTGGAAGATTCTATCCGCCTCCATCGGACGGAGAAGAACAAAAAGAGGTCGGCTCGCTGGACAAGGAAGTGGCGGACCGTCGAAGTATAGGCTGGTCTACACTGCACTATCAGGTCAGCGCTACTAGCACACGCCTTCTTGTCCACATTACTATCGGTAGCCTCAGCCACCACAACAATCTCAGCAGCAGCGGTCGAATCAATATCGTCCGCCCTATCAGCAGCCGAATACTCGGAATTCCAGCACCGGTGAATCAAGCACCGCAACAGAATGGACCTCCATGTTTCAATTGTGGCCGTCCAGGACATTACTACCGCAGCTGTCCATATCCACAGAAGGCACCATATGCACCTAGACCTCAAGGACAGCCGCAGAATCAGCCAAGAGCACAGGCCAAGAATGCTCAAGTGAAAACTCGCCGTGCAAACTTTACCACGGCCGAGGAGCTACCCGAAGGAGGACAAATCTTAGCGGGTATGTTTTCTATCGCTGATCATCCTGCTATGGTTTTATTTGATTCGGGAGCCACGCATAATTTCATCGGCAAGTCATATATTGCTAAGCATTGCATCATGCCATCCAAGTTGACATGGACACATATCATTTCAACACCTGGGGTAAAATACTTACAAATGAAGCAGCTGCCAATATGCCATTAAGATTGGGTAGCAAGGTTTATCCCACTTCATTAATTATACTTGGATGGGCAAGGGTTAGATGCAATTATTGGCATGCAATGGATGAATTTCCATAAGACAAGTATTGGATATAGCATCTCGAGCCGTATATCCGAACTCTCCGGCTCATGGTCGAGATTGCTTACTCTTAACTCTTCCCCAAACTATGCTGCCAATGGTTAATAAGGTTATAGGTAAGAGTCCGGAGGATATACCCATAGTCCGTGAGTATCCGGATGTCTTTCCGGACGACTTGCCGGGACTACCGCTGCATCGAGCGGTAGAATTTAAGATAGAGTTACGACTGGAACAGCACCAATATCGAGGAGGCCGTATCGGATGCCGCCAAATGAGTTAGCAGAGTTGAAAGTGCAATTAAAGGAGTTATTGGACAAGGGATATATTTGTCCAAGTTCATCACCATGGGGATGCCCAGCCTTGTTCGTGAAGAAGAAGGATAAAACATTGAGGCTATGTGTGGATTATAGACCTCTGAATTCGGTTACCATCAAGAACAAGTACCCTCTTCCGAGGATTGATATCTTGTTTGACCAATTGATGGGAGCCAAAGTCTTCTCTATGATAGATCTTCGCTCGGGATATCATCGGATTAAGATAAGAGCGGAAGATATACCGAAGACTGCATTCTCCACAAGATATGGACTTTATGAATACTTGGTGATGTCTTTTGGATTGACCAATGCACCAGCACATTTCATGTACCTCATGAATTCCGTATTCATGCCTGAGCTGGACAAGTTTGTCGTGGTATTCATTGACGACATCTTGATCTACTCTAAGTCGGAAGAGGAGCATGCCGATCACTTAAGGATTGTGTTGCAAAGGCTAAGGGATCATCGACTATATGCTAAGTTTAGCAAATGTGAGTTTTGGCTAAAGGAAGTGCCGTTCCTAGGTCATGTGATATCCGCCGAAGGAGTGGCCGTTGATCCAAGCAAAGTTCAAGAAGTATTGGATTGGAAACCACCGAAGTCCGTCTCGCAAATCGAAGCATCTTAGGATTAGTCGGTTACTACGGAAGGTTTATTCCCAATTTCTCAAAGATTGCCAAGCCAATGACTAAACTATTGAAAAAGGATAAGAAGTATGAATGGAGCAAAGAATGTGAAGAAGCTTTTCAAACATTAAAGAAGGTGCTGACAACAGTCCCAGTACTCGCTCAACCGGATCCGACGAAGCCTTTCGATGTATATTGTGATGCATCGGGAACAGGACTCGGATGTGTTCTAATGCGGGAAGGTCGAGTGATCGCCTATGCCTCTCGACAACTTAGGCGTCATGAGGAACACTATCCCACACATGATCTGGAATTAACGAGCCGTGCTTCTTGCATTGAAAACTTGGAGACACTATCTCTTGTGTAACTTGGTAAATTTATACACCGACCACAAGAGTCTGAAGTACATCTTCACCCAAGCAGATTTGAATATGCGTCAACGAAGATGGTTAGAGTTAATCAAGGATTATGAGCTGGAGATTCACTATCACCCGGGCAAGGCAAACGTGGTAGCCGATGCTTTAAGTCACAAGGTTCATTGCAATAATCTCATGGCTCAACTCTTGATTCAAGCATCTCCACAAGGAAGTGAAGAGCCGAATCTTTGGATTGTTCCGTATGGAGCATTGACAATTCTGGCTCTTATCCCTACCATTCGTGAAGAAGTGGTAGCAGCTGAACAGAAAAGTGTTGGTATGGAGCACATAAGGAGACGACTCAGGAAAGGCGGAGTTAAATGCTTCGAGAGAGGACGATGCAGGAGTTATTTGGTTTAAGAATCGATTGGTAGTACCGAAAGATCTATCACTTCGCGAGAAGATAATGGATGAAGCTCATATGTCCAAGTATTCTATTCACCCTGGAACCAACAAGATGTACCAAGATCCGAAGCAAAGATTTTGGTGGACACGCATGAAGCGGGAAATAGCCAAGTATGTCAATGAGTGTGATGTCTGCCGGCGAGTAAAAGCTGAGCACTTGAAGCAAGCCGGACCCTTACAACCCTTGAGTATTCCTGAATGGAAGTGGGAAGACGTCAGCATGGATTTCATCGTTGGGTTACCACTCACGAAAGCAGCTCACTTCATATCGGTACATACTCGGTACATCGCTGAGAAGTATGCGGAGCTGTACATCGCTCGCATTCTCTGTCTGCATGGAGTGCCGAAAACCATCATCTCGGATAGGGGAACGCAGTTTGTTTCCAGATTTTGGGAACAACTACACGAATCATTGGGAACGAGACCGATACGAAGCTCGGCGTATCATCCTCAAACAGATGGACGGACGTAAAGGATAAATCAATATCTCGAGGATATGCTTCGAGCATGTGTCCCGACCTACGGTAAAGATTGGGAGAAATGTTTACCGTTGGCGGAGTTCTCGTACAACAACAGCTACCAAGAATGTCATCGTTCCAAGCTCGTATGGACGTAGTTGCCGCACACCTTTGAATTGGTCCGAAAGTGGAGCAAGAGTAATCTTCGGACCGGACTTGGTAAAAGATGCGA
The DNA here is from genome assembly GCA_031894775.1 of Chloris gayana. Classification (NCBI taxonomy): domain Eukaryota; kingdom Viridiplantae; phylum Streptophyta; class Magnoliopsida; order Poales; family Poaceae; genus Chloris; species Chloris gayana. The sequence continues at coordinate 474,378 of JAUNZO010000170.1, read as the reverse complement.
GAGGAACAAGTACGTCTCATTCAGCGAGAATCCGAAGAGGGCTAAATCTCGCCGGATCGGCTATGTCGATAAAAGACGTCGAGAGTTGGCATTCCAGGTTGGAGATCAAGTCTATCTTCGAGTATCTCCTACCAAAGGTGTTCAAAGATTCGGAATCAAGGGCAAGTTAGCACCACGATACATCGGACCGTTTCCAATCCTAGAAAGATGTGGAGCTGTGGCATATCGTTTGGAGTTGCCAAGCACACTTGTCGGGTATACATAATATATTCCATGTATCTCAACTGAAGAAGTGTTTGAAACAACCGATGGATATACCGACAGTCGAGGTGGAACAGATTACTGACCAGATTTGACATATGACGAACGTCCGGTCAAGGTTCTCGACACAAAGGATCGAGTAACTCGACATCGGACCATCAAGTTCTACAAAATTCAATGGAGTAATCACTTAGAAGCTAAAGCTACTTGGGAGCAAGAAGAATTTCTCCGATCTAACTATCCCAAATTCTTTAGCACTATCGTCTAGTTGCTTCGATCGTGAATCTCGGGACGAGATTCCTGTAAGGGGAGGGCTGTAACAACTCTCGGAAATAAATGCATTTCATGTCATTCATGAGCATGTCATCATATTGCATTTATGAAGTGATTAGATATTATGTTAAGAAAATGCACATAAAATATCAAATTAACTAAAGATTAAAGGAAATGTTTAAAAAGAATTTAAATAAGAGTAAATCATGTGTTTAACATTTTCTACTGCTTAAACATCATAAATAAAGATTTATAAAAGTTCCCTGAGATTATTTTCCTAGGTAAAAATAATTACAAGAAATAAACAAAGCTTCTTTTGTTAATTTATCTATGAAATTTTAATCCAAAAAATTTGGAATCTTAACTTGGACTTAATAGGAAAAATGCCTAAAATACTTTCATTTACACCCCTGAATTTTGGGGGAATTTTCTCGAGCACGGGAAGGTTAGTTTTTAATTATCCGAAAACCGAGGGGGTTTTTTGTAAAAATACCAGGCCCGGCCTACGGGCCGGCCTCTCTTCTTCTCTCCTCTCTCTCTCCCGCGCTTAGCGCCGCCCGCGGCAGGAACCGCCTCACGGCCGGCCGCCACGCCACCCCAGCCCACGCAGCTGCTCAAGGCCACGCAGCTGCTTGCTCCGTTGCCGCCTCTAGCGAGGATAAAACCCGGCCGCGGCCTTATCCTCTCCTTCCTCTCCCCATTTTTCCTCTCCAGCTCACCGCAACACCACCGCCTCTATCCTCCACGCCGGCAGCACGCTCCGGTCGCCTTCCGCCCGAGCCAACGCCACCGCGAGCTTCGCTAGAACCCCCGGCTACTCTCTGCGAGCCGCGTGCCCTCAAGCCCTTTAGAACCCGTGAATTTCATCAATTTCCCGAGGAGCTCACCGCCGGGTTGTCGTCACCGCATCTCCAAATTGACGAGCTGTGGTGAGCCATTCGCCTCCTTTCTTCCTTTCAATGGTGCGCAAGAGAGTGCTCAACTTGATTGTCAACTTCACCGCAAGCTTGCTCCGCAGGTCATCGCGGAATCGTCATCTTCCTCAAGTCCGGTCGCCGCCGTCCGCCACACGCACGGTGAGCCACCCTCTCCGGCCATGCTCATGTTGCTAGGACCCTTCGACGAGCTTGCTTGTGTTCCGTAGATGCTATCCGTAGTTTTTCCCTAATTTTTGGGTGCTCGGGCGAGCTTCGCACCATACCGGAGTGCCGCCACGTTCGGTCTTCGCCGCCGGCGTGTTTCGTGGCGAGTTGATGCTGTTTGGGCACTCCGGTGGCCGCGCCGCCGTCCCCGGTCGCCGCCGTGGCGGTGCCACACCGCGGGCCACACGCTCGGGATCGCGTGTGGCCACGTGGGGATTTGGTGTGGCCACCTCGTGGCCCAGGGTGTGGCCCGGAATAGGTTTTTAATTTTTGAAAATTCATAGAAAATTCAATAAAAATCGGAAAAATGCAAACCAAATTTGTTAGACTCGGAAAAATAAGATCTATTCATTTATGAAATAAAATATCTATTTTGAGCATTTTTATTTCATAGATAATAATTAATCACATTCTTTGATTAAATAAAAGCTATTATTTTATGCTAATTAAATATTTAATGTAAGAAAATAATTTAATTAAATAAAGGAGATACTGTAGACGAAAGTAATTATGAAAATTATTTTCCAAAATTAAACATAAACATTACCATTTCATGTGATTCCAATTTATTATTCTATGTATTATCACATGTCATTTAAGTAATGATTATTTATTGCTTAATAAACAGGATTAGTTATTAATTATTAAACCTAAGTAATTAGTAACTAAGGAACATAATTAATTATTAATTAAGGAGCAAGATTAATTAGTACTTAATGACAAGGATTAAGCATTAATTAATTGGCATAATCATTTGTTAATTACTGATTAATGAACATGTTTAATTATAAATTGTTAATTAACAAATATGATGAAGTATTAATTGTCAATTATTAATTATTAATTACTGAACATAATTAATCATTAATTATTAGTTGATGAACATAAAACCTTTACATAATCATACCATGTTCATTCATGCATGTGATTGTGATTCGCGACGCATTGTTGGTCGACCTAGGTTCCGAGGTGATCGAGGTTCCACCAGAGATCGAGTCGGAGAGGGGAATCTCGAAGTCGACCCACATGCCAAGGAAGCTAACCCCGACTCGCATCCGGGCAAGCCCTAGTGCATCCTACCTATGTTTTCAAATATTTTATTTTATCACATAGTTAAGTTATGTTTGTGCATTAGGTGTTAGGGAATGATTGATACCTAGTTGCATTATGATAGGTTTCCGTTTGTTTATACTATACTTGGTACAGGTAGCTCAATAGAAGCTAGGCTTAATTCATAGTCGCAACGGTAGATGTTTTAGGAAATCTTAAAGCATGGAGGCTTTAAGGATTGTTGTGTTGACACTAAGATGAAGAGAGTGTTAATGAAGTTGAGACCGGACGGACCCCCTAAGAGAAAGGGCAAGACGAAGATGAGGTCTTGCAAGGTGGTAGCCCCGTCTCGTGTCGATCAAGGACCGTACCGTTGTCGGCTTAGTTGAACAAGTTTGAACGTACCGTACTACATGCTGGTATCATGGGCCCAGCAAGCTGATGTACCCTACCGTCCCGGAGATGTAGCGTAGCCAACTCTCTTTTATCGGTTGTTAGTGAGAGGTTAGTCTCACGGGAGGGAGATGGGTCGGCCACGAAGGAAGTCGTGGAGTCGCCATACTCCCGGGGAGTTGGAAATGGCTAGTCTTCCGTCAGGTGCTAAAGGGAAAAGTTGTCGTATACGATCGGTGTGGTGCGTATACGTCGTGTAGTCGGGTTTTGCCAGCTGGTATAAATCGATTCGAATCGCTGTCCCTCACGATAATGAGTACCGCTTGTTTTGCTCGTCACATCGTAGTTAAACAATATGGAATATGAGGATGAGAGATGGAAGGAATAATGATCTACTTTGATCTTGTCCGGCAAACTTGATTGCAATAGTTTTAGGTTGCAAATGTCAAGTCTAATGAACTTAATGTTGAGCTAAAACCTTGAAAGTAAGGATCCACCCTTTAATGTTGTTTTCGCAAAGGAGTAAACCGCACAGCCGGAAAGCCTTTGCATACTAGGCGTCGGCCTTAGCGTGGCATTTTTGACGGAGTCAGTCTTGCTGAGTATTAGAATACTCAGGGATTGTTCATTATCTTTCAGAAATGAGTCGTACTATCACGACTTATATGGTAGCTTTCTAGAAGAGGAGCAGTGTCTCGAGGGATGTTCCCTCCAATGGGAACGGATCCCCACGCCGTGACCATGATGTGCAACGGGCTCGGCACATCACGTTGATCGTCCGATAGACTTTTGTTGTATAAAAGTACAAGTTTCCGTTGAAATACTCGTAGGATGTTAACTTCAATAATGCTTATATCTTCCGCTGTGCGAATGTTTGTATTTCGAAAACCTGGTTGTATTATACCATGATGTATATATTCGGCTTGTATGAGATGATGTTCTGTTGTAACTCGCTTCGTCGAGTGTCCCTCTGTACCGATTCCTGGGTGTCCCGGAGGGGATGTCACACTTTTGGAATTACATCCTCACAATTTTCAGCAAGAACCTCCATTGACCTTGCTGCAACAATTTGGGGCTCACTTTCAGCATCACATATAATTTCTTTTGGGTAGGAATCATAAATTGGATCACCCATTACCTCCCAATAAAGATATGTATCATGATCCTCCTTTTTATGGCCAATATCTTGTTGAAATATATCATCATAAAAGAACCCATGGGAATCAAATCTACTCGTATGAGCTTCTCCTTCATCATGCATCCCACCATCGGCAACATATCCATAATTGGCAGCACAAGGTTGGTTAACATCAATGCCCTCGGTGGAAATTTCAGCATCAAACTTGTGATGAGACATAGCTGCACTATGGTGTCGTGAAGTACGTCTTGCGGGACAAACGCGTTCATTTAAAATTGTCTCCATGGCATGTAGAAAGGAGTCTCTAAATTGTTGGAATTCAGTTCGTGTAACTAGTGTTGCTGCATCCTTGTCACGGTCTCTCCCATGAACACTTGATTTTGAGCCTGCCATGTTAAAGAAATAGGCAGAAATATATAGCAAAAATATATTTGTGGAATCTCACAACCTCACCTCTTACGCACCAATGTTCTTACCTGTTTTCAAAGACTGTGAGTGTGCTAATGTAGCAGTACCACAATTGTGATTAAGCGGTTGAATGGTTCACAAATCGAGAGGTCCGATTACGGTATGTGGTGGAGTTTGAATGGCTGGCACAAGGAAGGCTTGTAGCACTGAAAAATTAAGTGTTTTAAACCCACACAAATGACGTGTAAATGTTGCACACTTGACCACAACTATGATTCTGAAAATTCTAGCCACTATAACAAAGTAACCCAAGCTCTTTCATTCTCTTCACACACAATCTTTTCCTCTCTTTTTTGTAACTCTCATTTTTACTGTTTTTGATTTGAACACAAATATGATTCGAAGGATTTTTCTCTCTCTTTTGTATATATGAACAACAAGGAGGGTGTGAATAACGAAAGTCGCCTAGAGGGGGGGGGGATAGGCGATCCTAAAAATTTCTGCGAAATAAGACTAAGACGAAAACGTCAAATACCGGAACTTCCGGTAGGGTACCGAAACTTCCGGTGTAGGGTGAAAAAATGCGGAATTAAACCCTACACAATTCTAGAGAATTGCAAGAAGGAAAACATAGCCCTATGCAATTCTAGGAAATTAAAAGGCGCAAAGGGAAACTAACAAGCAACCTAGTAAAGTAAACAACAACGCGCTTAAGTAAAAGGAAGGAGCACACAAGACACGGATTTTTCACCGAAGTTCAAGCCCACCTAGGACTCTACGTCTCCGTTGAGAAAGTCCACCAAGGATTGGGTTTCTTTCAACCCTATTTCTCGCTCAAGTCACCACCAAGGTTGAGCTTGAGTTTTCCACTATCAATGCCCCTTTCGGGACGGGTAACACAAACTTCTCGGGCGTCACCACACAAGTTGGGAGCTCACGAGCACGCCTATCCGTCTAGGAGCTCAAAGCTCCAAGAGTAACAAATCCAAATCGCAAGCTTGACGGGAGTGAAGATGCTCAAGAATGGAATCAAGTCTCTCAAGCTCTTGCTCAAAATCTCTCACTTGAATCCTAGCTCAAGGATGGAAATTTTGCTTTTGGAGAGGATTTGGAGTGAGTGGAGTGTGGCTCAAGTGTGTTGGAGTTCGGAATGTGCAAGAGAGAGAGAGAGAGTGAGAGGTGGAGTGTGGCTTATATACCACAGCTCCAAAAAGAGCTGTTGGCCTGTCTGAACGACCCGCACCGGAATTTCCGGTGGTATATCGGAACTTTTGGTATGGTCGGATTTAGGGTTAGATCCGGATTTCCGGCCCGCACCGGAACTTCCATTGGTGTACCGGAACTTCCGGTACGTAGGTTCGGGGTTTGAAAACGGGGCCGTACCGGAGCTTCCGGTGTCCTATCGGAACTTCGGTATGGCATTCCGGAGAGTTCAAAACTCTTTGTTAGCCTATCGGAACTTCCGGTACAGAGATCGGAACTTCCGGTATGGCATTCCGAGAGCTGAAACTCTCTGTTAGCCTACCGGAACTTCCGGTACCGGAGACCGGAACTTTCGGTAAGGCATTCCGAGAGCTCAAGCTCTCTGTTAGCCTACCGGAGCTTCCGGTACCAGGGACCGGAACTTCCGGTATGGCATTCCGGAGAGCTCAAAGCTCTCCGAGTGCTTACCGGAACTTCCGGTGGGTCTTGAAAGAATAGACTTGGGATGATTTTTCTTGGATTTTGTGAGCATCTTCATTCTTTGCCAAGATTATGATTTGTATCCCTCTTTATAGTACAACATCCTTATGACTCAAAGCAAAGATAAAACGAGAAGCTCAATCTTTGAGATAGGTCTTCTCCAATTTCTTGTTTATTGCTTTTCTCATTTCTTTTCATCTTTTTTATCATACTTGCTATGCTTTCATGTTCTTTGGATGTTCACTACACACATTCTCATGAAAACATTAGTCATTGTATTGATATAAATCATCCAAAATAAAATGAGGGGCCTAGATGCACTTTCAATCTCCCCCTTTTTGGTGATTGATGCCAATGCAATCAAATTTCTAAAAAGATAGTTCAAAAAGGTCAACTAGCAAAGATAAAAAGCGAGCTCCCCCTTAATATATGCATGAAATTGAATTTCAAAGGTTGGCCTTTACAATGCCAAATGCACATTTTCGTTACCAACATAAAGAGCTCCCCCTTTATCTATGCATCCATGTTATGAATAAAAAGTGAAAACACAAACTATGCAATATGATATTTCATCTTCACACAAGTGCATCCAAAAGAGAGAATAACAATACACCATATCACCATATCAAGTCATAAAGCAAATCACATGGATAAATAAACCAAGTCTTAACACTACAAGCATTCATTGTTCAAACATAACAAATTTCTCCATCATGTAGTCCATCACAAGGTAAAACATAATGAAAAAGATAGATAGAAATTTCTTCTCCCCCTTTGGCAACAAATCACCAAAAACAGAAAAGAACGGAGACGCCCACAAGAATCACTCCTCATCATCTTCGTCGTCTTCTTCCTCGCCATCGCTCTCTTCATTATCAACACTTGCCACGCCCTTGCCTTTCTCGAAAGGTGGAATTTGCATGGTGTAGTGAGGAGCGGTAGCGGTGGCCGACGGGACATCCTCCGCATCTGTCACCCTCCTCACTCTCGGTCGCACTGCCCTCAACATCCTTTGCTGCAGCATGTGTTGCCTGTGCGGCCACTCCTGCGGCCTGCTGATAAGGAGCCCAAGGATCCTCCCATTGCCGTGGCACAATCGGAGCAAAATCCAAGGGAAGAGGAGGTGGCTGCTGTTGCTGCTGAGCAGGGTGAGTAAGATACCGATGATGTCCTTCATTGATGCGCCGCTGCTCCATCCTCATCTCGTAGATATCCTCACCTGTTTGCCTTGCACATGCAGAAGATCGTCTTGAGGAGCGAGCTGATAAAACCCGACTTGCTACGAGTCCGGCGAGAGGATGAAGCAGGAGCATCCCTAGCTGCCCGAGCTGAAGGTGGAGGAGGTGGAGCTGCTTGTCTCACTCGGAGATCCCCGAGGAGTGGGGAGTAGAGGGAACTTCTTGGGACGAAGTCCTGAATGGTCCTTGTCATGAATGAAGTTGATTCCAGTGACATGCTCAATCATCTTCATGATAAAGGGAGAGAATGGGAGACTAGCCTTGTGAGTGTATGAATGATTGATGATTGAATTCCAAATATGCTCAAACACACATAAGGGCTCAGCTCCAGGACGCATAGTACACAGTAGCTAGCAAGGAGGATGCATCCCCTATCTTAGGGTCCAAGGTCCACCCGAACATGTTGTTCAGGGCACGATAGTAGGGGTGCAATCCAAAGTGAGTCCCAATGATCATCCCCTTAGGCTGGTCGTAGCGACTGTCTTACATGAATTCCAATGCTGCATCATCCGGAGGATCAAACACATTGATGTTATTCTTCATTGCATCCGCATGACCAAAACCAAGAACCTCAGCAAACTCTGCATAGGTGATCTGAAAGCGATTTCCATCAAGCGTCCAACGCATGATGGAATCCTCCTGAGAGTCCTCATTGAACTCAAGCCGAGGGTGGCATAGAACTGAACCACCGGTTCGGTATTCCACCCATGCTCAAGTCCCATGAGATCCACCATGTCTCTCCTGATACACTCGGACTTGATCTCGATTGAACACTGGATCATTCCGACGGTCCATCCAGTCCCACTTGATCCATTTCATCTCGGTGGTTTTGTTTTTGAGCTTCAGTACTTCCTTGTACCACTCGGCTTAGGTGTGGTCCCAAAACCTTATATCATCCACACCCCTTTCCTTAGGCTTGATCCACGGGCACTTGCTCCTATACTTTTGCACCTCATCCTTGTAAAAAGGCACATTATACCCAGCACTGCCACTCACAACGAGAGTCCTCGGATCATACTTCACATGCTCCCGCAAGTTACGGGCTATCGGGAGAAACCAATCATCCCCGCCCACATTACCCACCTCCTCCTCACCCTCTTCTTCCTCACTTGAAACCGGAGCGGGAGGAGGTCTTCTTGCTGTCCCCTTGCCCTTACCTTTGCCTAGTCCTTTTCCCTTTCCAGGGCCAAAACCACGGGAGGAAGACCGAGGACCAGCTCCGGTGGCTTGCCTTTTGGCAAGGCGAGGGTTCGGCACGTCATAGTCCGAGTCCGAGTCCGAGTCGGCGTAGCTTTGGGGTGGACGCTTTGAGACGGTTTCCTTCCTGCCACGAGTCATCTTCTCCTCTAGCTAGGAAGTTTGGAGATGAATCGGGAAGAAAACTTGATGGAGCCACGTCAAAGATTGCCGCCGGAAGTTGAAGAACACTTCCGGTTGATGTAGAACCGAAGTGGAGGAGGGAAAAGTGAAGAAAAGTGGAGGAGTTTTCAAATGGGAGCCGTCCCTTTCAAGGGGACGGGCTCCCCCTTTTATATTGTCGCCCTACACCGGAACTTCCGGTAGCCTACCGGAGCTTCCGGTGAGGGCCTCGAACCCTAGGTCAAGTCCTCGCACCGGAACTTCCGGTAGCACACCGGAACTTCCGGTGTGAGCTTGACAGCACAGGTGAGCTCCCGGTCGGAGCTTTAGGTACTGGGTACCGGAACTTCCGACCGGAAGGAAAAGATCTTCTGTTCGACCTCCGGTCGGAACTTCCGGTGCCCTACCGGAACTTCCAACCGGGAAAAACACCGAGAGCCACGGACACGTCGAAGAATTCGACCACCCATACCGGAACTTCGGTAGCCTACCGGAACTTCCGGTAGGGGGTGAGGCAGAGAGAAAAGAGGAGAATTTAGGAGAGAATTTTCAAAGATAGTTTTGATGGACTAGTGAGACATCTTGACAACATGTGATCAGCAAACAATCAACAATCAAGGCTATGATCACATCTTGACAAGATTTGACCTTTTGGTCAAGAACCAAGAAAAGTTTTCAAAATCACTCACATAATTTTCGAAAGCATGCAATTTCAACATAAGATCCAAAAACGATAAGAACAACAACCGGATGTGCACGCATCTACACCACATTACTAGAGTCAAGGATATTTAGCTCACTCCTTAGATAGCAAAAACGGCTTACATCTAGTGGCTTGGTGAAAATATCGGCTAGTTGATTTTCGTTTTTCACATGGCTCACTTCAATATCCCTTTTGATAGAATGATCTCTCAAGAAATGATGGCGGATATCTATATGCTTTGTGCACGAGTGCTCAACGGGGTTATATGCTAGCTTTATGGCACTCTTATTGTCACATAGGAGAGGGACACGGTTCAACTTGTAACCATAATCCCTTAGAGTTTGTCACATCCATAATAGTTGTGCACAACAACTACCGGCTGCAACATACTCCGCTTCGGCCGTGTATAGGGCAATGGAATTTTGTTTCTTGGATGACCATGACACTAGGAACGTACCCAAGAATTGGCATGTCCCGGAGGTACTCTTTCTATCCACCTTGTTCCCGAGCATAATCCGTATTAGGTTGAACTTTGAACCCTTGGGGTACCAAAGCCCTAGGTTGGGTGTGTGCACTAAATATCTCAAGATTCTTTTAACGGCCACCATGTGGCACTCCATAGGAGCGGCTTGAAAACATGCACACATACACACACTTAGCATGATATCGGGCCTAGATGCACAAAGGTAAAGCAAGGAGCCGATCATAGAACGATATACCTTTTGATTAGCCGGCTTGTCTTTCTTGGTGAGGTCAAGATGGTTGTTTGTTGCCATGGGTGTCTTGGCGGGCTTTGCCTTGTCCATGTCAAACTTCTTTAATATGTCTTGAGTGTACTTGGCATGACATAGGAAGGTGCCCTCCTTGAGTTGCTTTACTTGAAATCCTAGAAAGAATGTCAACTCTCCCATCATAGACATCTCGAACCTCTTTGTCATTATCTTGCTAAAATCATCACAAAACAATTGATTAGTAGAACCAAATATTATGTCATCGACATAAATTTGACACACAAATATGTCATGGTCAAAACGCTTTGTGAAGAGGGTTGCATCGGCCTTGCCCATTTTAAAACCCTTTTTCAAAAGAAAATCCCTAAGGCATTCATACCATGCTCTTGGTGCTTGCTTAAGCCCATAGAGCGCCTTATGGAGTTTGTAAACATGGTTAGGATATTTTAGGTCTTCAAAGCCCGGGGTTGCTCCACGTACACTTCTTCCTTGATTGGCCCGTTGAGAAATGCACTCTTCACATCCATTTGGTATAACTTGAAATTAGTGATGAGTGGCAAACGCAAGTAGTATTCTTATTGATTCAAGCCTTTCCACGGGGCATAGGTTTCATCAAAATCCAATCCTTCTACTTGTGAATATCCTTTTGCCACCAATCTTGCTTTGTTCCTTGTCACAACACCGTCTTCATTTTGTTTATTGCGGAACACCCGCTTGGTGCCCACAACATTCTTGCCTCTTGGCCTTTCTTCCAATGTCCAAACTTTATTTCTTGTGAAGTTGTTTAATTCTTCTTGCATGGCCATCACCCAATCCGAGTCCTTGAATGCATCTTCTACTCTAAATGGCTCCAAAGAGGAGACAAAAGAGTAATGTTCACAAAAATTACAAACATGAGAACGAGTGATTACCCCCTTTTCTATGTCTCCAAGAATTTGTTCCACGGGGTGATCACGTTGCAGCACTTTGGTGCACTCTTGGGTGTGGTGGATGTGAGCTTGCTTCACCGCCATCTTGTTCAACCTCTTGATCATGTGATGTAGATTCATCATTTTGTGCTTGAGCATGATCTTCATTGCCAACCTCTTGATCTTGATCAATATGATCATAATTTGTGCATGGTTGGTCTTGACTTTGGGAAGGAGGTTGATCTTGATCATTTTGTAGTTCTTGCGGTCTCACATCACCAATGGCCATTTTCTTGATTGCTTGTCTAGGAGTCTCTACATCTCCATTGTTAATAACAACTTGCTCCCCTTGAGAGCCGTTAGATTCATCAAACGTCACGTCCCGTGCAACTTCAACACAACCGGTGGTTTTGTTGAAAACACGATAGGCGTGACAGTTTGATCCATACCCAAGCAAGAAACCTTCATCGACTTTAGGGGAGAACTTTGAAGCCTTGGGTTTCTTGTTGAGCATGAAGCACTTGCTCCCAAAAACATAGAAATATGAGATATTAGGCTTTTTACCGGTTAGTAGCTCGTATGGTGTTTTCCTCAAGAGTCGATGGAGATACAACCGGTTGGAGGCATGACATGCGGTGTTGATTGCTTCGGCCCAAAAACGATCGGAGGTCTTGTACTCATCAAGCATGGTTCTTGCCATCTCTATGAGAGTGCGGTTCTTTCTTTCGGCCACTCCGTTTTGTTGAGGGGTGTAGGGTGCCGAAAACTCATGCTTGATGCCTTCCTCATCAAGGTACTCTTCAACTTGAGTGTTCTTGAACTCGGTACCATTGTCGCTTCTTATGGCTTTGATCTTCACTTCAAATTCATTTTGTGCTCTTTTCAAGAATGACTTGAGTACATCCTTTACTTCACCTTTCTCACACAAAAAGAATACCCACGTGAAGCGAGAATAATCATCAACAATGACAAGACCATATTTATTACCGCCAATGCTAATGTAGGCAATGGGACCGAAGAGATCCATGTGTAGCATCTCCAACGGTCTTGTTGTTGTCACAATGTTCTTGGATGGGTGTGGTGCTCCAACTTGCTTTCCGGCTTGACATGCACTCGTAAATTTTATTTTTCTCAAAGCAAACTTCCGTTAGTCCAAGGATGTGACCACCTTTTTGGAGTTTGTGAAGATTTCTCATACCGACATGGGCTAGTCGTCTATGCCACAACCATCCCATGTCGCACTTTGCAACTAAGCATGTGTCAAGTTTTGCTTTATCCGCGGTAAAATCCACAACATAAAGCTTTCCTTTGAGCACACCCTCAAAAGCAATCGAGCCATCACTTCTCCTTGAGATAATCACACCCTTGTCGTTGAACAAGCAATTGTAGCCCATTCCACAAAGTTGTGAGATAGACAACAAATTGAAGTCAACGTTATCCACAAGCATAACCTTCAAAAGTGAATGCGGAAAAGTTAAAGGAATGTTACCATAACCCAACACATAGCCTTTTCCATTGTCTCCAAAAGTGATATACTCATTTCTTTCTTTGCTTGGCTCAAATGATTCAAACATTTTCTTGTCTCCGATCATATGATTGGTGCATCCACTATCCACCACCCAAGATGAACCACCGGAGGAGTATTCCTACAAAACAATTTAAGCTTTGTTTTTAGGTACCCAAATCTGCTTGGGTCCTCTCACATTAGTAACAAGTGCCTTGGGCACCCACACACAAGATTTGTGGGTCTTGTTGCGTGGCCCAACATATTTTTGCATAGACACGGCCATGCTTGTTCCTCATTAGCACATAGGTTGCATCGAAATCATTAAAGAGAGCACAAGAGGGGTTAGGCACGTTAGTACGCAAATCACAAATAAGAGAAGATCTATTAGTGTTCTTGATTGGCTTCTCCTTCTTGACTTGCTTCTTTTGGTATTCACCCTCCTTGGTGAACTTGATGAATTCGGTGCCATTTTTGTTGATTCTTGCATTGTGCTTGTCACCTTGCTTGTAGCCAATGCCATCGTTCACATGTGGCCGCCTTGCATTGGTGTATGCACCTCTTGCATACTCGGCCTTCACATCATCAATGGCCTTCACTTTCATTTGTGCTTGTTCTTCAAGCACTTGTACTTGCTTCTTCAAGTCATCAATGATGTTGACGTTTCTTGTGCAAGCTTCAATATCAATCTTGTGGCACCTAGCACATTCATGGCTAGATGAGGGGCAAGACGAAGATTGAGAGGAAGTAGTGTTACACTTAATTTCCTCATATTGCACTTTAAGAGAGTTATGAGTCTTTTGAAAGTCATCACATTTCTCTTGAAGTGACACATTTGTGACTTTAAGTGTCTCACTATCTTTTTCAACCACTTTGAGAGACTTCACCAAGTCCTCATTTTTCTTCCTCTCAACATCTAGGAGCTTCTCAAGTTCAAGCACCATTTGCTTCTCTTGAACAAGCATTTCCTCTTGCTTCTCAAGAAGCTCCCCTTGCCTCTCATTAGTCTCCTTTTCATGCTCAATAATGTCCAACAAGTCAAACATGTTAGGAATTTGAGAACTTCCATTGACATTTACCTTGGAGCCTTTGGCCATCATGCACTTGTGCCCGGTGTCATCTTCATCATCCGTCAAGCTTCCAAACAAGGAGGTGTTGATCGGTGTGAGTCCAATTGCAAGTGATGCAATGCCTCCCTTCTCTTCATCGGATTCCGACTCGGAGGAGGAGGATGATTCATCGGAGTTCCATTCTTGCCCAATTTGTGCTTCACCCCGACGGTACTTTCTATGCTTCTTATACTTCTTGTCACCCTTCTTGTTTTGCTTGTTCTTATAGTTCTTCCGACACTCCGCCATGAAGTGACCTTTATCTCCACAAATGTAGCACTTGTTTTTGGCTTTTCTCAATTTGCTCTTGTCTTGATCATTCTTCTTGAAGCATCTTTTTGACATGAGCTTGTTAAACCTCTTTACAAAGAGAGCCATATCATCATCACTTTCATCATCACTCTCCTCAACCACCTCTTTTTTTTTCTTGCTCGGCATTGAGAGCCAAATCACTTGTCCTTAAGGAAAGCATTGATCCTATTGCCTTGATCAATTTGCTGTTTTTGGGATAGCACCTTCCCAATCACTTCATCGGTGGTGAAATATCTAAAGCCATCTTTGTCTCTTATGTTGGACACTATGTTGGCATCCCATGATTGCAAGGCTTGTAGCAACCTTCTATTGACATCCAAATCCGACACTTTTTCTCCAAGCGCCCTTCTCTTGTTTACTATCCTCATCATTGTTTCATGTGCTTCCTTTGGTCCTTCTTTCGACCTCATCACAAAGTAGTTAAACTCTTCTCTAAGCCCTTCTAGCTTAGACTCCTTTATATTATCAATGCCCTCATGAACCAATTCAAGCTTCATCCAAATTTGATGAGCATCCTCCAATCCGGCTATCTTGTCATACTCGGCGGGGCTATGTGTGGACACAAGAGTACTCGCCGCCGTCACATTGCACCTTACATTGAACAAGTCTTGTGTAGATGGCTTGCTTCTACATTCCTACAAGAATCCATTTTGAGTGACATTCCTCACATTTTGATGCATGGAGTCCAAGTGTAGGAGCATCTTTGTTTTCCAAAGATCAAAGTATTGACCATCGAAATAGGGAAGTCTTCCGGAGCCGGGTCCAATGTGCTCATCCGTTGGATCTTTGTAGGTGTAGGGCATTTTGTTGTATTGCTTGGACACATCTCCATCCTTATCACCATCCTTATCCGATAAACTGCCATCACCGACTTCGACTAGTGATTTTGGTGGAACTTCACCACTAACGGTTGCATCTTTGTCTTCCTTGTTGTTTGTCATCTTTAATCTTCAAGCGGTGAGGCTTCAACGAAGATACCCGCTCCGATACCAATTGAAAGTCGCCTAGAGGGGGGGTGAATAGGCGATCCTAAAAATTTGTGCGAAATAAGACTAAGACGAAAACGTCAAATACCGGAACTTCCGGTAGGGTACGGAACTTCCGGTATAGGGTGAAATAATGCGGAATTAAACCCTACACAATTCTAGAGAATTGCAAGAAGGAAAACACAGCCCTATGCAATTCTAGGAAATTAAAAGGCGCAAAGGGAAACTAACAAGCAACCTAGTAAAGTAAACAACAACGCGCTTAAGTAAAAGGAAGGAGCACACAAGACACGGATTTTTCACCGAAGTTCAAGCCCACCTAGGACCGGGTTTCTTTCAACCCTATTTCTCGCTCAAGTCACCACCAAGGTTGAGCTTGAGTTTTCCACTATCAATGCCCCGTTTCGGGACGGGTAATACAAACTTCTAAGGGCGTCACCACACAAGTTGGGAGCTCACGAGCACGCCTAGCCGTCTAGGAGCTCAAAGCTCTAAGAGTAACAAATCCAAATCGCAAGCTTGATGGGAGTGAAGATGCTCAAGAATGGAATCAAGTCTCTCAATCTCTTTCTCAAAGTCTCTCACTCGAAGCCTAGCTCAAGGATGGAAATTTTGCTTTTGGAGAGGATTTGGAGTGAGTGGAGTGTGGCTCAAGTGAGTTGGAGTTCGGAATGTGCAAGAGAGAGAGAGTGAGAGGTGAAGTTTTTGCAGCACCTTTAATTAAAATTAAAAGATAGTTAATAATACATGAGCTATCTATCTATTCATTGCTGAAATCTTCCGTTCATCATCAGCGATGAATATTCAATATTTTTTTGCAATAGCACATTAAGTGGGGTAATAGCATAGGTATCCTTTAGAACCTACTGTCATAAGTTCACTTTAAGTCAATTTGAAATTCATTGTACAATAGGACCCCATGTGGAGGAAACCAACCAACATGTTCCATTTAAAGTCAGTTTTAGAATTAATTTTCATGATTTTATTTTTGTAGGTATACAGGCTACAACGTTTGACTGAACAAATCTAACCGAGCCTAATTTTGTGGTCAAGAGGAATTTCATGTTAATCTAGGCCCAGGAAGATCTGGTTCGGAACTTCTCCGTTTAGTTCAATGTACCTGGACGCCTTTTAGTCTAATGAAGGGAACATAGACAGAGGCGTTGGTGTCGTCCATTTCGAGCCTCACATACCGACAACTGCAACGACCAGAGTGGATCCTATAATAAGAACCCATCACGAGCTTACACTTCAGAGGGCACCAGTTCCTCTCGCATGCTTCACAAGAGAAGAAGCAACGGGTGAACATTACAAGCTTCTTCAAGTGCTCTTACAAGGTTTGAATTCAATTTAATTAATCATTCGTTTCATTATAATATTGTGATATATCTCCCTTCTTTGATTTATAATGACAAATGAAATTATTTTCTCGTGAGAAAGATATGGAAATTGGAACAGAGCTAATATTGCACATTGTATTGTACCGTATGTCATATTAAAAAAACGACAGCTCCTATTGAATTCTAAGTGCACTGCAACGGGTGTTTTGCATTGGTGATTTATCTTTCTTTCTTGCAACCCGGGGCTGGTTAAAGTAAGCTAGCTGGTTAATGCTATACTCCTGTAATTAAGTGAGGTTGGATTGAACCTGCGCACGCGCACCTTGATACATCAACGTTGTTTTTTGTGTGTTTTGTGAAAGGTACATCAAGCTTATTTCACCAAAAGGTGTATGAGAATATGAGAGAGGCACCGTACCAGCGCTAACGAAAAAACTGTTTGAAGAAATGGAATAAGCCATTTCTTTTGAAAGAATAATTATGGATCAAATGGTCTAGCAAAGTGATTAGTTGAACTAGCACATCAAACCAGTGCATATGCACAGGCAAAGAATTATTTAAAGCTTTTTTAATATTAAATATTAATGAAAATACTTATTATAGAATAACTATGAAATGATTATTCATGCAACTCTAGTGTTATAACTCATTATAGGTGCAAAATCTTTGCCTTTGATTGAGCTCACTTGAAGGAAAGATAAGTATTGCAATTGTTTGAATAGATGTACCGTATGTGACTTTGATAATACTAGACATATGTGTACCAATGTTCTCTTTTAAACTTATTTTTAGAGTTTGCAAACAAAAACACAAAAATAATTTTATGAGCAGAATATTAATGCAATGACACAGTAACGTTACATGTTAACACCACTTTATTAAATAAAAGACACTATCTAAGTTTGAAAAGAGCAAACTGTAATACTTTTCCTGAATGAAGGATTTGCCAAAAAAAATGTGCAATAATTTGACGTACAAATAGTATTGTTCATATTTTGCATAGCTACGTGATAAAACTGGGCAACAAAGCTGTTCGGATGGAGTTTTTTTTTATTATTCCTTTACAGTGATGGCTTATTAGGATGTATTTTTGGATATCTTTTATAATGGCAGAGGTCAGTAATTTCGATCATGTTAGACCTAATGGTTACGGATGGTTGAATAGATTATTTGATAGCCATATGTTTTGCTTTTTTGTGAGAATTTTTAGGATTTTTCCTCCGATTAATTTGGAGGCCTCAAAAGAAGCGTGAGGTTGGATTGAACCTCCGCATGCGCACTCATGATACATCTACTTCTTTTTTTATGTTTTTCAAAAGATGCATCAAGCTTATTTCACCAAAGGTGTATGAGAATACTTCAAGAGGCACCCTATCAGTGCTAATGAAAAAACAGTTCGAAGAAATGGAATAAGCCATTTCTTTTGAGAGAATGATTATGGATCAAATGGTCTAGCAAAGTGATTAGTTGAACTAGCACATCAAACCCGTGCATACCCACAGGCAAACAATCTTTTAAAGCTTTTTTAATATTAAATATTAATGACAATATTGATTATAGAATAACTATGAAATGATTATTCATGTAACTCTAGTGTCATAACTCATTATAGCAGCAAAATCTTTGCGTTTGATTGAGTTGACTTGTAGGAAAGATAAGTACTGCAATTGTCTGAATAGATGTACTGTACATGACTTTGATAATACCATGGACATGTGCATACCAATGTTCTCTTCTGAACTTATTTTAAGAGTTTGAAAAGAAAAACACAAAAATAATTTTATGAGCGGAATGCAATGACACAATAACGTTAAAAGTTAACATCACTTTATAAAATAAAAGACAGTATCTAAGTTTAAAATGTGAAAAACCTTATACTTTTCCTGAATGAAGCATTTGCGAAAAAGATCTGCAATAATTTGACGTATAAATAGTCAAGTATTGTCCATATTTTGCATTTGCCAAAAAGATCTTCAATAATTACTAGGATATTTCCTCTCCTGAAAACGAGCCTCCAATTAGTAAATATAAGATTTGGTATCCAATTAGTAAATATAAGATTTGTTACTCCAAGTTCTGTCAACGTTTCACACTCTGTTGTTAGTTACTATAAGCAGAGTAGGAATAACAGGTAAAAGGACAATTTGATTGACAGGGATGGATATGGATGCACCTACCCGTGTGTGTGATTTTGTGTCGTTGATGCAGCTTTATCATCTCCTGAGATGTTTAATCAACATCATTATGATAGAATTGCCCATTCCCTACAGAACCTCTCTGGCAACTTTCGAACTACACAGTTTACTTTTTCTAGATGGGTTTCCAATATTAAAGTTTTTGGACTAATTAAATAAATCAGTACTCAATAAAGAATGAAAAATAGTGTGTAGACTAAAGCTAGAAAATCGAATGAATTACTAGGAACAAGGTGATCCACTTCCATGTATTAAGAGAATTTCAAACGTATGTCCTGGAATTTGGCCCATGAATGGCTTGGACAGTGGATTAGAGGTTTTTGTTTCTTTTTCTGTAATGTGTTTTGCCGGCTCAGAATAGGTGGGCGGGAGGGTAATGACTAGACGCTATTTTTGTGATTCCATCAGCCATGTGGCTCTGAGTGAGCGAGTAGGTGAAGGAAGAGATACTGTCGCTTGGACACTGATATGAACCGTTTTTCATCTAACAGTATACCAGTTCTGCAGTAAGTGTCAGGACCCTCTAGCTTTGCTGAATCAGTTCCCGTGCAAAAGTTGGTACGACAGATTAATTAGCTCCAACTGTAGCGCTTTAACTTCCTCTTTGGCCGCTAATGAGCCAACAATGGCGCAGTGGGTCGACACTTCACTGACATGCAAATCATCATATATACAGATATGCCCAGCTGCCCAGTCACCGCGTCCAATCTGGCGGAGGAAGAAGCAGTGATCGGTCGCCGAAGCCAACATGCATCCCCTCCAACGGTTCAATATGCCGGCCAAGCCCGGAACGGCCCGGCGAGCGAAGCGCGCCACTGCACCCCTCGACGCCGCCGCCTGGGCGCGCATTGCGGTCCTACCGAGCAGCGACGTCGACACTAGCGGCAGCGTGCACGAGGCGGCCGCGCTCTCCAGCCTCGTCCACGACTACCTCTTCGAGGAAGACGCCACCGTTCCCCTCACCGTGGATCAAGAATCGGACGGCGAGGACGATGATGAAGGCGACAAGACGAGCACCAGATCATCGTTGGCAGCTGCGGCCGATGTTGCCATGGAGATTAAAAGAGTTCTTGAAAAGGCCTGTAAATCTGACGACCTGTCCAGTCGCCTCACTGCCGACGTGATGACGTCAGTTAGAGGACGGAAAGAGAACAGCCCCACCCGGAACCGGCCAGCGTTCCGGCGAGCCGTGATGTCGAGTTTGCGCGACCGCGGCCACGACGCCGGCCTCTGCAAGGTCCGTTGGGACAAATCGAGCAACATGGCAGCCGGGAACTACGAGTACATCGATGTCATTGTCTGGGCAGAGAGACGATTCATCGTGGACGTCGGGTTCGCGGCGGAGTTCGAGGTTGCCCGGGCAACACCGGAGTTCCAAGCCGTGCACGCGGCGCTACCGGAGGTGCTCGTGGCTCCGGCAGAGGACATGCGGCGTGTGGTAAAGGTTGCGTCAGCAGCGGCCAGGCGGTCGCTTAAAAGCCGCGGGTTCAGCGTGCCGCCGTGGAGGAAACGGCGGTTCACGATGGCCAAGTGGTTTGGTCCGTACATGAGGACACTGAACCCTGTTCCGGAGTCGGTGGGTGCGACGGCCTCCTGCCAAACAACCATTGTTGGGTTTGCACCGCAGCCACCAATTGAGACGACGACATCGTCGGAGCTTTGGCTATGAGATGGTAAAAATGTGAATGTGAACAACGGTAGTGGTCTGAGTCTGAATCTGTATATATATCATTTTTCTAGAGTATCCCGTTTCTAGGATCTATTTTGCGATCATATTTTGTAATAAGGGAGATAAAATACAAGTCATGTAATGGTTTGTAACTGTGACTAGTGTAGATCTAAATACTCGAAACGTGAACACCAGTTAATTAACATTTAAAAACGATTACAAAAAAAAGGTAACTCAGGCCGGCAGACAAGGAGATTGTACAATTCCTGACCGAGAAAATTCCATGGACACTGGCTCATGTTGTGAAACCGGAGTGATCAGAGCCACGCATATTTAGACGTGAACACAAAAGTAAAATTGCATACGGAAATAGAGGTGACGAATTCTTAATTCAATGTTTCTCGTCTGGTTACATGGATGTCTCCACAACTATTTATAATAAAGATAGAACTCTATTGCGTGTTGGGTCCATATTCGATAAAGCAGCCCACATGGGCCAGGAGACCTTCTTCGAGAAGGTGGGCCTAGCCTAATAGCGTTTTACAACACTCCCTCTTTGGCACTTTATCGTGATAAATATGCCTCATAAAAACTATAAAAATCTAGTGGAAAAATGGAGAAAATAGCACATATTACCACTACTTGTATTGCAAGCATTGTCTCATCAAAAATCTTCATTGGAAAACATCATATAAAAAACTCATAAGGAAAAAAGAGTACAATGCTTTAATCTTTGTGATTAATACTTGTTGATCTGCATGATCAATATGAATTATCTTTGAGATAATTCTATTAATTTAGGAATGTGATGTACTTAGGGAAGTTCTCCCATGTTCCATGCACTTCTCTAAGTCTGTCAATACCAAGCCAACACTTGTCAAAAGTGCAAGTTGATAAGGCCTTTATGAACATATTTGTGAGATTGTCACAATATTGGACATCCGTTACCAAAATCTCTGTCTTCTCTTGCAATCATGCGTGTGGAAGAATTTAGATAATATATGTTCTGTCCAATTCAACTTTATGTATCCCGATTGTATTTGTGCGATACAAACTCTATTATCTTCATAGATAATTTTAGGGGATGGAGTATATGTCACTCCACAAGTAATAAATATACAACTTGACATTATCATGAGCCATGTACATTTCTTGATAGTTTCAAATAATGTGATGATCTCTAATTAATTTGTCGATGTAGCAATGATCGATTGCTTTATTGATCGGCTGCTTCTTTGACATATTTAAATTGGCATTCTTCCTGAATAATGTGAGATCTTCAATTCTTCTCGGATGCTTGGAAGATTTTCTTAACTCATTCCAATGCCACATAAGTCGGTGTCAAGCTATATCTTGCTAGTAGATGTATTGCCTCATCAAAAACCTTCGGTGAGAAACTTGCGAGTAAAACTCACAAAGGAAAAGAGTACAATACATAATCTTCATGGTTATTATGATAGTCTATTCTTCGTGAATAGCAAATATGATCTTCATGATCAATATTATTTAATATGCTCCCCCTCACATGAACATTCCTTGAACTTCGTGTTCAAAGTCTTGAGAGTAATAGAGAAATGTGCTTCATACACATGTATTCTTTCGTAGGATAATGCTTTCATACAAGTTCCTGCAATAATGCAACATTCTATTGAGATCTTCGAGATCATACACGAGTCTTCATTTCTGGTTGGGGATTGCACCAAATACCTTCATGGTATTATATGAAATCATATTTCTATTCCTCATATTTACTTGTGAAGTACTTATGATTCCATATCGCATCAGGTCAAAATCCTTCATGGATCAATGATGTTTATTCATAATTTGACTGGTAAAGTCATTCATTGACTTATTCCTTCGTGAATGTATCTCTTCTATGAGATGGTCTTCATGAGTCTATTCGGTAAGTGCTTCTTCTTCATGGATGTATCACTTCAATGAGATGCTCTTCGTGAGACTTTCAAATCCTTCGAGGATTTCATCATATGGATTTACATAATTCACTTGATTATCCGCATTAATTCAGTATGACTTGCCGTAAATATACTCTACATTTATAAGTAGAGTATAAGTCTTCATGACTTATGACTTCACCATTGTTTATGATCCATCCTCAATTGCTTTATTCATTGACCCAATGTAAATGCTGCAAGAATCTGTGCCATGGATTTTGTTTCCGGACCTGGGTTCTCGAAGAGAAACAATAGCAATATTTAGAGAAAATGTTCTTAACAATACTTCAATTCTCTCGCAAATTCATCTTTCAATATGATGCAATACCATATCATGGTTGTTCTATATTTCCTCACTATATATGTGCGCCTATGGGCGCTTATCGTGATGATTTCATCTTCATGATGCTCTCTTCATGAGATATAGTAACGAGGAGTTGCTTCAATGATATATGTAGGCGTCCTCGTATATCAATTGAATGCTCATTTTACTTCAAGCAAAATATAGCTTCTAGTTTACAACTTCGTGTTGTACTCCTCTTTCCTTCAATGCAAATTTATCCGGCATTCATTCAAGCTTCATGCTCAAATTTAGTGTGTAAATATATTCCTGTAGCGAATATTGATGATCATGTTTCCTCGTGAAAAATATGTAAGAAATTTATTCCATGGGTTGCTCTCCCCTAATGCCGTCTCCAGCATCATGTCAATAGCACCTATTCTTCTTGAATGATGAGATGCTTCATTATGCCAAGGATTACTTTGTGTATAACACGGGACATCTACAAGTTAGTATAACAAAAATTGCATCTTTAAGTTACTTATTGTGTTTCTGCATGAAAAACCATCTATCTATACAATTAAAAAGGTATAATATAAATGATATAGTCAATATTCAAAAACTTCGAGGTGTTATTTGCAAAAATGATACACGCCTAGAAATTTCTAATATTTTCCTAAATCCATGGTAATTTTCATAATCACCGGGGATTATTATGCAAAATTCTAGACTCGCTAATAAATTTCTGAATTATTCATAAGCTAAAACGCAAAAACTTCACATTTTTTCCGAATTTCCTGCAATCCCGAGGACTAAATTGGAAAAACTTCATGTTCATACAATTTTCAGAATTTTTCTTCAAATTTATTTCGAGTCCCTACAATTTTCTCTAAACCGATGTTAATTTTTGCAATTCGCAGGGACATTTCTCCAAAAATAATGGACTACGGGGTGAAGCTTGAATAAGTCGGGGTCCTCTGCGAGAAAAACCAGGACATGTATCACAAAAATCTACATTGTAGGGGCTTCTCTATAAATTTTGGTTGAAAGGTTATAAAGAGGTTGTGAAACCCTAATTTCCAGCAGCCTCTTCACTCTCTCCACCCACGACCTCATCCAGCCGCTGATCATCTCCTTTCTTTCTCCTCACTACCTAGATCCGACGGAGATTGCAGGAACCTAGGCCGGTTGTAACAACCATATGAAAAATAAACGTGTATTTCATGTCATGAGCATCATTTCATGTGGTTTTTTTTGCAATGCATTTCTTTGGGTGTTTGATTTAAATTTCATTTTGAAAATTTGATTGAAATTGATGTTCAAAAGCAAATCTTTAAAGTTGGAATTTTTATCTAACAAATCGCTTGGATGTTGGACTTCAGCCCATAAGGAAAAAGATTCAAAATAATTTTATCTCGCCTTCCTGAATTTTAGCATGGTTTTTCGAGCCTTGGAAACACGTTTTTCAATTTTGTCAAAACACGAGGGCCTTTTTGCATAATGTCCGCACGAGGCCCATATGCTAGCCTCTTGTTTCTCTCTAGCTTCTCTTTCAGCGTCGCCCGCTGCGGGCACCGTGGCAGCGTGTGCCATGCAGCTGCCCGCTTCACCACCTCCCCAGCCGGATAAATGCTAGGCTAGCCTTATCACTCCCTTTCTCTTGCTCCGTCGCACCTCTCGCCTTACCGCCGGTCGCCCATCTCCGATCGCCCGGTCTGAACAAGAGCCACAAAAGCTCCGCATCAAGCCTCGGAAGCTCACCATGTCGCTCCTCCGCGCCGAGACACCATAGCTCGCCGGATCGAGCCCATCTTTCGCAGAGAATCGCCACCGTCCGCCACCACCATCGCATCAAATTCATCACCGTTGGTGAGCTTCTTCCCATGCCTTTTGAACCCCGTGGCGCGCATGTGTTTCCTCTACCTTCTAGTGCGCTCACCATCAATTTTCGTCCACAGGATCGTCGAAAATTTTTCCATTTCTCGGAGCTTCGACCGCCGCCGCCTCCATCTCGCCGTAGAGCTCACTATTGGTCGTATCTAAGCACCCACTTATATACCGCAAGAGGACGATGTACATTGTAGCCTTTTTCCCTAAGAGTATTACAAGATTTATATTGAAATCCATGAGGATCAGCAAGAGAATCATGTTTAAGGTTTACTATTTCATCTAAAGATCAATCCTGCATGAAGTACATATTGCATATACGAGATCATGAAAATGGCGTGTTGGGGGCCTAGCGCAAAGTTCACCTCGCGCGGAGCACATGCTCCCACCCCGCTATTTTCTTTCCTCTACGGAACAGGCCCAAGCCTAAGCCCTTTGTTTTTCCCTAACAACTAATCCCGACGGACGTACTCGAATGTGTAGGTAACCCGATAGAGAGAAGGCAAGGCAATGGCGTGAAGCACCGGAGCCGACCACGCGACGTGAAGCGGGCTACGGACCGGTGGCGAAGCCACCAAGCCGATCGGATTGATACCTAGCCGGAGACCGGATGCTTAGGTGAAGCGGCGCACTGTAGTGCTCTCTAGCCCGGCGTCGGCTAAGCCGCCTATCACACGTGGCGAGTGCATTGTCCGAATTGCCCTCGGAATTACCCCTCTCGGTAATATCGAGGGCAGTTGGCTAGGGATAGAATGGTCATGTAAAGTTGTGGTTCCCCAAGAATATAAAAGAAGACCAAGAGTCACTTGTAAAGACATGTAATCATCGAGTTAACATCGCTATCAAAAGTCGTAATCTCGCCACCCGATCTTTTTACCTCGCATACTTTCGTATCATGTGTTCCACGTACTAAGTGCCATCTTCTCTTAGCCCTTAGTACACCAACAATAGTGCCCACGGTGCATGAGCTCGAGGTCCTAGATCACGATGTTCGGATCAACAAGAGGCTGCGGAGCAGCTCAAGCTGGTTCAAGGGTCGGCTTCGCTATGAGGTTAGAAGCCGGAACTACTCCAAGCTCATGACCAAAGAAGCTGTTGTAAGTGGCCCAACACCGAAGCAAGTCAAAGCCTAAAACATCGGTTGATCGAAGAAAAGCGTAAGCATAAAGAGATGGCAAGCGAGGTAAAGTGAAGCAAGGCAATAAGGGCAAAAGAAGCAAAGAACACCTAGCAAAAAGGTTCGTCGTCACAATTTCAAGTACCTTCGGGCGCCCCCTCGGCACTCAAGGCCGTCAAGGACGCGAAAGCAATGAAAAGAAGTCAAAGTGGTCGCACGTGCGGATTACTTTTTCGGAAGCGATTTAGAGCTTAGGAGTTTCCCTCACACGGACGCTTTCGTGATCAAGGCCAACATTGACAATTGGCAAATCAGCAGAGTTGTCATACACAACGGTAGTCAAATAGACATAATGTTCCCTACCCGACGGCACCTCCCTCCTCACCCGCATTCTCCGGTACGCATTCCCCCTCTCTCCTCCCACCCCCTCCCCCTCCTTGGTACGCCTTCCCCCTCTACCCTTCCCCCCCCCTCCCCCCTCCCCGACGACGAGCCCTCCCTGGTCCGTGCTCTACATTTTTGTCTCAATGGCGTTAATACATCCTCCGAGGATTGATGAATGTTGTGAATTAGTGCTATTAATTAGTGTTCTCTATGGATAAATTAGTGAAATTAGTCTATTATGAATTAATAGTGTGGCATGATTATTCTTATGCTAAATTGATCCTTGAACATAGTGTTCACACTCGGCTAGTTCACAATGTTATCATCAAGCTTGTGCTTGTCATCAACAAGATACTTGTGCTTGTCATCCACCCCGAGCACGAAGTCGATTAGCCTAGGCGAGAGAACATGTTGAGTTTTCTCTTATGAGGGTACACAACCTTGAGTTATGTTCTCTACTTAGTTATGCCCGACCTATTTCTATATGGCCGCCTTTGCTATGATTATAAAAGGGATGTGGATGAAACCGGACCAACGGAATGTATTAGAGAAAATGAGTAATGTTTTTGGATCATATGAAATGAATAAAGAAATTGAATAATGTTTTCAAATGTAGGCATATGTACTTTTCTACTAGAGCTAATACTAATAGTATAAGTTGAAATGTTTATTTTGTTGATGATAGGCTATACTGGTTTTGTTTTTTTTAATCCATAAGATATTGTATTTTGTTTGCTCATGGCTCGTGGAACTGGTATAAGTAGGGTATACTTGGTTTTATCAATTTCATCCATAAGTAGTGTATACACTGTTGTTTTTTTATGATGTGGGTGTTTAAATCTGAATGTGAGTAAATCTGAATGTATGGCAGCCATATATTCTATGGCTATTGCCTTTACATTCATTGTAGCCATATAAAATGGTAGCTACGGAAGATTTCCCCATTTTCTCCTCTTTCCCCTATTTTCTCCTCACTTCCTCTCTTCCCCTACTTTGGCCCTCTATTTTCTCTATTTCATGCCGGACCACTATTTTCTCCTCTATGTCCTTTTTTCTCCTTTTCTCTCTACTTCCCCCTTTCCTGTATTTCTTCCTCTCATCCCATCTTTTCTCGTCTCTTTCCTCTTTCTTCTCCTTTTCTCTCTACTTCCCCTACTTTCATCTACTTCCCATTCTTTCCTTTATTTTCTCCCATCTCATTGGTCTAAGTGAGATGTGTGTGACAGCAGGGACCACATCCTCATATGTTGGAAACATATTGGCATACGAGTCAATAACCTTAATCATAGCGTTGGATGGTTGTTGATTCGGCAACCCGCACTGAGAGAAAAAAATCTATCTTCAACTAAGTCTTTAAAAGTATCTTGATTTTCCGACAGGTGATGACTTTTGATAAGCATATATATATATATATATATATATAGGAGAAGGGGTAGATGTGGGATGAATATAGAATGTAGGGTGTATTTCATTAGGAAGGTATGTGCAAAAATATGCAAGACATATCGCAACTCGTACGACCACGGGTAGACATGGTCGGATGCTTGGGTATCTAGCAGATTATCTTTCCGATGTGTATGACACATTATATTTGATTTTCTATTGGATACCCATGTATCATGACCTGTTTACCCCGAGGTCGTATAATTTGCGGTATGCATTGCATAATGTGCACCTGCCTTTATTATGAAAGTGTTTTACATTGTATGTCAATCCTTCTCATCTACCTCTTGTATTGTATGATTTTGATTCTATACCTATTCTGATGTCATGCGTATATGTAGTATAAATTATTTGATTTTGTAAATTAATTCTCAGTCTTCCAACTAAGTCTTGAAAAATATCCTTATTTTTCAGCAGATGATGACTTTTGGTAAGCATCTTTATATATAGGACAAGGGGTAGATGTAGGGGATCAATATAGGATGTAGGGTGTCTTTCATTTAGAATCTAGGTACAAAAAAAGCAAGACATACTACAACTCGAATGACCTTGGGTAGACATGATCGGATACTTGGGTATCTACCGGATCATCTTTGTGATGTGCATGAGACAATATATTTGATTTTCCGATGGATACCCAAGTATCTTGACCTATTTATCTCGAGGTCGTATAATTTGCGGTATGCATTGCATAATGTGCGCCTACCTTTCTTATGAAAGTGTTCTACATTGTATGTCAATCCTGCTCATCTACCTCCTGTATTGTATGATTTTGATGCTATACCTATTCTGGTGTATATGTAGTATAAATTCTTTGATTTTGTAAATTAATTCTCAACATTTCTTCTATTTTCTGCCTATTTTTCTAGAGCAAATCCAACAAATGTGTAATTTGTGACAATATTTATTATCTTTTTGTACCAAATACAGAACCCTAGCAACGGATGAAGGAAAAGGGGCGGTTGGGAGCCCAAATTCGATACAGTTTTCATCAGGACACAAAGGCGGTTCCGATGAAGAGACATCATTCAAGGAACCTTCCCTCTCGGATCCTCCGTGTGCTAAGAGGCAATGACTTGAGATGCTAGATCTGAATTATAATCCGGACGATGAGGTTCATGTCCCTCGCCGTAGTGCTCGACACCTCTTCGTTGAAGAGACCGCTATATAAGAACCGGAGGATCCGCATGCTCCCACCTCATCAAACTTACAAAATTGAAAGAGAGGGCGAAGAAATACGAACAAGCTGAATACAAAAATTTGCAATGTTACAGCCTTAGATAAGGATGGGGCACCAATGGAGCCTAAGGGAGTCAACACGCCTTGGCGCAATGACCGTGGTTACTTAGTTCGGACAAAAAATGAACATCAAGTATGGCAGCTGGCTTGTTGTGCTCGAAGGAAGATAAGGATCAATTATGGAATAGCTTGAGAAAAAAAGTACATATTCCCTCCCGAGATCTCCGAAGGTGCCAAGACGATAACTTTGAAGACTATGAGAACATGCCTTAGGACGTTCGAGACCACGCTTAACACCAAGTTTTTGCAGAAGGGCCTCACGCCGTTTGAGACATACGGGTTCATCACGCTCGATGATTGGCGGGCATTTGCCACTAGACTCACTCTGCCGAAGCCAAACGGAAGAGTGAGGTTTTCAATAACCTGACTTAGAAGAACAAGTTGCGTCCTAATCTCGGACCTGGTGGCTATCAGGCTTAAGTGAAGAAATGGAGGCGTATGGAAGAACATCAACGACAAGCTAGGAAACCGGACCCCCTTGACTATTGCACCGAACGTACTCACAATTGGGTGCTTGGACATTCAAAGTCAACCGACGATGGGCAGCTAATTCCAAAAAACTAAGGGGTCGGCGAAGTCTTGCAAAGAGTGAAGCAGCTAGCCTCCCAGGAAAAGGATGGCACTTTTATTCCGTCCCCAACGAAAGACCAACTTACTCGCTGTCATCGGGACAAATGAACATCGAGGTCCTACGCGTGGGGTCTCGTCAAAGGAAAGATTGAAAGAAGGGCCATCGACGGGCACTACGGGCACAAGTGAATGTAGTCGGTGTGGTGGGCCACCGATCGAAGCTCCCGGTCATCATTGGTGGGTGCAAAATTACTTCTAATTCATCCAAAATAATCCAATACATGCCCCCGACCTTTTGTGGTTTCGGAATTCCACCTCGAGTATTGACAATACGAGTCCACAAACTCGTCCTCCAATCAGTCATGGCTCGGTTCGAGATGTCACCAAGTACCGGTGGATGACATCATCGAGAATACTCCTTGCTCGCTACACACGGTGCTTGGCAAGTGAGAGAAGACATTCGTCAAGGTCGCAGAGGGCATTGCAATTCCCGGACATACATTTAACGATGTAAGTATCCCTCTAGAGTGTGCTAGGATTCAAATAATCTTGGTCGAGGACAACTATCTCTCTTGCGAGCTTGACTATCCTAATGAGGATGACCGGATTGAAACACTTGAGGATGCTATTAATCAATTTGTACTTTGACACGATGAGAGACCACTATAACTACGAGTGCAAGATTCGCAACAGGTCTCTCAAGACTTATGTCTCTAGCCACCAATTTCAACCCAACATGCTCCCACTCATGGAGAAGATGATGGTCATGGCTTATCTATCGAACCCCAACCTTCACCTCGGCCCATCTTTGGCACATGAGGATGGCGATGAGATCGCTCAATGAGGCTTCTCCACTCCGTCTCGTCAAATAGTGGAGAAAGATGTTTCTCTAATCTGTACGTCATCCACCCCGGCACCACACACACCATATGACAAAGGGGTGGTGACGACTCGATGCTCCTCTACTCCACCTCAATCGACACAAGAGGAAGAGGGTCATGAACCTTTGATCTAGCCCATTCCACCTTCGCCTCCGAGGAAGGATGGCAACCCATCTAAAAATAAATTAGGTAAATATTAGTTGTACTATTCTTTTTATTGTTAGGGATAATACCTTCTATGCCACCGAAGCATGCTCAAACCCTTATTTGCCATTGCAAATGTGTTTATCCCTTGTATGCCATTGAGTTGTAATTTCTTACCCTTCTATGCCATCCACGTCATCTTTTTATTTTTTTAATAAATATTCTCTCATAATGACCAAAATGCCCTTCTTCTTCAACCCTCTCCTTTCTCCTCTCCAATCCGATCATGGAGGCCACCGGAGCTCATCCTCTCCTCTACCCCTGCAGTCCCCGGCGGCAACCCGCTCCCCTCCCGCCCGCCCGACCCCCGAAGTTGGCCAACTCGTCACGCCCTTGGCCACGGCGGCGGCAGCGCCAAAGCCGGGCCGTGGCAGCTGCCGCCGTCGAGCTCGGCGCACGCCCGGACATGGAGACGGTGGCTGCGGAGCTCGACGCGCGCCCGACCGTGGCGACGGTGCCCGAGCTCGAGGCCATGGCGGTGGCGGCGGGCGCCCGGCCACCGTGCCGATGGCTGCAACCCCCGACCCCACGTGACGGCCATTGCAATAGAGGAAAGGATGGAGGTTGAAGAGGAAAGACAGGGGCATTTTTGTCCTTTCATAATAAGAAAAAAATAAATATGATGCGGATGGCAAATAAGGGTAGGAAATTGTAACTCAATGGCATAGAGGGGATAAACACATTTGCAATGTCAAATAAGGACCTAGAAAAAATTTCAATGCCATAGAAGGAATTAACCCTTATTGTTATGTACTTATTCATATAGTTATTCATAGAGCATCGATTTATCTATTTTGCAGTTGATACATGCTTGATAGGCATGAAAGGCTCCTACAAGTCTACCACAAAAGAACTCGTGCCACATATACACATTACTGTCTGTCGGTGTCCCGGAAGGAGGTTGGGATCTTACACAAGATGATTTCTCCAAGCATAGCCGTGGCATGCCACTCCTACCATATGATCAGGTGAAAAAAAGGATTGGATATAACTCAAATTTAACGATCGGTACTTCAAAGCATGCAACAAAAGTGTCCAATTCATCGCTGCTAAGATACATGGAGATGTATTTGGACAAGGGGCATTTGATTTGCATGTGCCATTTGAGGACATACATGCTATGTATCGTCTTGACCGCCTCGATGCCACCCTCATCATAGTCTAGTGCATGTAAGTGTTTTAAACATCTTTATTTAGATGCAAAGCAATTACCCGTGCATATTAATATGTCTATCATTTTTCCATGCTTAGAATGTGTAATCACTCCGATAGAGACGATTCTTAATCCGGTTTTTAACTACAACAACCCATCATTGGTCGAACGAAGTTAAGTGAAAAGAAGAAACTACATGCTAAGGTTAAGGCTGGTGCAAAGAAAGTTGTAGCAACATACATCGGCAGACGCATGTATGAGTAGAGAAAACGACGCTGCATTATGGATCCTTACAACTTTAAGTAAGATTTATTATCCTCTTACTTAGAGCACAGTTCAATGTTGTACTAATAGACTAATTAATTAATCTTGTATTTCTATATAGTGATTACAGGATTGCTTTTCTCATATATCCAAAGCTTGTGGGGGTCCGGCTCCTTGACTTGTTAGATTATGACTCGAGCCAATACAAGGACTTCTTGAATGTCGTAGACGAGTAAGTTCAAGACTTTGACTAACACATAGTCTTTTTGATATCCTACTAAGGTTTTGGCTTTTCTTAACAAGTGCATATAAGTTCTACATCGACCTTGGTAGTGATGGGCACCCTAAACGGAGGAGGACAATGTTGTACAAAACAAAATTCCCGGTACTATTATTGAGTTGTAATACATTTTATTTTATTTTTATTCATATCTCCGTGTGATGCATCTTACGATTCTACTTTGTTTGAAACTGTGTGCAAAACAACCTCATAGGAGCGTGTATTGTGGCTACTATGTGTGTAGTTACATATCTGCTAACAAGGGGACTTACACCACTTTCCCTACGGAAGGTCCTCCGGTATGGAGAAATGTAAATATACAAGACTTTGTTTTAAATATTGCTATGTTTATTTGTTTACCTACAAATGTTGTAATAATTTGTCAATTCTATGTCCAGCCAACGAAGTATCCACCGAAGAATAATTCCCACCTCGAAACTAGTGTTCTTGAACCGATTGCAGCTAAGTTGCTTCGCTTCTTGTTTGGGGGGGGAGGTGCATTTCAAAGGTGCATATCATGATCCCCACTAGTGACGTCGGGAGGGATGAATTACTTCGTGATTACATACGATAAAGACGGGTTGGTGCTCAAGTTAGAGAAAATACTAATGCCGAGGAGGAAAGACTTAAACAACTTGAGCTGAAATGACCGGGTAAACAATGGTGATTTGTATTAAACTTGTAACTTTTTATTGTATATATATGTGACTTGTGTTATGAATGATGATTTAAGAACGTTTTAACTTATGTATAAATGTGAATGATGATTTGGTTCAGTTGTGAATTGTGTACGTGAATGGATTGCTTATGTATATGAATTAAATTTAAATTTGTGACATGAGATTTGAAATAAAACATAATTATTCTATTCATTACAAACAACACTGTAATATCGGGCATGCTGACATGAAGGGCATTATTACAGTGGTGCACAACAAAAACGGCAAGCTAACATCACAACAGCCGATATTGCAGTGTGTATACTGCAATATCGGCCGTTATGATGTCAGCTAGCCGTTATTGCAGTGCACCATTGCAATAACGGCCGTGGTGATGTCATCTAGCCGTTATTGCAGTACACCACTGCAATATCGGGTGGTATGACGTCAACATGTCCGATATCGCAGTGGTGCACAATAACGGTCGGTCCGCGCCGATACTGAAAATGGAGCACTCTAATAACGTTTACGTAGTGACGGCCGTTTTGGCAGTTATTACAGTGGCAAAATGCCCGTTTTAGTAGTGTTCTCAACTAGCTGGTTTTCATGAGTTTGATTTACTATTCCATAGTATGAGCATGCTGTAAAGTACAAAATATCTTTTGCTATGCTAAATTCTTATGCCCCGTTGCAACGCATGGGCATTTAACTAGTTAATCCTTACAATAATATATATAGATTAACCATGCAAATGACCAATTATTTATATTGTATCAATATTTTAAATACTCCATGTCAACATTTTCGGTTGCTTTTTAGAAATGTTGAAATATTTTAATTTCTTTTAAAATTTTAACTTTTTAAATATATGTTGAATGTACTGTGTCAGCATTCTGAATATTCCATGTTAATATTTTTGGTATTGTTATTAGTTAGACTGGTGGCCTCTGAAGGAAACTCGCTGCTCTGAGCCGTGTTCAAAACGTGATATCGAGCCCATTGGACTGATCTCGCTGACGCATCCTAAAGATTAATCGTTGTCCATCGTCGTTGGTAGGCAGCATAAGAATACATTTTAGGATTTGAATACTCAGATAGAGAACTACACGGACTGGTTACGTATCCAATACAAGACTAAACTTGACATGCAAAATGTTCCAGTGTTCACAACATGATCTGATTAACTGCTCTACGTCACAAAACAATGCTCATTAACTAAGAATCGCCAACACGCAAAAACTGATAACAACATTTTCTCAGTCCTCTATGGGCATAGCAGAGTGTGCCAGTTTAACTACTAGTTGTACAGGGTTTTCGACACTTATACAAGCTATATAAGAGTTATAGCCGATGTACCATTTTTTACAGAAAAAACAAAAACCAGAAATATCCATTTCTCACTGCGGGCGAGTTAAGCGGACAGAAAATATGTATTGCAATGATTGTCACAGGTGCCAACAGTTAAGCTTTGCTACCTAGTAGTAGTAAATTGAGCTAAAACCCCCTAGTAGTAGTAGACTAAACCTATCGCTTCCCTAATAATGAGAAAGTTGATTCCTACACACCTTTCTTAGGGTGTGTTTAGATCCTCTAGTCAACTAAAGTTTAGTCAACTAAAGTTTAGTTACCTAAGTTTCGGAGGTGCATGTTTGGATCCATGACTAAAGTCTTTGACTAATCAAAAAGTGTATATATATATCTAACCCTCAATAAATGTTTCTCCACCTATAGTTTTTTATCTCTAATATATGGTGAGGGGTACTTTTGACTTTATTTACCTTTATCCAAAGTTTAGTAGCGTTTAGCAAGGTTGAGGTGACTAGTGGTCTAAAGTTTAGAAGGTGGCTTGACTAAAGTTTAGGAGATTTTAGGAGGTCGTGTTTGGAGAAAAAGTAGCTAAAGTTTAGTCAACTAAAGTTTAAGAGGTGGATCCAAACAGGGCCGTAATATCCGCAGCTTCCATTATTCAACCTTTGATTTAACCATACCCTCCCACTGTCGGGAGCATGAACTGATGATCTTGGGATTACGGGATCACCGCAAAAGTATTGATCGCCGTTAATGTGGGAGATTGTAGCACCTGGGAATTAAATATCACTTTGTTTTAGCACGTCATGAGTTGGAGATAAAAGTAGGGACCGGCATTGTGGTCATATCATGTGATTAGTGGAGGTATTGTGAGGACCAGGATTTAACTAGATTAGTGGTGGAATAGGTTAGGTAGTCGTTTGGAAGTTGAACCCCACGCAACTCCCATGTAGGAGTATACCTCTGTCTTTGGTTCAACCCCACGCATTTATTATTTCACACGAAGTAATCTTGCTGTGTTTTGGTGCGTTGCCCAGTTATAGACCAACACCATACCATGTCGCCTTGGGTGGAAAATTGTGCGCTTCGTCAATTACAACTTAGAAGGACTATTTTGGCACGAACGGATCCAATATATATTGTCAGCGTCTCCTCCGTCCTAACCATAGATCTGAGTTGCGTTTTGTCATTTTCCATCTTACTAGCATGAGTTGTCTCTGACAGTTGTATCATCACATTTTAGAAAATATACTTCAGTCATTTACATCTGATATTAATCAGCGAAAGTTGTCTCTCCTAAACATTTGTTTCACTGCAGACAGAGAATTGACGTGCCACTTCTGAATAATAGACTAAATAAACCTGCCCATTTCTTTGGACACGAGGCAATACGGTTGCCCATGGATCGAAATTTCCTTTTTCTTTTTCTTTTTTGAAATCCGATGGATCCGAACAGTGACTATGAGAGGTGGCATCGTCGGTTGGCAGGTCACAGGCATTCAGATGCCTCGCAATTTATCGGAATCTGTGAGCGGCATTACGTCCACGCCACGATCTGGTCCTGTTACCCCGCGCGCCTAACGCCATCATCATGTGGCTATCAACAACAAATGCCAAAGCGGATAGCATGATAAAATAAGCGCCTCAACAGAAACACCAGCGCCCAGGGAGCGAGAGAGATATATTAAATTTAATAATGTTTAATGGAATTGTGCGTTAGGTAACAGTGCACGTAATGCCCTGAACAGGCTTGTAGAGAGGAAGTCTCGAAATTCTACGCTCGGAGAACAATCTTTTGGCTGATCTTTTACTGATCTTTATTCGGCTTAAACTATAGTACTCTCATTGCCGACAAGGATACTGCGCCAAATGAGTGTTCTAAAAAGGTTACTACTCGCAGCTATTAGGGACGTCGTATATAACAAATGTGTCTCCTAGTTTGAGAGTTGCCAGGTTAAGATTGTTGTAAATTTCAACCAAATCATATGGTAGTAACACAGAAATTAATTTTACAAATCAGCTTCATGTAGCATTTTCTTTGATTTTACATTGACTTACACTTAACACTCATTTAGGGAAAAATGACGCTGCAGCAAGTTGGTTTTACACAAACTGCAGATTCATCGTTGAATATGTAGCAGAGGCGTTGAGATGGACACTGTTCTGTACCATTGGCCGAACATTTGTTATAGAAACATAAATTTCTCCCATATCGTTATAATTATAAATTAATGCGAAAGTCTAAACTAACATCAATGTGATGGCAAACAATATTTTGTATGAATCAGATGATGTTATATGTTTCTGACTTTTTCGTAAAATGTTGAGATTAAATAGTCAGTGTAGGTCCCCTATTTTTCCTTTTTCCAATGGAGAGAGTACTCATCGGTTAAAAAAAATGGAGACAGTACTAGCTCCAACAACATACATGGTCTATGGCCATTCTCAAGGTAACTATGAAAGAATTCTGTCTATTGCTATAAATCCATACCCATGTTGATAAAAGACCAATGTATTGAATATTGATCAAGAAACTATTTTATTTAATCGTGACCATCACCTTGGGGTAGTGTCGTCCTTCAAAAGTATGGGTCGTGTTAACGCATGAGCATCGCACGATTAGAGGAGCGTGCGACCGGCGACGCTCTGCACCATGTGTGCGTCTTCAACCCTCAGCCACCGCCTCCTGCTCCCTTCTGCCTGTTCTGCTCTCCCCCCCCCCCTACTCCACCCACCGCCCTTCAGCCGCCCGTGGCACCAACGGCGTTTGGTGCCGCCTCTTGGCACCGTACCGACCACCTCCTCCGGAAACCGGAAACATTCCATAGTCACGTCGCACCGTCAGCCCCGCCGCCGGCGTTAACCGCTACCAGTGACTCGGCGATGCCCTCGCCACCACATCACGTCGCCATCCTCACGCCTGCACTCCGCTCACCCACCGCCGCCACAGCCATCACGGAGCTCCTCGCGATCTTGCAGCTCGCCCGCTCTCTCTGCCTTATCTTCGAGGCCTGTGTGGTTGGGCGTGACTCTGTGGCTGCCGTATCTCTTTTGTGGGCCATAGGTCATGGGCGGACGGGTCGCGCCTGGTGCTTCCGCACAAACCCGTCGCGCGCGGTAGTATTTTTGCAAAATTGTAATGGAAAGAGGGAAAATTGAGCGACACTGTGATCCTCTGCTTGTGATCTCCAGATAGTATTCTTTGGACACATAGCCATGGCAACACAGCATGGTTGTGTGATTGAAGATCAAACAGATCAAATATGGCACATGTAACGTACCATTCTTTTCTTAGACGATGCTCAACGATTGTGATCACAAAGTTGGACGAGTAACAAACATTAGTCCATCGATGGTTAGCACTGAGGTGCGCGTGGGTGGTTAGTCTAGGAAATGTTGGCAGATAAGTTTGGGGGTTAAGCAACGGTAGTTCAGATCCGATGCACCTAATGGGGATCGCTTCGGTTGGCTTCCCGGGCACAATGGAGCATAGCTACCAATTTCGAATGGACAGTGCAGCTGCGGCTTTGGTAGTGTTTGGTATAACATTACTGATTACTAAAGATCAAATAGCGACTTGTGCCAGCAGTTCCGATAAAGTACCTGAAACATGCTGTTCAGTGATCCTGTTATGTAAACGAATCTAAATGGTTTGATACATTTTAATGGCAATCTTGTTATGTTGATATCTTAGAGACAAGTGATGCACGGATGTTCTTGCTCCCGGTGGTCTCACAGGACCTACACATGTTGAAGCCTCTCGCTTTTCACTGATGGCCGAGCGTATTCATGCTCCCTCATCGACGTCCAGTCGACGGAGATCAACGGAGGCACACAGGGCACAGTTGGTACTTGTGGTGACCTCCAGGATGCTGTGCCCCGGCGAAGGTTGCTGCAGGGCTCGGTGGAATACTACAGAACAAGGTACTGTGCCTTGCGGGGACCTCCACACCTAGAATTGTGGAATACAACAGAACAAGGTATTGTGCAACCGTAAAAAGTGCTCGCATGTGTGATGGTAAAAGCAAACTAGGTCTATTGTGAAAATAATGACCTCAACCAAATTGACCTGCAACTACTATATTTTTGTTATCCTCAAAGTGAAAATTGGTAGAGAGAGGGATGGCAGGAGCAAGTAGAAAAAATATGTAATGGAAACCACTAGCTAGGTGGTGTTGGATATGTGCCCAAGAGACAATGTGATTGTGGTCACGGACCATATATGGATATTGATCCATGAGGCGTTAGATCACTAATAGGCTTTTAGACTAATGGCCCATTAGCAGGTCTATATAAAGTGGAGTACGGCCAAGGGCACGAGAGATACGTCACATCCAAAACTCTGGCCACCACCTCCACTCCTCCCACGAAATCCTAGCTGTACCACCGGTGTTAGGACGCCACGCACGACGTTCTTCCCTGTACATGTGGATACCGTGAGGGTTGTTGTTGCTGTGGTGCTGATCGGCTGGACTAGGAGGAGATGGTTGCTGCGAACGTCTACTTCCTCTACCTCGACGCGAGACTACGTTAGACCTCGCTGCTCCAAGTCGCTTCCGCTCCGCAGGTGCGTCTAGTGGTAACGATCCATGATCTCCCTCTTACAAGGTTTTCTGTGGTTGAACGGTAGAGTTTTTACTAGTGTAGCCCCTCCCATTCCCTAACAGGTGGAAACATGCAAACTCAATTCAAAAATTGATTTTGGAGTTTAAAAAAAATCTGAACACTTGCATGTCCACAGATAAACTACTAGCTAAGTGGAAACATGAAACCTAAATTCAAAATTTGATTTTGGAGTTTTAAAAAAATCTAAAAACTTGCATGTGCGTACATGAGGTGAGGATAAATATGCATGCCAAATTTCAAGTGAAAATGCCTCTTGGTTTTGTAGATACAAAAATAACAAAACATGTACAAGAGGACAAAACTACAATATACTATTTTGTCATTTTCCTCTCATGCACCATGATTTGTCATTTTTGTTTCTACGAAATCATGCTACATTTGGACTTGTAATTTGGTATGCCTATTTATCCTCATCTCATCTATGCACTTGTAAGTTTGTAGATTTTTTCGAAACTCCAAAATAAATTTTTGAATTGAGTTTGCATGTTTCCACCTAGCTAGTGATTTTCACTACATATTTTCTCAGTTTCCACTACATATTTCCCGAGTAAGAAACAACAACGAAGCACTGGGCACGAGTATGTAATTTGTACTACTCGATTCCAAAATTGTTGTAGTTATTGAATGTTTGACTATTCTTCTTATTAATTTTTTTGAAAAATATCTTATATTTTGCAAGAATGTATTTTAAATATAATATATATATTTTAATATTTTAATAAATATTTTAAGATTGAACATAATGGAAAAATATCAACGGTGATGGAGGGAGTAGTCTTTTACAAAATTGCTTCCTTGATAATTTCTGCTTGCTGGGGCCAAATTGACAAACCATCGGTTGGCCATGCTCCCTCCGTTCTAAAATTTTGTAGTTGGAGAAAAAAAAGTTCAGAAATGAGCTATACTTTTTTTTGAACTGAGAACTAGACTTGTTTTAACAACGGCAACGTTGAGAGCACCTAATTTGAGAAAGGCACCTGTGATCCTCGTTTCCCTATTTTCCCTTGGAGAACGTTCTTTGCAAATTAAGAGCCCCTTGCTTGTCCCTTCCCTGCCTTTTCAGTTTCTGCATAGAAGACTAGAGAAGTAGACAGACATACCGCTACAGCAGCAGAACGCCCCTCGAAAGCGCGCGCCCACTTATCCGCAGCTAGCACGACGCGCACTTCCCGCCACCGCCGTCCTCGCGCCGGCACACGCGCAATACTAGTACTACATAACAAGCACGGAGCTCGAGGACACGGCCCCCTTCCCCCTTGCCCTTCCTTCTGCGCCCGTGTCGTGGCAGTGATCAGTGGGCGGCGGCCATGGCGCACGACGGCTTCCTCGGCGCGTTCCCCCACGACCTGCCCTGGCACGCCGCAGCCGGCGCGCCGCTCGATTCGCTGCACCCGCTGGTTGCTTCCGGGTGGGACGGCCACGACGCTGCGATGAGCTCGTCGCCCGTGCTCGCGGCGCACGAGGCCGCGCTGATGGAGCAGCTCGTCGTCACGAGCCGGCTCGGCGCGCCGTCGCCGCCGTCCTCTCTCTACGCGTCGTGCTACAGCTCGCCCTCCAAGCCGGACTTCGCGGAACGGGCCGCGCGGCTCTCGTGCTTCGCCGGCAACAACCTCTCCCGCGTGGCCAGCAGCCAGTCTCTCCTGGCCGAGCCGGCGGCGTCGCCGCGTGGCGTCAACGCCAGTGACGGGTCCAGCAGCGACCGGCCCAGCCGGAAGCGGAAGGCGGTGGCTGCGGCCGGCGGCAAGAACAGCAACAGGGCCAAACAGACAGCGGTCACCACGGCCAACGCTAAGAAGGTACACTCCTAACAATCACCTCTGTTTCTTGCAACATTAATTTCTTTTCTTTTGTGAAGAAAAAACAACATTAATTTCCCGCCAATACCAAGCCAATTCGTTGAATTTATTATCCAGTCACCGGAGGCGGATCGGCGGTCCAAGAAGAGCAAGCTCTCCATGGACTCATCCGGGGAGGACGATGAGCCGGCAACCGGGAACGCGGGCAACGGGAAGGAGCTGGTGGTTGCCGAGCCGCCCAAGGACTACATCCACGTCCGCGCGCGCCGCGGCCAGGCCACCGACAGCCACAGCCTTGCCGAGCGGGTACGCCGCTCACCAAATTGCGCACTTCTGTCATAATAATCAAGATGCTGATGGTGATTTTTCTCCAGGTGAGGCGGGAGAAGATCAGCGAGCGCATGAAGCTCTTGCAGGACATCGTGCCAGGCTGCAGCAAGGTAAACATTTCTAAAATATAGTAGTATCAAATGGAATCAAATATATATACTGCGAACAGAGACTGAATTTTCGTTTCGTCTGGATGAAGGTTACAGGGAAGGCCGTGATGCTCGACGAGATAATAAACTACGTGCAGTCGCTGCAACGGCAAGTGGAGGTGAGGAGCCACCATCTATTCCTCTGACAGAACAGAGCTCGTTCAAAATATTCTCGAATTTTTTTAACGTTTGACCAAAATGGGGGCCTTCGTTTTGCAACAGTTCCTGTCGATGAAGCTGTCGACCGTCAACCCGCGGCTCGACGTCGACGTGGATAGCTTCGTCCAGAAAGATGTAATTCCTCCTTAGCTGGTTTTCAAGAGACATGTCTCCATGTTCAGATTTCGTCAGTTTTAGTGACTGCTTTGGGTTCTACAGGCCAACCAGTCATGCGCCCCTGCTCCGACGTCCCTGCCGCCGCCGGTCTACTCGATGGAGGGCTCCAACTCGCCCTTCGGCTACGCCTCGTCCCGAGCTCCAGCTGTACCGACTGCGGTGGCCAGCGCCAAAAGCTTGGAAAGGACGTCCTCATTTGCCAGCCATGGGAATATGCCGGACCACTCAATCGAAGGATTTCAAAATACTAACCCTCCTCAGGTACAACACGACACAATTATCTTTCCCACCCTCTCATCATGGTTGTTGAGTTCGATCAAATCGTAAACTTGTTACGGTGGCCATACAGATTGACAGGCCGTGGGAGGACGACCTCCAGAGCCTGGTTCAGATGGGGTTCCGGGGCAACACCTGATCATTGGCCTTGTGATTGAGGGACAGTTCAGTCTCACCAATCGCGGCATGTCTGGTGCAGGGCCACATAGCAACAACAGGGTTGCGCTCCAATCATTGGATTCTCCATGATTGTACATACAACCGTGCATAGGAACTTGAATCGGCAATGGCCTCCGCTGCAACTTCGCAGCGCAGCGTGGGCCGAGACAACGTGAAACACCTGTTTTATTGTATTTCCAAGAGGGAAAATTTGCATTGTAATGTAATGTAATGATGCTTAGACATTATATGCTGATATAATTTTATATACACGAGATGTTTCTTGCTTTCGGTACCTGCTACCCGTTTGTTTTTTGTTGGTAGGTGGCCTTGTTTGCTCCCTTCATCATAGTCTTTTAGCCCTCTGAGCTGGTGTCAACCACTTTAGGTAGAATATTAACCTCTTTTAATTAGTGCCTCGCTACAATGTATCTCTGCATTTTAAAACTCATCTGGACAACTCAGCCGGGGTAAACATATTCTCTCGCTGGAACCAAACTGCTGGCTCAGCAGAAAGGTCCTTCCGTTGCATGATGAGCGGAACTGACATGACCCACAATCTATCATGATATGCTTGCGCTTCTGTCAATTCAATAAAATTCTCTGTAGGTTTGGTCTGCCTAAATAATCTACAAGGGAAATTCAGATGCCGTCGTACCATGTCTTTATATCATACTAGCTGCCTCTGCTTGCCTGGTTCATGCATGTGAAGTACCATTGTTTTTAGAAAAATTACATGTGAATATTATTGCAAAAGGATAAAAGCTGTTCTGATGATGACTCATCTCGCCTGATTAACAAAATGAGCTTTGCTATTTATCTGTTGGCAGATTTTCTTTCCAAGTTGAATTTTTGGAACATTCAAATTGAACCACTAGAACAACGAAAATGTACTATTAAAATAGTTAGAATACACAGTTGGAACAATGATGTATTCTAGTCCATTGTGATGCACTCCTACAACAATTATTTGTTAAACTAGCCTGTTGTACCAGCAGTGTATGTTTTATTGTTCCAGCAGTACATGTTTCTAGCAATATAATTTGAATGTTCCCAAAATTCAACAGATTTTGTGTCGACAGATACACTCCCTTAACAAAACGTTGAGAAAAGAAATGAAGCCCGTACACGGTTTAGATTTGCTGTCAGCTGGACACCTCTTTTGCAGGACAAAGAATTAATAGAAGTATCAAACAAATTAAGGCAGGTACTGGGTTACAGAGTGGAGAAGATTCCATGAACCATTAATAATCTGTTACACACCCTGCGGTACTCGCTCCGCCTTTCCACGTACTAGTAATAAACAAATTGTCATAAACTTTTTGAAGAAAAAACACAACGGCTGGGACTTTACAGAGCCGGGTGTGCACAAAAGAGAAATATTTTGGAACACTTTTGTTTGCTGTCTCGAGGTGGGCTTTCTGGAGCCAAGTGGCAAGGCAGGTGGCTAGTCATTGTCATATCCTCTTCCATTGTGGCTACAAGATACATAGACCATTGCTTGTGATGGAGACACTAGTACTACTTAATAAGCCTGGCGCATCTCAGATTACTGTAAATTTGAATGGAGCATATTTTAAGCAAAAAAATAGTTTCTATAAATTGTAACGATTCCTGATTTCGCACTTCGACCCAGTTAGGCTCCTGATCTCCAGAATTATACTCCTACTTGTTTCGTTTAATCTGATGTTGTTCGTACTTGACAAGCAGCTCAAACTGCATATAATCCTGAAAACAACTCACGCCATGAATTCATATACGTACTATATATAGTCCGAGGCAATATCTTATATCTTATATTTACTAATTGGAGACTCCTTTCGAGGCCTCCACATTAATCGGAGGAAATATCCTAGAAATTCCAACCAAAAAAGGAAAACATCTGGCCATCAAGTAATCTATTCGACCATCCATAACCATTAGATCTAACATGATCAAAATTACCCACCTCTATCATTATAAAATATATTCAAAAATACATCCGAATAAGCCACCATCATAAAGGAATAAACAAAAAAAATCCATCACTCAAGATGCAACTAGGCCTCCCTAGTGGGTTTGGTGATAAATGATAAAGAATTAAAATGTCTAATGTGCTATTGAGCTAATGTGCAGGAATTCAAAATGTAATTACCCATGTTGTGAGAATGTTAACCCCTCATACAAAAAGATGAAGCGTGGACTCAATAGCAAGTGCAAAAGATAGACTTGTAGCCGTTTGAGTCCGTGCATGCCAACCAATCAAAACGGGTGAAACGATCTTACATGCAGGGAATATGTGCTCAAGAAACCCAAGAACAAGCTTGGAAACCAAAATTGTCAAAAGAGCCAAGTCCAAAAGCCAAAATTTCTAGCTCACTCGGAAGGAACGAAAGTTTCATGGAGTTAACACAAGTCTGTCCA
Organism: Chloris gayana; assembly: GCA_031894775.1. Taxonomy (NCBI): domain Eukaryota; kingdom Viridiplantae; phylum Streptophyta; class Magnoliopsida; order Poales; family Poaceae; genus Chloris; species Chloris gayana. The sequence goes on along the minus strand of JAUNZO010000170.1, from coordinate 430,220 downwards.
CTCTAGGAAACTTCGACGGAAGTTCCGTTTCCAATGGAAGCTCCAATTTGACAAGTGTAGCAAGCCATAGTTAGACCCAACGAAAGTTCTATGGGAGTTCCGTCAATTCCACATAATTGCTCGCGGTTATTCCATCCCAACGGAATTTCCGAGCTGGTGTTGCTAAAACCTAATTCGAGGGGGTCATGGAAGTTCCGTCCCCGATGAAAGTTTCGCCATTTCCCACCTAACCCTTGCAAAGGCTCTTTTTTTGACCTTCTCCTATATATACCCCATCATATCCCATGAGAAAGGGTCCTGCTACATCTTGAACTCTCCCATCTTGCTCAAGCTCTAGCTCTCACCTCTCCCTCATTCCTCTTAAGATCTAAGACCATTTGTGAGAGCCCTCATCTCAAACCCAAGCTTGAGAGCATCAACCCAACCTTGATCACATGTTCCCCTTGCAAACAATCTCTATTTCACTTGTTACTCTTGGAGATTCGTTGTCCTAGATTGGCTAGGTGTCAACCCTAGAGCTCCCAAGTTTGTGGTGAGCCTTGGGAAGTTTGTGAAGGTTACGATTCGCCTTTGGAAGGAAATGAATCAAGAAGAAGAAGAAAATCCTAGTGTGACACACCCAATTTTTGCCAAAGGTGAAAACCGTGCCTTTGTACCTCTTAGTCACTCATAGGAGAATGACTTATACATCCAACACAATCGAATATCATGAAACCACAAAATGAAGTAAAGACGAGAGAGAGAGAGAGAGAGAGAGAGAGAGAGAGAGAGAGAGAGAGAGAGAGAGAGAGAGAGAGAGAGAGAGTGATATTATCCAACAACAATCCTCATTACGAATAGCAACATCCAACATCCAGGTACATGAATGTGGCTCGTAGACCAACAATGAAAGAAATGGAAACTAGCGAAAGCGTAAGAATATACCAACCCAACGGAAGTGTTCATGGTTGGAATGCCATCTCCACTGGCTCTTAAGTGTAGGTCGAGTCATCACTCCTCTCCATCAGCTCCATCAAAGGGATCGGGTGGGTCAACCGAGCTTGAAAGCAAAGTATAAAGCGGTGAGTACATATAGTACTCAGCAAGCCGTGCTACCTAGAAACAATGTTATACATGCCTAGATATTTCAAGGATAAGAAAGGGCTCAACAACTATAAGAAATTAACCGAAGTCTAGGTGAGTCAAGTTTTATCATTAAGTCAAATTTTGTAAGTGGCCTCACATGAATCAACACCTTCCTACATGGGTCGGGTTTTAAGGCCAGCACACCTCCACTAGAAACACAACTCAAAGCCGGAAGTAAAACACCTATTAGAGAGGAGAAGTAGTAAACTAATCAAGTGGATCTCTCATGGCGATCACCGTATCCGAGGGCACGGCTATACATACGGATTATAACTCGTAGAGTATATACACCTGTACCCACATGAAGAAGTACTATAACACTGGGCTACCGTCGTAGCCTAAGTATAGAAACACTCACAAGATTAATCAACAAGCATCGATCGACGGCTTCCACTCCTCCAGGTCTAGGATCCCCCAAGGTACAACAAAGGGTCCCGAAGGTGTGAAAGGCCTACCACCGGTTAGGTGGGTATCCTCTACTCATGGTTTGAGACGACGCTCCAAAACCCACTATCAAAAGCTCTGCTACTACGGCTAGCCCATCGAGTCCTTTGCAAGTATCATGATCCGAGCACAATGCCCATACGGTTCCCAAGTGTGGTCGAGGGTCTCGGACGGATGCTCTACTGGGTACTTCTAAAACTGCTATGCCTCCGGGTCCACTATCATACACGGAACATGCAGAACTGGTAGGATATGCTTATCGAGGTAAAAAGGAATCGAATCACAAGAAAAAGATATTATACTCGCGAACATGAACAAGAACTTAACCAAGCGTAGAGAACGTCTCTACGATCCTAACGCAATTAACCGCGTATTTCAAAAGATTAAAGGAATTAGTTATGAATTTCTAAAGATTAAAGGAATTATTGGAAATTCAAAAAAGGTGGAAAACAAAAAAATAGAAAATATTCCAATGAATATTCCATGCCGGATCCATCCAAAACAAAATAGAAAGTCTCATGGACCAATCCCAAGCGTTGGGACCCACTCGTTGATGTCACCATCACCAGGGTCGGGCGGTGCCACTTGCTCTGCTACGTGACCCTCGACGGAATCCATGCGCACTAGCGCCCGGGCTTGCCTCCTGCACAACGAAGGCACCATGGCGACCTCCTCCCATGGGCGCACCCGAAAATTACACATCACAAGGACCAATCCCAAGCGGTGGGCCCCACTGCCGACATCACCCTCGTCGTGGTCGGATGACGCCACCTACTCCGCTACGTGACCCTCACCCGAATCCATGCGTACCAGCTCTCGGGCTCGCCTCTTGCACAATAGAAGGCACCATGGCGACCCCCTCTCATCCGCTCACCAGCAAAGCACACATCACAAGGACAAGTGACCCCTAAAACGGCGGTGCGATCTCGTCGGAGATTCACCGATGGTGGCGCTCGAGGGGAAACCCCACTACTCAATCAAACTACAATTTGATGCTACCAAACGAAAGCTCATCTAGCGAATCCAAGGGACCAAGTCTCGAGAGAAGAGGACGGTCGGAACCTCGATGGCGGCGAGAACCGCGGCGGCGGAAGGGGAAAATCCACGAATTAAAAGGAAGCACACTCCTTTCTCCACGGAAGCACGCACACGAGCATCGGGGTGATCAAGATTAGCAGAACAACCTTAAAAGGGACCCGCTCGAGCTTCACGGAGAAGGCTCAATGTCGGCCACGGGGCATGGCAGCGGGTCTCCGACGCAACGGTGAAATTCGAGAAGGATTCAACAGGGAAACATGGGAAAAAGGCATGTGGGCTCACCAGCAATCTTCAAGGCGGCTTAGTGTCAACGAAGAGGTAGGGACGAGTACAAGCTTGTGGCGATGGTGGACGGGAAACGACGGACGATGGCGCGTAGGCTCGAAGCGGTGACCAAGCCCTTCTGTTTCGGGACTGCAAGGGGCCAAGTCCCAAGTCCCACCAGATTAGGTCTTGAAGCAAGGGCATGTGACGAAAAACTTCGAACGAGAGGAAGAGGAGGTGCAAGACTCACCATCGAGGATGAACGGCAGCAAGAAACACGGCGAGCAAAAACTTCTATGGGTCCGCAAAAGGCAATGAGGTCAGCACGAATGGAATCAACGTCGAGAGGATAACATGCACATGCTAGATTCGACGAGGCTCACCGACATGACTATCTTCTCCGGCGGGAGTGAGATGAGGTAGCGAGTGACGACTTAGGGTTTGGGGTCTTCGAGCCGCCTTGTGGCGCAAAAGAAGGATACGATTGTTGCGGTGGTCTTCGGGCTCTATCTAGGCACGACCGGGAGCACGTGGGGAGAGGCGGCAACGGGTGGCGTTTTCGGCGTTTGTGCTCCATCCCCTAGTTGCGGGCGCATCGAGGAAGGTGACAACGGTTGCTGCCACACTTGATTGGCCGGATGGGCTAATGGGTCGTGAAGAGAGGGAGCATAGCGTGATAAGCGCGGGAGAAAAGGGAGAAATAGGCTGAAAGTTGCCTAGAGGGGGGGGGGTGGTGAATAGGCAATATAAATAAAAACATGAAAATCACAACACTTAACACAAAACGGTTAAATTCGCCACCGACGGAACTTCCGTCGTGGTTGAGCGAGAAACCTAGAGATTGACAAACGAGAGAGAATCTCACGATTCCACTTGAATGGAAACCTTCCTTCTTGCCTTGAGAGTGTTGTACCTGCACGAATTCAATAGACACGCAACGCACAAGTAGATCGGGTGATAACACACCCGGGAGGAGAACAAACAAGCACAGAACAAAAATGAAGAAGAGAGCACGGGAATTTTTCACCGAAGTTCGGACCCCTCACAAAGAGGTTCCTACGTCTCCGTTAAGGAGCTCACAAAGAGCCGGGTTTCTTTCAACCCTAATCCTCCCAAGTGACCACAAAGGTCAAACTCGGTTTTTTTTCTTCTTCCTTCGATTGCTTTCCTTGCGGAGGCGAATCACAACCTTCACAAACTTCCCAAGGCTCACCACAAGCTTGGGAGCTCTAGGGTGACACCTAGCCAATCTAGGAGAACGAATCTCCAAGAGTAACAAGTGAAAATGAGATTAGTTGCTAGGGGAAGATGTGCTCTAGGTTGGGTTGATGCTATCAAGCTTGGAATCAAGATGAGAGATCTCTCAAATGGCCTTGAATCTCAAGAGGAATGGAAGGGAGTGAGAAAGAGAGCTTGAGCAGGATCTCGTGAGTTCAAAACGCAGCAGCAACTTTGCTCACGGGGTAGGTCAAAGCTATATATAGTGTGGGCTCTCAAAGAGCCGTTGCTAGGTCAATTATTGGCCCGGACGGAACTTCCGTGGGTGACGGAACTTCCGTCACCCCATTAGGTCAAAGGCGAAAGGGCCGGACGGAACTTCCGTCGAGTTGGGACTTCCGTCCCAAACTCTCTGGAACCGACGAACTTCGTTAGCCCGACGGAACTTCCGTCGATTGAAGTTTTGAACAAGAGAAACACCAGGACGGAACTTCCGTCCGATCTGCACTTCCGTGCCAAACTTTCTGGAACCGACGTAACTTCCGTCCGAGGATGGAACTTCCGTCCTAGATGGTGAAAGGTGGAAATAGGTTGGCTTTTTTATCTTTGGATTTTGGTGTTTTGGTTGCAAGTTGTTTGAAGGTAGCTAGAGCACATTCTTCCTCGCACGTAAGATCGTTTCACCCCTCTTAATAGTTTGGCACACTTACACTCAAAAAGTTACAAATCTAAACTTGAGGCCTTTGCTTTTGAGTTCTTTGCTCACTTTTTAATTTGAGGGGTTTACTTTCTCACATTGTGGGTATGTTTAATTTGATATCCTACACAAACACTCAATAAGACATTAGAGTTTTTAATTCTTTGCCATTTATCACTAAAACCCACTAGGGGGCCTAGTTGCATCTTCATAGGCCCAATTTGCTAAACTTTGAAAAGAATGGTTTGATCTTTGTTTTATTTCCCTTCAAAGATACATAGAGTTGATACAAATTTTGGCTCGTTCCTCCTATAACTCGAGTTTGTCAATTCACCCCGATGGAAGTTCCGTCGCCTAACGGAATTTTCGTCTCGGACGAGTTCGATTGTCTGTCGGTGTTGTGATTTTCAGGAACTGTTTGTATTGCCTATCCCCCCCTCTCCTCTAGACAACTTTCAATCCCAATAGCTTCGTTGCCTAGTTTGAGAAAAAAAGATACCAGGACAATTTCCACAAGGGGCGGAGAATAATCTGGATAAGGTCGTGACCGACATGGTCAACTATAGTGGCAATCCATTTGTTGCAGGTGGATTAAAGAGTGAATTGAACACTCAATACAACTTCAATTACAACGACATGGCCAACATCAATGGAAGTGCTCGCGGAAGATTGCCATGGTTTGAAGGCAAGGATTTTAGTTGATACAAGCATAGGATGAAGATGTACTTGATGTCCATAGCACCACCGATTTAGGAAATTGTGGAGAACGGCTTCGAATTTGAAGACAAGAACAACCCCACTACCATGGGCACCGTATACCTACACCGCAATGCTCAAGCGAGTGTGGGCAATGCTCTCCTCCTTGAATCCAATGGAGTATTCAAGGGTATTCGAGCTAGAAAGTGCCGAAGCTATTTGGGAAAAACTTGTTGCTGACCATGAAGGAGTTGATGTCAAGACTACAAGTGTTAAAGAATCAATTCAACTTCTTTGTGATGAAGAAAGGAGCAGGGCCTCAACGGACACATGATAGGCTCATGAATATAGTGAATGCGAGGAGACCACTTGACGACAAGGTGACCGATGAAGAGGTCAACTACAAGGTCCTCATGTCTTTGCGGGTGTGGAACAAGAGCGAGAGAAGAATGAGGAGTTGACCAATTGTCTTACAAAGGTCAACAAAGTCAAGTACTAAACTTGAGAACTCTTCTTTCAAAAGAAATGTGACTCCTTGTAAAAGGAGCAAAAATCCTTGGTAGGAGATTGAGGCTCTCAAAGTTAGCACCTTGACTTGGAAGAATAAGGCCGAGTCAACATAAGCCTGATCAAGCAAAGGATATGAAAGATGCCACAATGTTGACAACATTGTGGCCGACAAAGTGGCAATCAAGGAGCTCACTAACAAGATTAAGGATTTTGAGAGGGCGACTCAAGTTGAGCTTGCTAGAAAGGTTGTTAGTGAGACAAGGAAGTTCAATGGCAACAAAAACATTGGGTTCGACAAGGAGGAGCCCAAAAGGAAGTTCAACAAGAAGAGCAACAACAAGCCAAATAAGATCAAGCAAATTTCTCAAGAGAAGTACACCAAGAAGGCAAAGTCAACTCATGAGTTCAACAAGAAGAGCTCACCTGTATCCTTCTATGTGTATGACCATGCAACCAATGAGCCAACTCATGGTTCTAATGGGTGTCACATCCCAAAATTGCAATTTCGGAACGTGAATCGCTTTCCTACAAACACAATGTATTCCCCAAAATGATTTGTTGAATTCTATGCATTAACCAATTATTTGACTTGGTTATGAAAATATTTTTTCCAATAAATACATTTATATGATAATACTTTATGGAAACAAAGGTATTTCATTTATGAAAATGTTTACTTAATAAATTTATTTGACTTATGAAAATAGTTTATTTTATAAATACATGTGGTTTATGAGAATGGTGTATTTAATTAATTTTGTTTAAAGTATTTTATTTTGCTAAAACATGATTTTCTGTACCAAAATATTTTGAATAAACAAAATGAGTTTTCATATTTTTGATGAATTTAGTTTTCAAACCAATGATATTTCTCTCATGATTAGGTTGTAATTTGAGTTAAATATAATCTAGAGATTTTGATGATTGTTGCATTCATGCTTTTATTTAGATGCATTAGGAATTTTATTGAGTGGAAAATGGGTTTTAAAACACGATTAGAATTCAATTTAGAATAGATAAGAAATAGAAAAAAAGAGAGAAACCCTTCCTTAGCCTCGACCAATTTTCTGCTGCCCAACTCACCTCCCTCTCAGCCCAGTCCAGTCCAGCAACGCAACATGCCCTCAGCCCAGCTCGATGGCCCGCTCTCGCGCCCACGCACCAGCCCACTAGAAGCCCAGCCAGCCCACGCGAAACCCCAGAAGCGCGCTACCCGCCGTCGACGCCAGCCGCGGAGAAGACGCATCGAACGTCGTCGACCCGCTGCCGAGCTCTGCACCGATGTGCCGCCTCCATTGGTACCTCGTCGCCGTCGAGTCGTCGCCACTGCGATGCCGCCGGATCCCGCCGCCTGGCCCCTGTCATCGGCAGCCCAGACGAGGACGCCCCGTACCACGACGACCTCCCAACAAGGACCCCATCGACACACCGCCTTCTTCCGCACCGACACGACAAGGAGCTGCAGCCTCAAGCGCCTCCACGACTTCAAGAAGCTCGGACTAATGCAGTGGATACCTAAAGAGTCTGTGAGTGAAGGTCAGGAGAAAATAGAAGTTTCTACTCTAGAAGGTGTTGGGTAAACTACAAAGTCGGTCAGATCAGAATCAAGTCAGGTCGGAATTAATTCCGGTTAGATCAGAATGCGCAGATACAATAATGGCTGAAATGCATTATGATCCTTTAATTTCTTAGGCAATATATGGTCCCTAGAGGTGGAGATTGTTGATTATGAACTAGAGCAAATTCCCTCTATGTCACTAAAATTTTTCTTTGTTCCCTCCATGCTATTAAAATTTTTGAACTTCCCTCCATGCCATCCACGCTTTCCTCTATTTGCTAGCTCGAAAAAAATATTTTCTTTACTTCAAAATTTGAGAAAATTTGTAAACTTATAGAATAACATGTGGGAACATTTTTCGTTATTGAAAAATATTTTGGTTCTATGACATTTTCAATTTTCAAATTGGTGAACTTGACAAAGCGTTAAGGTTTAGAAGTTAAATTTTGAAGTTTTGAACCTTAGCGCTTTGTGAGATTCACTAATTTCAAATTCAAAAATATTCTAGAACCAAACTATTTTCAAATAACAAAAAAAGTTTGTGAGATGTTACTCTATATATTTACAAATTTTCACAAATTTTGGAGTAAAGAAAGTATTTTCTTTGATCTAGCGAATAGAGTAAAACATTAAGCACTCGGCGTCAGTGGCATAGAGGGTATGAAAATTTTAATTGGATGGCGTAGAGGGAAGTTCAAAAATTTCCATGGCACAAAGGGAACGATGAAAATTTTCAGTGGCATAGAGAAAATTTGCTATATGAACTAACCAAGACTAGAAGATATGTACGTTAATTTTATTTATTTATCTTTTGCTGATATTCTTTTCTTGGTGATGATGTGGTCGCTCAGTTCGTATTCGGACCAAAGGAAGTTATATATGAGAAGCCAAAGGAATCGAGAACCACCTAAAACCATAATACATCCGGCGTCATCATAATGGTTCACCTGTTCCTCGCATGCTTGTTGATGGTGGAACGGTGCTAAATGTGATGCCTTACTCCACATTCAAGGGGCTAGGCAAGTAAGATGATGAGTTAAGCAAGACCAACATGACAATCAATGGTGTGAGGGGAGTGCAAAATGGGTTTCTTATATGGAGCTAACTGTTGGAAACATGACTTTGCCTATTGCTTTCTTCTCCGCTAATGTGCAAGGTAACCACAATGTACAGACAGTATGTAATGTACAGAGAGAGATTCAGCTCGAGTATCTGCTGCTTTGTTTCCTGCAAGGCCGCTGTTAATTAAGTTTCCTTTAATTTTTTTAGTATCAGGAAAAACTTATGGTGGCCGTGCCGTTCGCTATGAATCCATTTAAGTTGACGGTAGACTTTTACACGAACGTGCCCCCGGTCCTTATTTTGTCACCTTGGCTGGAGGATCTTCTTGCGTCCACCGATTAATCAATTTCCCCCTTTTCTTTTTATTGGTCACCTTCACTTCACGCGCCCACTGGCTGGTTAAAGTTGCAGATCCGAACGCGCACCCAGTTCGCCCGGTCTCGTATTTCCCTCGTTTCCATCGATCGCAGATTGACCATGGCGCCAACCCGCGATCCCAGCTCCCGACCCCACGCGGTCCTGTTCCCGCTCCCGTACCAGGGCCACATCAACGCCATGCTCCGCCTCGCCGCGATCCTCCACGCCCGTGGCCTTGCAATCACAATCCTGCACACCGAGACCCGCGCCCCGGACCAGCGGAAGCTTCCACCGGATTACAGCCTCGTGACCATCAAGGATGGCATCCCACCGGAGCTCGCCGCCTCCGACGACGTCGCCGCCTTCGTCCTCGCGCTGAACAGGAACTGCGCCGCGCCGTTCCGCGAGTTCCTTGCCGGCGTGCTCCGGGAAGACCCGGCCTCCGCGGGGCGCGCCGCGTGCGTGGTCGCGGATGTGGACTGGTTCGCGCCGCTGGCAGCTGCGCGGGAGCTCCGCGTGCGGGCTCTCGCGCTGATGACCAGCAGCGCGGCAAGGTTCAGGGTGTACCTGGCGTTCCAACGGCTGGAGGAGAAAGGATATTTGCCGGTCAAAGGTAAGGGACTACCAACCAATAATTCTATCTCCATGACAATTTACAAGTCGCTTGAATTCGTTGTCGATGTCGGTTCATGATAGTTTATTAGTAGGAATGCATGAGTTTCACTTGGCCAAAATCGAGCAAGGAATAAATATTTGCCAAAAAGAATTACTTTTTCTAGTATTTTGTTTTTTGTTTTAAGTCAAAAGCTTTAGATACTTAGTATGTTGTAATCAGTAGTTGGTCGTTGCCTTTCTACTCTCCTCAGATAAAGAAGAAGCAGTAGTTTACCAGTGGGATAAAAGTAATGTGCCTTCTTATTGCATAGAAATATTACAGGTCCATTGCACTGGCCACTTTATTTATAAAACGGTTTTCTTCGTTGGGAATTACATAAAAAGTTCACATCCTCTGTTCGCATCCAAGATTGGTGACAGAAGGGAATACTTTTTTTTCTTTTGTCAGATCACGTGTGTGTCCTTAAGGTGCTAATAAAAAAATAAAGGACTAATTTCCTCGGTTGCAATTTGGCTCAATCCCTTTTATGCTATCCTGGTCCACATGTCATTGACTGATGTGAGCCCCACCTATCATTCAGGCTGACTCCAACAAGGCCAGGCAAATTTGAGAGGCAAATCCACCGTTGCCTTTCGTATACAGTACTTTGCATCCCCTTCCTAACCCAGCTTCTCCAACAACCACAGCCAACAACCTCTGCATTTTGGACCCAGCGTCAAGCTCGCCTCGGCCGCGCGTCTGCGCCACCGAGCTCGTCCCGTCACGCGCCATGAACCCGCCTCCGCAGAACGCTCCGAGCTCGCCCAGCACTCCCGTGCAAGCACGCGGGCCTTGCTCCGTTCTCGCTCGCCGTCTCGTGCAGCGCACGCTCGCTTGCTCGCCCGCCGCGCCCGTGCGGGCGAGCGCGCGGTTGCTCGTCCAAGTCGCGCTCGTGCCGCCGCGCTCTAGCTCCTCCATGCTCGTGCAGCTACGATCCAGGTTGCGCTCGCGCAACTGCCCACCAGCGCAGACGAGCTCATCGTCGTCGCCGACGTCCTCCTCACCTCGACCTCACTACCTAGCCCGCGCCGCTGCCTCTCGCCTTCCCACGCGTCGCGCCTCCGCCGCCGGCCCGCATGAGGATAAACCGCCTCCGCCATGTGAGGACGAGCCTCCGACCGGCGCGGGCTCGAGCCGCTGCCCCGTGGGCGCCGGCACTCCCGCCTGCCGCAACGCGCCGCCGCCGCTGGTCCGCCCATTGGTGCCCACGGTGGAGCCGCAGGTCGCAACGCTCCTCCCCGCGCGTCGCGCTCGCGCCCCGCATCATCCACGCGCGGCCTGCCGCCGGCTTCCCCGCGCTTGTCCGTTGCCGCTCACCTGCCATCGCCTTCCTCTGCCGTGTGTCGCCAGCTAGTGCTTCGCCCCAATTGCATTGGAGAAGAGAGAATGTCTATTTTTACCTCACGTCTCTCTTCAAAGGCAAAACTGCCTCTGCATGATCTGTTGGAGATAGAAATCACATAAACAGTGCCCGATTCATGAGTCATTTTTGCCTTTGCCTGAGGCTGTTGGAGTCAGTCTCAGATGCTGACATACAAGGGCATGCAAAATTTTGTAATGGCATACAGGGCATTAGCCAAGAAATATAATAGAACTGAAGTCTCATGTCCAGTAAGGATATGTTTGTTGACTGAAAGAAAGGTTAATGAAAAGTGCACAGATACATTTTCGTCATCAAAAGGCATTGCAGATAAATCTGAATTGACTGACATATTTACACGGACAGACTCGTTGTCCGCATAGTTCAAAGATTCCTCTAATATCGTACTCTATTTGTTTGCTTTTTTCGCAGAGTCTAATTTGGATACTCCGGTCGATGAGCTTGCTCCTCTCCTCGCCCGCGATTTGTATCGTGTGATTGACGAGGCTCCATACCGCGCATATGCTAACCTACTCTCTCACATGGTGGTGGCAACACGACAGTCCTCTGGCGTCATAATCAACACATTTGATGCCATCGAGAGCACCCAAATCGAGTACATCTACCGTGACATCTCTATTCCGGTGTTCGCCATGGGCCCTCTGCACATGATCTCCCCATATGTCGACAGCAGCCTGCTACTCCAAGACAGAAGCTGTCTAGAATGGTTGGACGCCCAGGAACCAAATTCCGTTGTCTACGCGAGCCTTGGGAGCCTAGTGGCGATTGGAGCACATGATTTAACTGAGATGGCAATGGGCCTGCTTGATAGTAATCGTCCATTCCTGTGGGTGATCCGGCCGAACCAGGTTCAAGGATCGGAGTCCAGCGAGCTGCCGACAGAATTACTGGAGAAGACACGCAACATCGGGCGCGTAGTGCACTGGGCACCGCAGCACGACGTTCTGAACCACGTCGCCGTCGGCGCGTTCCTGACACATTGTGGGTGGAACTCGACGTTAGAGAGCATATCAGAAGGCGTGCCGATGATATGTAGGCCGCTTGCAGGTGACCAGATGGGCAATGCCAGGTATGTGTGTGATGTATGGAAGGTGGGAGTTAGTTTGACAGAGGCAGAGAACCCGCTGAAGAGGGGAGATGTTCAAGTGGCCATTGAGAGAGTGATGGGTCAGCAGGAAGGGCAGGAGATTAGACAAAGAATTAGTTATCTGAAAAATGCAGCAGCTAAATGTATTCTGGATGGGGGGACAACAAATGCGTCCTTGCACAATCTAGTTGACTTCATCGTTTCACCATAAAGCTAGTTTCGCCATACTGAATATACCTAACCATTGGATCGTTCGATCTCACTGTGCCTTGCATCCATGACAATGAAATCCTTTACTAAACATGTCTGAGCCATTATATTTCAGGGTCCTTCCCAATTATGATTTTGGCTATGCTCAACCATTGTTTTTACTAAAAATTATTTTAGCACATATATTATTTTAATGAATACAGACGTAAACACTCACACGTATATGTATGAGTACTTACCCCTACTGTGAACACAGAGATGCACACCCCACCCCATGAGTACCTTGAAATACTGTTGTTACTTAATGTTGTGATCAAACGGGTCACCAAATGTACCTTATGTCGACTAAAGGGGTCACCACATACCTTACTATCGACAGAGACTACTTCAGAATAGAGTTTTGCATGATTTCCAAGATGTCTTTATTTTTGAGTGTTTTTATGGTACACTACTTTTAATATAGGCCGCTCATTCCTTCTGATCCAACGGCCCAAATTGATTGTTACCACCTTAACTCCCATCATGATAATAAGTGGTAATTCAAGGTAGTAATAAGTGATAACAGATTTAGTAGTGACAGTCCGTAATCCAACTGATAAGTACACGGGTGCTTCCCGATCTTTCGATGAGAGGGGATAACTTCGATTTTGACTGGAGAGACATTCACCGCCCGACTACAACCAACAAGAATGCGCCTTAGCAACCGATACACCAACTCCAGCGGTTAATCACGATCTTGTGGAGCACGATCAACCAAACCACGAGGGTAATTCCTGCAAGCAATCAAAGAACTAGCAAGAACAAGATAAATAAGTAACTCAACTCACAAAGGTGGAGTTTTGAATAAAGTAGAACGGATGGTCTAGCCGACGTATGCGTCTACAAGGTAGTAGCAATGGCTAAACTAACAAAACAAAACCCAATCTGTTTGTGGCGGCTATGGGGGTATAAGAGAAGGGGAGAGGACGACCAAGACATGGTGGGGGTCGTCCTCCAACCCTAGGACGCGCCCCTATTGGGCCCAACTCGATACAAAGCCCAATAGCGATATAACGGTGACTCAGCACCGAGACAGATTCTGTCCGTCAAATTGTTTCGATGATTCCCGTCGACTCCTAACGAATTTCGACCTCAAACCGGCGCCATTGGAAAGGTGATCTTCTTATCTTTCCAACCATATGTAGAACGTCCAAAACCGAGCCCGTATGCGATCTAGGCGTCCGTTTTAGTGCGGACTGGTCCTGGAGTCCGAATCGGATCCGAAATCGACTTTGATTGGGCCTCCCACTTGATTTGCAATACATGGCCGGCCCTCCACGCCTTTAAGCACCTCTCTAGCCATATCCTCATCATCTCCATGGTTCCTAACAATAATTAAATCATGAGGTAGTATTTTATTCTCAAAACTGTATAAGGAAGGCATTAATAACGAGCTCACCGATAAATTCCAAATTCGCGCTTGAGCTCTCATGATTGGACCATGAATATCAAATGAGGGAGTGTTGGTTGTATGTATACGAGTGATGTCCTCATCATTCTCCCCTTCTTGGCTGCAAACCGTCCTCGGTTTGGCGTCGTGGTTGAAGTTCATGCAAATAGAGGGATTATGCTCTTTCAAATATGATTCTCGAACTTTCACTAATTCAGATCGCAACAAGAATTGCTCCCCTTCTTGAAGCTTGACCTACAACTTATAATCAATAGAAGAGAAACTAGATATGGTGTTGTTAGCTTCAATGCAAGTCATCATTTGATTACTTGAGGGCTTCATTAAAAGTGTTGTCAAATCTGAACAGATATATACCCTATACACCATGAACTTATCATTTTCATCATATTTGCCAATTGCATGAAACGAGCAATAATCAAGATATAGCAAACCAGATTTCAAAAATAATTCAGTCTCCAAACTATTCAGGTCAAAAGGACTATCAAATTCAATATAACCTAAACAATTTAGAGACGATATGAATTTCAACTCATCTTTCTCACTGTTAATGCAATGAACCTGTCTTATTTTAGCAAGTTTATCATCAAGAATATAATTCTCATGCCCATGCATTAGTTGTGTTGTAGATATAAGTGAAGCATGATCACACAACTCTTCTTTGTCACAAGCAACTATCTTAGAATCTTGTAACAAAGGAAATTCAGCAGGAGATTCCACTAAGGATTGCTCTAAACTAGCATAAGAAGTGGACAAATTCAGCGCCAAAGCATTAGGATCACATGCAGCCACAATTAGCTCATGTGCCCCTTCATTCACTTGGTCAATTTCAGTACAAATAGAAATACCTTTTTCACTATCTTCCTTTGATTTGTCTTCAACCAAATAACTATTATCCTGCCCAAAGTTAGTCATCGCGGAACATGGAAAAGTGGACATCATGTCGGTTTCACAAGCAGTAGAAGACATTAAAATCTGATTTTCAGCTTCACGAGCAAGCAAATACATGAGAGATAGGTGGGTATAATTTTTAGATTTCAGCATGGATTGAATTTCAAAGTTGAGTCCTCTCATGAACCTACTTGTTATGTCTTTGTAGCATTCATCTAGACCACCAAATATGACACAAATCTTAAAAACACGATAATATTCTTTCACACTCCTACTACCTTGCTTCAAGTTGTCTAATTTTTTAATCAAACGATCAGCATAATATTCAGGAATGAAAGCATCTCTAAAAAGAAGTTTGAAATCATGCCATGATTGTGGAACTTTGTGCCGCCTACAAATACGATTCCATTCATACAAATCATCTTTAGTCAATATATTAGAAGCAATATAAACCTTTTGTTCCTCGGAAAGATCATGCTCATCAAACTCACTCTCTAACTTTATCTCCCAATCAATATATGCTCTAGGATTCAAAAACTCACCATCATATGAAGGCAAGTGTTGAATGATGTCCTGAATGTGAGGCTGCACTTTTGTCATCTCAAGAAGCTCCGTATCACCTGGAATGATTAGATGAAAATAAGAAACACACACAATATGTATGCTCCTATATATCAAGCACTATGACGTGGCTGGTATCATTTCCTCAATTGCAACTTGTTCAAACAAGCTCTTACAAGTTCTTACCTTGCTCAACAGGATGTGATGGAAACCAACAACTCGACAACCGTGGAAAGAATGTATCGGTGCAGCAACAACAAACCTGTCAAGCTGTTGGATATGTGGAGCTGTAGGTGGGCTGAAAGTAATGCACAAGGGAAAAAATACTAGTACCACATTAGAATAAAAGCGAGCTGAGTAAAGATTCGACGGCGGTACTATGTTGGTCCTAGCCTAGACCATGCTAGAGACGCGAGCCTAGACACAAAGGAAGTCACAAGCACCAACCGACAACAAAGAACAAACACAAAATTCAGCCCCTTTCTTTTTTTTTTGCCTTCTTTCTTTCTTCCTTTTTTTCTTCTTCTTTTTTTCTACTTTGTTCTCTCTTCTCTCTTTTTTTTATTTTCAGAGATACTCAATAATAGATTCGATACAATGGAAACCAAATGAAAACAATAAATCACAACACGCTTTTTCCGGAGAGAGTATGAGTATATCGGTACAGAAAAGGTGTTTGTATGAAACCGATGATTGTGGGTAACTCTGAACAGGTATGAACGTGAGGTTGGATCCGTTGGAAAGTAGACTCAATAAGCTTTCTGCGAACTACTAGAACAACCCCAACGGAGTCCGTATGCGATTGTGGTGGCTGTTATAATTTGGCTCTGTTTTGCAGCCCGAAAAGTGACAAAACGTGACAAGAACTCGAAACTCTAAAAGACTAAAACTAAGACTAGCAACTCGACACAAACCGAAGCAACCAAAGACTCAACAAGCCCTACTAATACGTACTAGTAAAAGGCTCAAAGTGTTTTTAGGAAAGTGGAAATCTGATGTATGTTTTTTTCTAGTGTGGCTGTTTTTGGACTATAGGAGAAAAAAAAATTAGGGAGGAACACGAAATCTCTCACCGATGAACCTTGCTCTGATACCAACTGATAAGTACACGGGTGCTGCCCGATCTTTCGATGAGAGGGGATAACTTTGATTTTGACTAGAGAGACATTCACGGCCCGAGTACAGCCAACAAGGATGCGCCTTAGCAACCGATACACCAACTCCAGCGGTTAATCACGATCTTGTGGAGCACGATCAACCAAACCACGAGGGTAATTCCTGCAAGCAATCGAAGAACTAGCAAGAACAAGATAAACAAGTAACTCAACTCACAAAGGTGGGGTTCTGAATGAAGTAGAACGGATGGTCTAGCCGACGCATGCGTCTACAAGGTAGTAGCAATGGCTAAACTAACAAAACAAAACCCAATCTGTTTGTGGCGGCTATGGGGGTATAAGAGAAGGGGAGAGGACGACCAAGACATGGTGGGGGTCGTCCTCCAACCCTAGGACGCGCCCCTATTGGGCCCAACTCGATACAAAGCCCAATAGCGATATAACGGTGACTCAGTACCGAGACAGATTCTGTCCGTCAAATTGTTTCGACGATTCCCGTCGACTCCTAATGAATTTCGACCTCAAACAGGCGCCATTGGAATGGTGATCTTCTTATCTTTCCAACCATATGTAGAACGTCCAAAACCGAGCCCGTATGCGATTTGGGCGTCCGTTTTAGTGCGGACTGGTCCTGGAGTCCGAATCGGATCCGAAATCGACTTTGATTGAGCCTCCCACTTGATTTGCAATATATGGACGGCCCTCCACGCCTTTGAGCACCTCTCTAGCCATATCCTCATCATCTCCATGGTTCCTAACAATAATTAAATCATGAGGTAGTATTTTATTCTCAAAACTGTATAAGGAAGGCATTAATAACGAGCTCACCGATAAATTCCAAATTCGCGCTTCAGCTCTCATGATTGGACCATGAATATCAAATGAGGGAGTGTTGGTTGTATCTATACGAGTGATGTCCTCATCACCAACGGTCCAGATTATTTTGTTGAGTACCGCTATAGTTCCAACCTGATCGTCCTACTTATGTACAACTCAAGCTATTATAGAAACTATATATCATCATTTGGAAATTTAAAACACTTGATTACCATATATTCATCCGAGTCGAACAGAGTTGGACATTCGGGTTGGCTCTACAGCAATTCTCTATTTTGTTACCATCTCACAACTTGAGGTGGTAAAATGTACCGTAAAAGGGACCTTATTTTTTGATGTGGCCCTTGATCTGAAGTCAACGCACACAAAAGAAATTCCCAAAACAGAACTGACCATTACAAACCGTTGAAAATATGCAAATGATACAACTGGAGCTAGAATACAGGAAAAACTATACTTCAACAGACATCAACTCAAACGAATTAGCATTTGCAGTATGAATCAAAATGACTTTATCATGTTCTTCAGATTATTAAATGCAGAGTGGGACGATCCTCCTTCCTCGATGCCTTTACCCAGCATTATTTTCAAGTCTACCATTCTCTCTTTAATCTCCCTACCTTCTTGGCTGTCCAATAGTATTTCAATGGCAGCTTTGACCTTGTTCCTTTCTAGCTGAGTTTCCACCTCAACCTCTGTTCCCACCCTCCAAACATCGCAAACGAACCTAGCATTCCCAAACTGATCCCCTAGGAATGGCTTGGTTATCATAGGCACACCTTCCGACATCGCTTCGACTGTAGAGTTCCACCCGCTGTGCGTCAAGAAGGTGCAAATTGCAGGATGAGCGAGCACCTCATCTTGTGGAGCCCAGTCCACGATCCTACCTCGGTGGCTTATCTCTATCTGCAGACTGTCGGGCAGCTCGCCGGACTCAAATCCACGGATTAAGCTCGGCCTAACAACCCAAAGGAATGGACGCTTGGAGTCAACAAGGCCCCATGCCAGCTCAATAAACTCGCTGGGATCCATGGCGGCGAGACTACCAAAACTCACATAGATCACGGAGCATGGTGCCTGCGTGTTGAGCCAGTCGAGGCCCTCGCGGTCTTGCTGCAGCTGGTACAGGCTGGTCTTGGCCGATGGCGAGAACTTGTTGAGAGGCGCGACAGTGAACACAGGGATGGCCATGTCCTCTCGGATCTTGTCAAGGTTTTCTGCCTCAATTGCATCGGAGGTATTGATTATGAGACCCGACGATTGCCTACTTCCGGCTACGGCGTCCCTCAGCAGGTCGGCGAAGTCAAAGAGGTTGCTTGTATCGATGCGCTGCAGATCTCTCACAAGGAATGGTGGCAGCACATCGACTGGATCGTCCTTTTGTGCTTCTGAAATGTGAAAACCAAATAATGAACTATATATCTTGCATCAACTAGCTAGTTGATGAATCCTACTCATCCATTCGTTAAATGATGACGCTCCGACAGCAGAAATGAATTAGGAATGAATTATCCTAGGGGTTGTTTTCAGGTCCAAAATAATGGCCATTATTTTCCCTAAACTAATGGCCATTAGTTGGATCTAACGGTGTAGATTAAATTTTAGAAGTTAATAACTAATAGCCATTAGTAAGGGTAATATTGTCAAAATAATATGATTATAATACAAAAATTCAACATATCTGATAAGTTAGTCAATTTTTACATGAATATGTTATAAAATGTTTATTTGAAATTTGATTAATCATCATCATTATTATTGTAGTCAAGTTTTAGTGTATTTAACACAGGTTTGTATGATAAAAAAATTATTATTTTAGTACAATTACTAAAGTACCCTTGAACTAATGGCTATTAGTTGAGGAAAAATAATGGTCATTATTTTAGACCTGAAAACCTCTCTATCCTAGACTGTCGGAATGTCAACAAATAGAAAACGGAGGGAGTACTTATGATCAGTCCTAGTTATTACCTTGGACAGGAAGGTAGCCCTTCTCAATGAGAGTCGGGTAAGCCATAAACGTCCTGAAGCTTGCCGCGCTGCTGGTCATGAATCCCAGCGTCGGAACGCTGAGCTCCCTCGCTGCCGCCTGTGCTGCGTACCATATGACATCGGTGATGACGCACTGGACACCTCCTTCCCCTGCCTCTTGTAGAAGCGCCACAACCTGGTCCTTGAACGGTTGCTTGCAACTTGTGTTAAGCTCGATCACGAGCCTTGCGATGTCTTCCGATGCCACGAGATCTGGGGATATCTCGACTGGCACAGACACGAAACGGTAATCTGCCGGGTAGTCAGCTGGGTCCGGCGCACGAAGCTCTGTGTGGAATACGGTGATAGGGAGACCTTGAGCATGCAAAGCGCCGGCAAGGCGGAGCACAGGATTGAAGTGGCCCTGGTACGGGAAGGGGAAGAATACCACGCGAGCGCCTGCTCCATTGCATGAGGCCATTGCTTCCGTTTCCAGGTTAGGAACACTCAAGCTATAGTTGGCATCGTATAAGGCTATTGTGGCTGAAACAAACAAGAAATGAAAAAGTTAAAATAGTCCAAAACAAGCCGGCCGGCAATGTTAGCTGGATTCATTAATGCCGTCTTACATTACATTATTAGCATGGGTGACCAATGCATCAACCACCAATGTTGATTAACTATTCAAAACCTTTATATATTATTGGTAGTAGAGTAGAAAGCACCAATGACCACTATGCGTCTATACTTTTACTCTTGGTTCCAATTTGGCCATCATACTCATGATAAAACTAGAAATACATGCCATTAAGCTAGTTCTTCAGGATCAATTAATACGGTCCTTACCTTTGTAATCAATCACAACGGGAGAGCACTATTTTGCCGTGTGCCTATGTCTTCTTCGTGTCACACGGCAAAGACCTCTGTTCGCCGTGTGCCAAACCGCAGGCACACGTCACTATAGCTCTTCATCGTGTGCCCTCGACCCGACACACGGCAAAGATTTTGTTTGCCGTGTACCACAACCTGGGCACACGTCAATCCAAATCTTTGTCGTGTGCCAGCTCGCGGGGACACGGCAGATTGACGGCGCGATGCGTGGGTAACGGCGCGGGAAGGGGCTGATGACGCGAGCGGGCGCGCACGGCACGTGGTCAACCTTTGCCATGTGCCACTGCCAGTGCACACAGCAAAGATTAGTACCACCTCACCCGCCTAAGACGGGCCAACCCGGCTTAAAGCCTCGCTCGCCTATCTCGCTCCGAGCTGCGTGTGACACTTGCGCTATGGCCTGTGGACCGTCCGGTTTGGGCCGATCGAACCTGGACCTACTTATGAACACGGGTAGTAGTGGTGGGCCTAGGTCGACGGGCCTGGGCCTGCTTATGAAAGCTATTAGTAATGGCAGGCCTGGTAGTAGAGGCCCTTACCCGGGGCTTGGGCCCATAGGTCAAATTTTTTAAAAAACCTATACAAAAATGGGTTCCACTTGGTGGTTTAAAAATTCCACTTGGTAGAATATTTTTTACCCTGTATGTAGAATATAAAAAAATAGTAGTTCAAAAATTTCCACCTGGTAGAATATTTTTTTACATATTTTGCATAGGGTTAAAAAATTTTTGGCCTGTGGGCCCAAGCCCCCTAGTAAGGGCCTACCAGCGAGGCTTGCTATTACTAACAGCTTTCATAAGAAGACCTAGGCCCGTGGCCCACCACTACTAACTGCGTTCAGTAAGCGGACCCACGTTCGACTAGCCCAAACCGAGGCGGCCCACGAGCCACAATGCAAGTTTCACATGAAGCTCGGAGCGAGGCACGCGAGCAGGGCTTTAAGTCGGGTTGGCTCGCCTTAGGCGGGCGAGATGGTACTTGGCGAGCTCGGTAGTAGAGGCCCTTACCCGGGGCTTGGGCCCATAGGTCAAATTTTTAAAAAACCTATACAAAAATGGGTTCCACTTGGTGGTTTAAAAATTCCACTTGGTAGAATATTTTTTACCCTGTATGTAGAATATAAAAAAATAGTAGTTCAAAAATTTCCACCTGGTAGAATATTTTTTTACATATTTTGCATAGGGTTAAAAATTTTTTGGCTCTGTGGGCCCAAGCCCCCTAGTAAGGGCCTACCAGCAGGCTTGCTATTACTAACAGCTTTCATAAGAAGACCTAGGCCCGTGGCCCACCACTACTAACTGCGTTCATAAGCGGACCCACGTTCGACTAGCCCAAACCAGGCGGCCCACGAGGCCACAATGCAAGTTTCACATGAAGCTCGGAGCGAGGCACGCGAGCAGGGCTTTAAGTCGGGTTGGCTCGCCTTAGGCGGGCGAGATGGTACTTGGCAGGCCTGGTAGTAGAGGCCCTTACCCGGGGCTTGGGCCCATAGGTCAAATTTTTTAAAAAACCTATACAAAAATGGGTTCCACTTGGTGGTTTAAAAATTCCACTTGGTAGAATATTTTTTACCCTGTATGTAGAATATAAAAAAATAGTAGTTCAAAAATTTCCACCTGGTAGAATATTTTTTTACATATTTTGCATAGGGTTAAAAATTTTTGGCTCGTGGGCCCAAGCCCCCTAGTAAGGGCCTACTAGCAGGCTTGCTATTACTAACAGACTTTCATAAGAAGACCTAGGCCCGTGGCCCACCACTACTAACTGCGTTCATAAGCGGACCCACGTTCGACTAGCCCAAACCGAGGCGGCCCACGAGGCCACAATGCAAGTTTCACATGAAGCTCGGAGCGAGGCACGCGAGCAGGGCTTTAAGTCGGGTTGGCTCGCCTTAGGCGGGCGAGATGGTACTAATCTTTGCTTGTGTACCCTAGAAGTGGCACACGACAAAGGTTGGCCACGTGCCGCGTACGCCCGCCCACGCCATCCGCCCCTTCCAGTGTGCGTCTCGGTGGTACACAACAAAAGTGAAATACACACGGCATAGATGACACGTGATAGGCATGTGTCCCCCTTTGCCGTGTGTTTCTCCATGTCACACGGCAAACATTTTTTTCTTGTCCTTTTCTTTGCCAACTTTTTTTTTGTGGTCAACATATTAAGCAAGGAACATGACCTAGGTATTTGGTAAATTTTTAGTTATGTTGCTATATGTATTCAATTTTTGGCATTCTTTGTATTATTTCATGAAAATTCAAATTTGAATTGCAAGTGGTTCCAATAATGCAGTATGGTGGAGGAAAACATGATATTCATGTTGATGATTCCTATTTGAATCCATATGCATGAAATAACAAGGAATTATGCATGTATTGTACATGAAATATGACTATTAGCGTTTTGTTGAATCGAAATTAAATTTTATAAAATACAAACAGTCTGAAAATCATGAGAATTGTCCCGACATCATTTCATCCTACGTAGATGCTGTGGTAAAAAGTATAAAGTGTTTCAAACAAGTTGTCGCGTATGTTGCTCACAAATAAGAGAATGTACCTAGAAGATTCGAGAATATGGAATAAGAAGGGTCCATATTTTGAATAAAAATAATGGTCGGCTCATCTTTTGTCCTCAACCAATTTTCTATATCCAATAATGCATTTGCATAGTATGTAGTTAAAATTTGGTTATTTTTCGCATTTCCTAAGAAGTTAATACTATTATTATTATTATTATTATTATTATGTTTTTAAAAACATGAACATAAACCTTTGCCGTGTGCCATAGGAGGGGCACACGACAAAGAGCTAGGGTTCGCTCTTTGCCATGTGCCCACCGCTCCGCCGCCCACCGCAAGCTCACAGCCGTCGCCCTCCACCCGTGCGTGCTGATGAGGACATCACACCCTCGGATATAACCAAAACTCCTCTAATACGCATACATAATTCAAGGACAAAAACTAGAGCACGACAATTGAATTTACGAGTGAGCATGTTCCTAATGATCTCTTTATTTATATTTGAGAATATATTACTACCTAATGAGTTAATTATTGTTAGGAACCATGGATATGATGATAATATGGTTAAGGAGGAGGTTGGAAGCGTGGAGGGACACCAAGGGCATCAATGTCAAGTTGGAGGCCCAAACAAAGTCGACTTCAAGTCTGTTTCGGAGTCTAGAAACATCCTGCACCAAAATGGATGCCCCGGTCGCATACCAAGTCCGTTTGAGACGTTCGTTATATGGATGGAAAGATAATTTGATAGGCTTTCAATTGACACTGGTCTCATATCCAAATTCCTCCCGAGTCATCGGGAATTGCCGAAATAAGAATACGTCTAGAAACTGTCCCGGTGTTGCACCACCGTCTTTTGGGCTTTCGGTCGTGTATTTTGTTGAGCCCACTTAGGGCTGCGTCCGGGGGAGATGGACGATCCTAGGGATCTCATAGCAGACGCCGCCTCTTCCTTAGGGTTTGGGTTTTTCTAATGATGAGGACATCACACCGTCGGATATAACCAACACTCCTCCAGTACACATTCATAATTCAAGGACAAAAACTAGAGCATGACAATTGAATTTACGGGTGAGCATGTTCGTAATGATCTCTTTATTTATATTTAAGAATATATTACTACCTAATGAGTTAATTATTGTTAGGAACCATGGAGATGATGATAATATGGTTAAGGAGGAGGCTGGAGGCGTGGAAGGACAGCAAGGACATCCATGTCAAGTTGGAGGCCCAAACAAAGTCGATTTCGAGTCTGTTTTGGAGTCCAGAAACAACCTGCAGCAAAACAGACGCCTCGGTCGCATACGAAGTCCGTTTGGGACGTTCTTTATATGGATGGAAAGATAGATTGATAGCATTTCCATTAGCGCTGGTCTCATATCCAAATTCCTCTTGAGTCATCAGGAATTTCCGAAATAAGAAGACGTACAGAAACTATCCCGGTGTTGCACCGTCGTCTTTTGGCCTTTGGGCCGTGTATTTTGTTGAGCCCACTTAGGGCTGCGTCCAGGAGGCGATGGACGACCCTAGGGATCTCATAAGCAGCCGCCGCCCTTACTTAGGGTTTGGGTTCTGCTTAGATTATTCGTCAAGAATAGTTTTACCGTTTTGTCGGTTTGTGAGACCCCAACTCGTGAGTTTAATCATATATTTGCAATTTGGTTTCTTCTATCTTGTTCTTGCTTGTGTTCTTCGATTCGCAGGCGAGGATTAGACTTCTTGGCGAGGTCAATCAGGCTTGCACGGTTGATAACCGGAGGAGACGTGGTGCTGCGATTGAGGGGTTCGAAACATGTTGTTCGAAAGCCATATCGATTTGTGTCAAGCCTCCGCCACATCGTTGTTTATCGGAACCTTTTGGAAGATCAGGACACCCTAGTTCACATCACGTGCCGCCATCCCGGTGCCCGCCACGGCCGCCCACTGCACGCCCATATGTGCCACCTCCCCCCCCGAGATTTTTGGTATAATGACCGTGAAAGCGGTGGGCTTCGGTAAAATGACCACAACACATTGGGCTTACGTAAAATGACCACGAATCCGTTGTCTACTCCCTTGAAATGACCATAATCGATTTTTGCAATATTCATAATCTTTTTCCCTCATAAACCGACCTAAACCGCCGAAACTACCCTCGGTTGAATTGTTCGGATGGAATCGGGCATAGAGTGTCGTCTTCCTCCATTCGAGCCGAGCTCCGGATCCGTGAGACCTCCGGCGATGCCACCGGCCGGCGACGATGCTGATGGGGGCTCCCTGCCTCCTCCCGACGCACCAGCGAGTCCTCGGACCGGCGCTCAGCAGACGCGTCGCCGTCGCCGCTCCTCGAGCCGCCCCGTCCGGCGCTCGAGCCGCCCCTACCCGCACCGCTCCTCGCCGGGCCGGCCGCAGCCGGCGCGCCGCCGCTCCTAGGGCTGCCCGCACCGGCGTGCCGCTCCTGGAGCCGCCGCCACCGGCGGCGCTCGTCGGCCGGCCGCACCAAGCGCGCCGCCGCTCGTCGGGCTCGTCGCACCCGGCGCGCCGCCGCCCGGGGCCGCCCCCACTCGCGCCGGTCGTCGGGCCGCCTCCGCCCGGCGCGCCGCTCCCGGGGCCGCCCGACGCGCCGCTCCCGGGGCCGCCCCACCCGCGGCGCTCCCGGAGCCGCCCCCACCCGTGCCGCTCCTGGGGCCGCCCCACCCGCGGCGCTCCTCGGAGCCGCCCCACCCGTGCCGGTCCTGGAGCCGCCGCCACCCGTACTCCTAGAGCCGCTCCCGGAGGCGCCCCCATCCGGCAACGCGCGGCTCCTGCTGGGGAGCCCCGCTCCTGACCCGACGCCTCCTCTACTAGAGTTTGGTGAACACAGGTAGTATTTTTGTTAGAATTTGTGTAGTGCTATTAACTTTGTTGTAAGAAGATGTAGAATGCAACTATTAATTTGTATAATGCAGGCTTGCATTGGCTACTTGGATCAGCTGTGGAAGCAACACTTGATAATGCTATCGATGAGGTAGTTGATTGGGATGCTTTACAAATTATTGAAACTAATGATGATGAAGGGAGATTGCAAGTTGCTAGTGATGAGCAATTGCATAATGTGTTGGGATTAAGGGCTGAGGATGAGAGGGCAGGTAGGGTGGGTGCAGCTACAATTCCACATATAGAAATTGTTGATGGTGCAGCCATTCCCGTGGATGATAACATACCAGGTGAGAGGGACATTGCTTATGACTCGGATAATCTAGAGTTTAAGCTCGGTGCCTTGTTTCCCGACATGAAAAAGTTCAGGCTTGCCGTAAGGCAATATGCCATGAACCAGGAATTTGAGTTGCATGTGGCAAAAACTACTAAAGTTAGATATGACGGGTATTGCATGGGCGCCGAGGATTGCACTTGGCATGTGCATGGACGACCAGAAACCGAGGGTGGAAAAACTATCATTGTAATAATGTTTTCTTTAGCTTCTCCTTTGGTATATTATTTTTTCAAATAATGTGCTCCTTATCATCATTGTTGTTTTTCTATGTAGGTGACGGCATGGCGTGAGGGTCACACTTGTACATCGAGCATGAGGAGAAAGACAACTACTCCTAGTGCAAAGTGGGTTGCTTCAAAGGCTATTTCTATCCTTAAGAAGACCCCTGATATGGGACCAAGGGACATGCAAATCAAGTTGCAGGATGATCATAAATGTGTCATTGGCTACGACACGGTTTGGCTGGGTTTGGAGAAAGCCTTCAAGGAGTTATATGGCAGCTGGGAAGAGAGTTTTGGCCTTCTTTATAGTTGGAAAGCAGAGGTAATGAGAAGGATGCCAAATAGTGTCATTGAAATTGATGTGGAGGTAAAAGATGGTCTACCTTATTTTCGTAGATTTTTCTGTGCACTTGGCCCTTGCATTGAGGGTTTTTGGAGGGATGTAGGCCTTACCTCAGCATAGACTCTACTGCATTATCTGGTAAATGGAATGGTTAATTAGCTGCAGCATGTAGTGTGGATGGTCATAATTGGATGTATCCGGTTGCATATGGATTTATTGATTCTGAAACAGACAATAATTGGACATGGTTCATGACTCAGCTGCACAAGGCTATAGGAGATCTTCCACTACTTGCTATTTCAAGTGATGCATGCAAAGGGTTAGCAAATGCTATTAAGTTTGTATTCCCCATGGCTGAACATAGAGAGTGCTTAAAACATCTTACGAGACAACTACAAGAAAAGACCTTATCCAAACATAAAACACATGTATCCTGCAGGAAGGGCATACAGGAAAGATGTGCATGACTATCACATTTCCATTGTCAAATCTCATCCGGATGCCAAGAATTTTTTGGAACAGTATCACCAACTGAAGTGGATGAGAAGTGCATTCAATCCAGCTATCAAGTGTGATTATGTAACCAATAATATAGCTGAGGTTTTTAACAACTGGATCGGAGAGCTAAAAGATTTGCCTGTAGCTGAGCTTGCTGACCAGTTGAGGGAGATGATAATGGTTTTATGGCACAAGAGGAGAAAGATTGGACAAAGGTTACAAGGTAACATACTACCAGCTGTCATACATGTTTTGAAGGCACAAACTAGGGGCCTTGGTCATCTGAGAGTTATACAAGGTGATCATTATGCTGCACAAGTAGTTGACATGACCGTTGCTGATGTAAGACATGTTGTTAAAGCTTACTTACATGAGTGTACATGTGAAGAGTGGCAACACACTCGGTAAGCCATGTCAACATGCTTTGGCTCTTATAACACAACAACCTGTTAGGGATGTGCAGATGGACAACTTTGTGAATGAATACTACTCAGTGGAAAGGTTCAAGAATGCATACAAGAGACTAATAGAACCAATTCCGGATAGATCACAATGGCCAAAAGTTGACCTATCGATTGCAATTGGTGCCCCACTTGGTAAAAGAAGTGTTGGTCGGCAAAGGAAAAAGAGAATCAAAGGTGTTCTTGAAGGTGGTGGTGGTAAGAAAAAATCTAATGATGAGGGAATGAAGACCGAGAAAGAAAAGAAACGGATTAAAGGCCTCACCAAGTGCAAAAGATGTGGCTTACTCGGACATAGGCAAAGTAGCTACAAATGTGAACTAAATGGAACAAAGAAGAGGCAAGTGATTGTACATATTCGTATCTAGTTTTACTTTATTCTTGACCTACTAATAACTTGTTATCTTGCAGGAAGGGACAACCAAGAAAGAACAGCACTAAAAATTGGCTCCCTCCTGAGGTTCCCACATCTAGGTGACAACTTACAACTGTTTTAAATATGTTACAGCTATACTACTCAACTGTTTTCAATATGCTAACCATCTCATATATATGTAGTACACTTGTTGGTGATATGGGAGGAGGTAGCTCATCTCAGCTCCCAGAAAGGAGGCGTACTCGAAAATGTACTCCGAAGAAGAACCTGAATGCTTCAGTTTGTAATGTGGCCTTTGAACCAATTGTATCGATGTTGCAAATGCTCTAGTTTGAAATGTTGCTTTTGGACCAAATGTATTAATGTTTGAACGTGTATGGATGTTGTTGGAACCAAGTGAATGCATGTTACTTTGATGACATAAAAATGGCTGTTACTTAATTTGGTTTATTTTGGTCACGGCAATATTTTTAGCCTGGGAGCTAAGTGTATTTCTTTTTTTTTTTTTACTTGCTGTTGCTCACGGTTGTCATTTTGGCGATTGGCCTGGGCGTCAACACGGCTTCTGCCTCCTGGGAGCTTCTGTTCAAGTCTGCAGGGTACAACCGTCTTTTCCCATGGCTAAATTGGCTCAAATAATCAAAAACAATCTAATATAGCAGGTATGGTCATTTTAACGGAGTGGACAACGGATTCGTGGTCATTTTACAGAAGCCCAATGTGCTGTGGTCATTTTACCGAAGCCCACTGCTTTCGCGGTCATTATACCAAAAATCTCTCTCTCTCCCCCGCCCGGATGCCCACTGCAGCTGCCACGCACCGCACGCCAGCGTGCGCCGCCCTCCCGGTGCTCGCCACAGCTGCAGCCCACCGCACGCCCGCGCGTGCCGCCATCCACCCACCCGCCGCCCTCCCGGTGCCCACCGCGGCTGCCGCCCACAACACGCCTTTCCGCACCGGCCACCTGCCAGCCCACAACATGTCGCCCTCCACTTGCTCGCCGTGGTGCGCCGCCGTGCCTTCAACCTACCCGGCGCCTCCCGCGTGCCGCCCACATCACCGGCACCTCCACCACATGCCCTGGCCACCGCGTCTCCGCCATGCACAGCGCCGCTCATGCCTCCGTCCTGCCCACCGTGTCTCTGCCCTGTCTAGCACCACTCGCGCCTCCGTTCTGCCTACCGTGCGCACGTCACCGATGTCGGGGACGTTGACGGTGGCCATCATTGAGGCCCTCTAGGTGAGCCAGTTATAGTCAATGTCATTATCGACCATCGCGCCATGTTTGTGTTTGATGACCATCGCGCCGTGTATGTGGTTGACAGCCATCATGCCGTAGGCGTGTGTATTTGTTGCAGGTTGTTGAAACCTCGCTTCAAAGGGGACGTGCTGCCCAACTTTTAAATTGACATTGATCTTTTTTTTGTTTGATGCATGGGAGACTCTTGTCGTGGCCCGGACGTCCATCACCGTGTCCTTGACCGTTGCCTGCCATGACACCCGACCATCCCCGCTCGTCGCACCGCTTGTTTGTCATCGAGCCCAAGGTGAGCACATCGGAAACACGCCTTTGTATGTTTCATGTTCATAGGTTGAGTCACATAACCTAGTTTCGTGTTTCACGTTCGAAAGAGATACGGTTGGGGATATGCTGATCTTTGCATATCTTTGATCGTATCTGTTTCGAATTGTCCACATTTTTTGGACAACCCAAGGATGCGTAGTGGAGGTTCTGTTGTTCCATAGGTGCTGCCGAAATTCTGTCTTAGAGAGGAGCAGACCGTGGAAACTAGCCTCGGCTATGGATCCTCGAGTGGGATTAGGACCTATCTTCACCTATTAGACTCGTAGGCATTGGTGTAGATGAAATTATGTTTAATATTTTTCTATGATATGTCGAAGGATGTCAAATTGTGAGTGGATGTACACCGGATGGGCAAAGAATGGAAAGTTGACCCGTGAATGGATTTATAAGATGGGCCAGTTCTTGGAATGAGCATTTGATATTTTTGTATGTATTTTCCTAATTAAACATTTATAAGCAAATATGGGATATATAAGCATATAATGATAAATATGATGAAAACATGTATGAATGTACAAAAGACATGTACCGGAGGGTTCAATATGTTATGACAAGTGTTCATGCCAATTTTCATGAATTTTACATTCTTCAAGATTTAAATATGGGTTTTAAAAGCTTAGCAAGATGCCATTTCTTTTTGCATAAAACACTATTTTCTTGCACGTAAACATAGGTAAAACATTTGACCATTGCAAAGTACATGTTCAAGTATTCTGTCGAGTCTTAAACTCGGCACTAGTACTACCTGGTCTCTCACGAGCGTGGAATTCGATGGTGCAACACACGAAACACGGAAGAACACGCGATTTTAGACAGATTCAGGCCTCTCGATTGAGAGTAATACCCTACGTCCTATGTGTTATGTATTACCTTTAGCAGATTGCTAATTGCAAGATGTCGGAGAGTTTTTGGGTGGTCCCTGCTCCGCCTTATATATCCGGGGGAGTTAGGGTTACACGCAGAGTCCTAGTCGGTTATATGGATTACATATTCGGAAGCTCTATCTCTAAGCTTTCCTCGTTAATTCAGAGTCGTAACGGACTACAAACTACTCTTTCGTTTGTCGCTCAAGTCATCATACGCAGGTCTTGACACCCGACTTATTTCCATACCGGTATAGGGAATCCTCTGTTATTCCATACCGATCGAGAACCACTCGTGGGCCCTCTTCGCCGATCCAATCTTCATTGATTTGCTATCGTATGTTCAATTATCCATTCCTTTATCATCTCGTATACCCGTAAGGTAAGTATACGACAACAACCCCCGAGTAATTTTTTATTTGACCTTGAATAAGACCGACCGGTCTTCTCATGTTGGTCCGATTACATGGTAAAATTAAGAAGAACTTCAATCTTCTGCAGTACCTTTTTTCTATTCCACATGACCAAAAAAGCCAAAAAATTTAGCATTTTTTTCCTTCCATACCACCCAATTGGGTATGGAAAAATTTCTGTATAAGTTCTGTGATTATCAACAACCACTAGCCCCCGACTCTTGAATCATTTGAACTTCTTTCAAATAATGCAAGAGTCTTTCGAGTGCGCCCAATTGGGTATGGCCCCGACTCTTGAATCATTTGAACTTCTATCAAATAATGCAAGAGTCTTTCAGGTGCACCCAATTCGTCATTGCTTTCTTCAATGTTCAATCTCTTCAACTTGCTTCTTTAAATTTTTATACTCTACTTTCCGTGACCTCTACAGACCGCTCTTGAATCTCGGTGCACCGTTCAGGTGCACCCAATTAGGTATAGCCCTCGACTCTTGTATCATTTGAGGATCGCAAATAATGCAAGAGTCTTTCTTAAGAGATTATGCTTGATTATTTTCCATCAAATCACATTCCTCTCAGCAATTTCTGCCAAGAGCATATTTTTTAGACCGGTCGAACCCGTCATGCCGCATATCCTTTAAAGATTCACACCCATATTGATGTAACAGACCGCTTAAATCAGTCTTAACTTTAATGTACTTAGTTAATTTTAACTAAGAAGCAAAATCCTGGTTGATCGGACTAGTTTGTTCCCTATATTCTCACATCGACTCGAGTCTCCAAGGCCTATAATCAGCCGAATGATTAACACCCATAGGCTAAGGCATCCATTAAAATTGAGTTAGGCAAGATCCAAATTATCTTCGATCTAATTCTTTTATACCGCCAAATAATTAAATTCGGTAATATATTAATCCAGATATCTGAAAATTTCATATTTCGGACCGTTTTTTTACTCACAAAAAATCTCCCATGATTGTAATAATCATGTCAGCTTGTTCCTATGACCGTTAGGTCATAATTGCGCATTCAAGCCATAAATCTTTAATGCTAAATTTAT
Organism: Chloris gayana; assembly: GCA_031894775.1. Taxonomy (NCBI): domain Eukaryota; kingdom Viridiplantae; phylum Streptophyta; class Magnoliopsida; order Poales; family Poaceae; genus Chloris; species Chloris gayana. The sequence continues at coordinate 398,636 of JAUNZO010000170.1, read as the reverse complement.
TGGGCTGTAGAAAACTGCCCACTAACTTTCCAGCTCCCGAGCCCAGCTCGGGTATCTATAAAAGAAAACGAAGGGTCGACCTAGGTCAAACTCATTCTCGAAGCTCCGGACGCGCCCATCACACATCCCTCGTTCTTCGGACATTACGATCATATCTCTTCCTTTCCGCATAAACCAATCTCCGATTTCCCTTTTCCGTCCTTCAAGATGTGCAAGAAGAAATCTTCCTCCAATCCTTCTTCCTCATTCGCCTTTCCCCGCAGTCAACTTCCCTTTGGCATACAAGATTTGGGTAATAGCAAGATTACCGAAGCATCTCTCAATGAAGCGTTCTCGATAGGTACCTTCCCCGCAACCCATTATGAACCGGAGAGCCCCCACTCCTGGCCAAATTCCATGGGGAATAGAAGATTCCCAACAGCTTGGTCTTCAAATCATTCTTTCTTCGTGGCCTTGATCTTCCTTGCTGCTCCTTCTTTAGAGGATTGCTCTTTTTCTACGGATGGGAGTTAGTAAATCTAAATCCGAATTCCATCCTTCATATCGCTTTTTTCATTCATCCGTGCGAAGTTCCTTGGAATCCGTCCCCATTTTAAGCTTTTCCAAGTATCTTTTCCAAATCCGTCCACTTCCCTCATCAGATTGCCAAGCTGCAGTAGGTGGGGTAGGAATACAATGTCTGGAGCACCGACGAGTACTTCTCCCCGTCATTGAATAAAAGCTTGTCTCAATGGAAAAATGGGTGGTTTTTCCGTGACAACCCCCAACCCGCTCTTCCCCTTTCGGAGCTAAAGTAGCCAAAGACTTGCCTTCCAAAGACATCAAGGACAAACTCAAAGGAGATGAAGATGTCCTTGCTCTCCTAGGAAGCATCAAACATATGAAGGAAGTCAAAGGCATCACCGCCGAGACGGTCCTCCGGAATTTCATTGTTCGAGGAGTTCAGCCATTGAGAAGGCAAGAGCATCTAGCATGGTCTTTCAATGAGGATATCGCTAATCTATTGGACGGAACACCTGTCCCCGATGTAGAGCAGTTAGAAAAACGTATAAAGAAGATGCTTCAGCACTGGCAGGATTTAACAGGATGCCGGAGGGTGGGTCCGGCATTCGAGACGTTAAAACCTTGGGACCCCGTAAGTATTTTCCTTCTTCTTGAGCCCCAGTATTTTTGATCATCATACCACTACTCATACATTATTATTGAATGCAGAGAATGGACAACTATAGAAGTCATCCTCCAGCTTCCCCAATGACACCCGGGGAGAAGTTTACGAGACCAACACCGCTCCTCTTGCTCGTTCAAGCCGGTCCGCCTCCCCCCACTCGACTCATGGGACTTCGGACCGGTCATTTCTTCTGCCGACCGGGGCAACTCAAAAAATCTCCATGTCCGAAAAAGTTGTCCAGGCCCCCAGCACAAGAATACGTACTACTGCACTCACCATAGGCAAGTCGACGACAATCCCTGCTTCCGTACCGGGCGACACTCGTTTGGAAGCGCAGAAACTTGAAGACCGACGCAAAGAGCAAGAGGTCGTCGAGAGAGATCGTCAGGCCGCTCTAGCCGCATTCGAAGCTGCCGCTGCTGGAGGGTCTCAAGAAACCTCCGAATTAACAGATTCTCTCGCAAACATTCTCAACAAGTCTCGGTATGGCACTCGGACCGGTTGTTCAGGGAGTGCTACGGGGATCCATTCCTGCGCCGCAAGTCCAATCAACGGCAAAAAGGAGTGCAGAAGGTTCAAGTTGGGGGACTCAAGGTCCCCCAAAAAGAGCAAGATCTCCTTCGGCTTTAAGAAAGCCACTTCGTAAGTCTTCTCGCAACACTCATGCATTCTTCATCGCTTTCATCTAAATCTTGTTATGTATTTAATTCTTCCATAGAATTCCTTCCAATCTTCAAGGTAGTATAGCTAGCTTGTTTAGAAACAAACCTTCTATCCCTACGACGACAGGGGCGCATCCACAATTTCTGCTCCTTCGGCCCCCGTTATCGAAAAAGCTTCCGAAGTCAAGAGTGCAGCAACCACAAAGGAAATCCCTGCCGCCTCTTTCGAAGATCAGTCCTCCAAAGTGGTCGAAGAGCGGGTCGTCATTGATGTCGACGACCCACCACAAGCTACTCTGTTCCAGGTCACGCCCGAACTCCCACCGGGACCGGTCTAGATCGAGGAAATTCCCTGTCGGGCTAGGACTACTCGTAAGGCTCTACGGGCTCCTAGACTTGCCAAGATGGTCATAGGAGACGTAGAAGTTGATAGTTCGAGCGAAGCAAGGAAATTCATAGCTGCGGCTCAATGGGATTCTCTTCAAAAAGAAGAGGCTTTAAAAAACATCCCCGAATCTGGCCAGGTATGCATGCTTGCCTCTTCTAGCGCCTTCTTAATTTCTTCTTGTTATAATCTGACTTTTTGTCTCATCTTCCAGGTTCTTCTCAAAAACTCGAGACCAAGAGTGCCATCATCGCCCGTCTTGAGGAAGAACTTCATCAAAATCAAGAGCGGTTGATTGAACTTGAATCTCGGACCGCCGGTCTCGAAGTCCAATGAAGCCGATCTCGCTAAAGAGGGAAACAAATCTGTTGAATACTCATGGACCGATGGAGGATCGCCCGCAAGAGATCATCAAACTTCGGAAAGAAATCCAAAGTAAGGTTTGAATTTTAACGTCAAATTCTTTAATTAACTTTTTATCCTTCTGACCAGTCTTGCCTGCTCCAAGCACTCGAAAATCATGTTGTCGCTCATAAAAAGGCGGAAGAAATTCTTTCGGAGAAAGCAACTCGCCGAAGAACAAGCTCTTCGGGAAGGCTCTCGGATTGAAGAACAGCGGGCAACTCGAATCGGAGAACTGGAAGGCGAGCTTACTGCCAAGGATAACATTCTGGCATAGACTCGCGCTCCAACAAGATGCTTGAAGCCGATAATGCCCGCTTGAAAGCCGAGCTAGCTGAAGCGCCGAAAGTAGTCAAAACGGCACGGACGGAGAAGGAAAGTGCTCCGAGGACTGCACACGAGTCTGCCCAGCTTGCTCTCAAAGTGAAAGAGCATGAAATTCAACGTCTGCTGAAGATCGAGACCAAGCCGAGGGAGTCTAATGTCAACATCAAAGGCAGATTTAGGGCTGCGGAAATCAGACATAGACGTAATTTGCTTCTTTCCTATTTCCATTTAAGAAACTCCTTTTTAATACCAGTCCGCACTAATAACCTTTCCTTGTACTTTTGTGTCTTCTACGGAGCTTGTTGCAGGCAGTATGCGGACGCTTGAGTATCCGAACGGAGGTCAACCCATTGACCAAAATGAATTAGATCTTGAAACAGATTATATGGACCGCCCCTAGGAGGATCAAAGAGCACTCTAAGATGGTTGCCGCATCGGGAGGAGGACACATTGCTGTAATAGTCCAGTCTTGGACTCCGGTCGAAGACTGCGATTTCAACTTCATCGGAGAAGGTGCTCACCCAAATACAACCGAAGACCGGTTTAATGAGTTGAAAAATTCACTCATTGGTACCGTTTCGAACTGATCGAAGATGTTCCTCTGGATCCAATGGGTGTCCCTCTAAATGAAGCCACGGCATTCCCCGCTCCGTATCAAGATGCTCAAGATGCAGCTGCCACCTCTAGACAAACAATAGAAGATGAGTTCGAAGATCTTGACGTCGATTTATTACTCTCGTCCTCCGATTCCGAAGACACACTTGATGATCAGCTGGTAGAAGGCCCCAAGACCAAAGATACCGGTGATTCCAGTGGACCTGCCCAGTAGCTATGTTTCGTAGTACCAGTCTTCTTATTTGTTAAACAGACAATGTTATCTCAGTACATTGTAATATAAATTTTTATCCTTATGCTGAAATTCTTAATGTCTTCTCTTTTCGTTTAATACTGGTTATAAAAAATTCTCCTTCTCATTCCTACTAGTGAAATTCTATACCTAAGCAACTATGGCTATTTCAGCTCGGTGACTATGATTGAATACTGGTTCTAATCAACACAGATCACAATGCATAGCAGTAGCTTACTTTAATGCACTCGTGCTATATAGAAACAACAACCAGTCTTTAAGGTTTGAGATCGCATAATATCACAGATCGCTCTTAAAATAACAGCCTACGGACTCAGTATTCGAAAGAGATGCTTAAAATTTCCCTTCCTATATATACCAGTTGAAGCTGAGAATAACACCAATCAATCTCATGGACTGCTCTTAATGCAGCACTCCTTTGAGTAAATGACTGGTTCTAATATTTAGGAATATCATAATATCACAGATCTGCTCTTAATGCAGCAGCCCCCGACTCGATAAGTTAATTCGAAATTAAAATATCGAGACACAAAGAACACGAACACATTTATATCGGATATAAAGAATACTTTATTATATTATGGAGAAAATTACAAGAAAATCTTTAAGTATAAAAACGACAAAGTTGATCAATATTCCAAGAATTTGGAATTTTCTCTTCCTCCAGGGTCATAAGCCTATAAGCCCCCGGTCTGGAAACCGATTTAACCACAAAAGGTCCTTCCCGCACCGGCGACAACTTATGTCTGTTCTTGTTGGACTGAATCTTTCGAAGCACGAAATCTCCTACTTGATATTCCCGTGTGCGCACATTGCGATCATGATATCGAAGTAGCTCCCGATGATACTTAGCTACTTGAATCAAAGCTTGATTTCGTAACTCTTTCGTGGCAATCAACTCGGACCTGACGCTGATCTTCATACTTCGTTCATCATAACACCGCACTCTAGCTGACACCATATTCACTTCCGTAGGCATCATGTCTTCGGATCTATAGACCAGAGAAAAAGGAGATTGTCCCGTAGCCCGGCTAACGTTGGTACGTAATCCCCAAAGCACCCAGGGCAATTCCTTAACCCACTTTCTCGCATACGGCTTCAAGCGGTCAAAAGTTCTAGGTTTAAGACCGGTTAAAATCATTCCATTGGCTCGCTCCACTTGTCCATTACTCGGGGATGTGAAACCGAAGCATACTCGTATCTTAACTCCCAGGCTTTCAGCATAATCCTTGAAAAATTCTGAAGTGAATTGAGGCCCATTGTCGGTAATAGTACTATGCGGGACACCAAAACGTACGAAGATATTTTGTAAAAATTTGATCGCCCGAGCGAGTGGTCGTACTGGTGATAGCTTCTGCTTCAATCTATTTGGAGAATTTATCAACTGCTAGAAAAATGTGTGTGAACCCTCCTCGTGCCTTTTTGAATGGTCCAACAATATCCAGTCCCCAAGTTGAAAAAGGCCAAGTCATCTGAATTATCCGTAATTCATGAGCCGGATCATGAGGTCTGTCGAGCAAAGAATTGACATCCTTGGCAATTTTTAACTACCGTATGTGCATCATCGTAGTCGTGGGCCAATAAAAACCCTGTCCGAACACCTTCCCGGGTAGCGTCTTTGAAGTAGCACGATTGCCACAAATCCTCTTATGAATATCTTCAAGCAACCGAACGCCATCGAGACCGATATGCACTTCATCAAAATATTAACTTCACGTCGATAAAGTTCTCCTTCAAGAATCAAGTAACTTCGTGCCTGGACCTCCGGTCTTTGCTTCTCAACCTTGTCTTCCGGAGTTTTACCAAATCGTAAGTACTCGACACACGGGGTATGTCGGTCAGAATCAATGATCATAACCTCGGTAAGCTGAGCCCCTTGTTGTGAGACTGCCTCCTCAGCCTTGGCTTCCAAGACCGCTTCCTCGGCCTTGGCTTCCAAGACAACTTCCTCAGCCTCTATCTCTTTAATAGTAGCTTTGCGATCCATCTTAATGGACGGCTTATTTAATACCCGAAGAAAACCAAAAGACGGAACCGATTGTCTCGAGGATCCCAATCTGGTTAACTCATCCGCAACAGAATTATTTCCGCGCAGTATATGAGAAAACCGCAGACCATCAGACTTGTCTTCGAGCTTTTTACCTCTTGACGGTAAGCTATCATATGATCATCATGAGCATCCCATAGTTTGTTAACTTGATTGATCACAAGCATCGAATCACCGTATATATCTAAACGTCCGACTCCTAACGAAATAGCCACTCAAAGTACATGAAGCAAAGCCTCGTACTCAGCTGTGTTATTTGAAGCGCTAAAATGCATTTGCAATACATATCTCAGCGGCTCTTTCTGTAGGGTAAGAAGTACAACCCCAACTCCCGCGCACGAAAGCTGCGAGGACCCATCAAAAAACATCTTCCAATACTCCAAAGTCCGAATCGCTCGCGGGACTTGCGTCTCTAGCCATTCAATAATAAAATCAGCCAAAGCTTGTCCTTTAATAGCCATCCGTGAAGAAAAGGTAATCTCATATTGTCCAAGTTCTATAGCCCATTTGGCAACTTGGCCAACAACCTCTCGATTACGTACGATATCTCCAATGGCAAACCCAGTCTTGACCTCGATGGGATGCGCTTGAAAATAATGCTTTAACTTCCCGAGAGGTTATCACTACAGCATATATCAATTTTTGTAACTCGGAGATATCGCATTCGAGACTCGGTAAGGATCTCACTTACAAAGTATACCGGATGCTGCACCAATTGCAGCTGTCCTTCCTCCTTCCGGTTAACTCGCTAATACCGTGCTCCCAACATGAGTAGTTGCAGATATAGATAATTGAATGGTTTCGTCGGGTTCCGGAGGTACTAAAACCGGCGGATTATCGAGGTATCCCTTGAGTTGGTCAAACGCGGCTTGCGCCTCATCTGTCCACTCAAATTTATCCTGCTTCTTGACCAGTTTAAAGAACGGAAGGCCCCGATTCCCAGTCTTGAAATGAATCGGCTAAGTGTAGCCATACATCCAGTCAACTTCGTACATCCTTCAAACAACTTGGAGGTTTCATGTTAACAATCGTCTGAATCTTTTACTGGATTAGCTTCAATACCTCGCCACAATACCACATATCCCAGTAATTTTCCGGAACGAACTCCAAACACACATTTTCCAGGTCTCTCGCCAGGTCGAGAGAAGATCCTCGGTGTTCGGGATTTCACCACTATGTCATCGACATAAGCTTCGTATTCCTTCCAAGTTGCGAATCCGGACAACGTTGCATGCCACGCTGGTACGTGGCCCCTGCATTCTTTAATTCAAACGGCACTCGTTGTGTAGCAGTATGCTCCAAAGGGGGTGATAAACGCGGTCTTTATTTGATCCTCAACCTTGAGGGGAATCTGATGGTATCCCAAATAAGCATCAAGGAAGCAAAGACTCTCGCAGCTAGCTGTCGAATCAACAACTTGGTCAATCCGAGGCAGCGCGAAAGGGTCTTTGGGGCAAGCTTTGTTGAGATCAGTATAATCGACACACATTCTTGATTCTTTAGTATTCTTTTTTAGTACAAGGACTAGATTGGCAAGCCAATCTAGATGGTACACCTCCCTAATGAATTTAGCTGCTAACAATCTAGTTAATTCCTTCTTAATCGCCTCCTTGCGGTCTTGAGCAAACCTCCGGAGCTTCGCTGATCGGCTTCGCATCGGAACGCACCAACGGTGCGTGCTCAATCTTCTCCCTAGGGACACCTGGCATGTCGAAGGCTGCCATGCAAAGATATCCCTATTTTCCCGGAGGAAAACAATGAGCATGCGTTCCTATTTGTCCCCCAAGTCAGCCCCTACATGAGAGACCTTGGAGGGGCCCGACTCGTCAAGTTGAATAATCTTGGAAGCAAGCTGCGTCGGTCTTCATTTTTTCCTTAGCAATCTTCTTGGTCGAAACTTCTTCTTCCAGCCGCGCTCGAGCTTCTAAGGTGTCGGCCGCTTCCCCGATTTCTCGACGTTCTTCCTCCGAATTGACCCGAGTAGCCAACTCGGTGCTATGTACTTCACAAGCGTACGCGGTCTTGATGTCAGACCGGAACGATAAGACCCCATTTGGTCCTGGCATCTTCAACATCAAATACTCGGTAGTTGGGGATGGCCATAAACTTTGCCGGAGCCGGTCTCCCTAGTATAGCATGATATGTTGAGTCGATGTCAGCTACCTGGAAGATAATGTTCTCCCTTCGTAATTTTCCTTCGTCCCAAAAGTCACCGGCGGAGAAATCTGCCCCAAAGGATAACTGTTCCGACCAGGTATTATACCATGAAACGGTGAAACGCTGCGATCCAGGTCTGTCACGAAAGGCCAATCTCTCGACGGGGTTTTAGCAAAAAGGATGTCCAAGCAACTTCCCCTATCAATGAAAGTTCTCTTCAAGCGTACCTTCCGAACAATGGGAGCTAGAATGAGCGGATATCTACCGGCTTTAGGGAGGACCTCCGGATGATCGGCCCTACCGAATGTGATCGGTACCTCCGACCATCGTAGATATTCGGGAGTAGCGGGAGCAATGGCGTTAACCTCTCCGAGCGCCAACTTTTGCTTTCGCTTCGACTCATACGCGTCCGGCCCTCCATGGATGAAGTTCACCTCTCTTGTCGGCTCCCGAAAGCCTCCGTCATCTTCATTATCATCATCCTCCTTATCTTTGCCCTTATCGTCCCGTTGGTTTCGATGTCCGGACTGTGGTGCCACCTTTAAAGCGAAATGAGCGAACGGTCTTAACAGAAGCATTCCTTGGCCTTATGATTCCCATTGTGAATCATGCAGGGAAACGAGAGTCATTCTTTCGGGCCCCTCTTAGGAGGCGCCGGCCGATATCCCCCATCGGATCGATCGACGACCGCAACAAGGTTATCGACCGCTTATTGTTCTTGGATCCGGATCGGTTGCCTTGGTCGTGCTTCGGATCCTTCGCTTTGTTCCCGCGCAAATTGACCACGTTTGATTCTCCGAGCAACATAGTCATCTGCTGTCTTGAAGCACTCTAATGCCGTCATGGTGAGGTTTCGATCACGCCACCCAATCTTGTGGACCAATGCTTCACTTCGGACGCCGACTTGAAACGTCGCAATTATCTCGCTGATCGGGAACTTTGGGGATTAAAGCCTTCTTGTTGCGAAACGCCGGATGAACTCCGTAAGCGTCTCATTGGGCTTCGCTTCAGCTCGTTGAGGTCTAAGTAGTTTCCTGGCTTCTCACAAGTCGTCCGAAAATTCTCAACAAACTTTTTGGTGAGGTCGCCCCAAGAAGAAATAGATCTCTCGGGTAGAGATTGTAACCACAAGCGTCCAGCCTGCTCCATGCACATGGGGAGATAATTCGCTAACACAAAAGTATCTTCGATCGATCGGATGGCGGTAGCATACGTACGAAGCCACTCAGCAGGAGGTGCTATACCATCATATTTGTCAATGGCCCCGAGGCTTAAATCCTCCGGGGTATTTGCAAATGCGCAATTCCGCGTAAAAGCTGGGATTACGGAGTACTCATCGTCTTCCGGACCGGTCCATACCGGTGATGGCGAGCGCCGACCGGGGTAATGTCGGTAGTTACGATCTCTGTCATCATCGGAGTAGTCATAGTAGCAATCGTCCTGGTTTCTGGTCCCCAAACCATCATGGCGATCATTGTTGCCTTGCTCCGTGTGTCTGTGGAGGAGGAGGTGGAGGAGGAGGTGGAGGAGGAGGCGGTGGCACCACCGACAATCATTATATTCCGTCGGGGCTCCCCGTCTCTTTCTTTGTTATCTCGTCCCCGTCGATCTCGTCTATCTCGTCGATCGTCTCTTCTTGATCGGTCATCACGATGAGCATAGCGACCGTTGTGCCCTCGATGATCATCACGTGGAGGATTTCTGCACGGGAGCGGCACCGAAGTAGCCGGCCCATGCCTAGTCGAACTAGTTATACGTGGGCGGGGTGGAGCAGGATCCCGCGGACGATCATCCACATGACCGGTCCGTCGTCGCTCATCATCTTCTCGTCTCCTGCGTTCCTCCGCTCTCTCTGCATGACGGTCCATGAGCACATTATGAGCGTCGCGATTGCCATTGATTGGTATGCGTAAGTCTTGATCCGGAGCGTGTTCGTCCTCGTCCGCGATTGGGGTATGTCGAGGTCCAATTCTTCCTCCGGAAGAGGCTCCTTCAGACCGGGCTCTTGCAGGCTGCTCCGAGTGAGAACGCGACCGGCTGGAAGATTCAACTCTGTCATGGACAAGTCTGGTTAGTTTGTAAAGCAGCTGCGTCCACCAAGCTCAAAGCGCGTTGTAGCCCTGGTGTTGAGTTGAACACCTCCTCCGGGATTGTCTCTAGAATTTGTTTTACCCCCACAATGTTGTGGATCGGTGACGTGAAGACTCGGGCGCCGTTTAATTCAACCTCCAGGGAGCCCAAATTCAATGCCCTGCTAGAAGAACGATGGCGTACGCCGCTGCGGCATCCACGCCGGCTATTATAGCCTCGGCGATGTTTCCACCGGGTCTCCGGACTACTCCGGTAGTGGTCCGATGGCGGGCGCAGCCGTGGCGGGAACGCCCTCTCCATCTTGGCTGGTGTTGACGCCGGTTTTTGACCAAGGGACCCATTATCGGCGACTATAGGTCAAAAGAGGGCCGGTGGGCCGAAGGCCGACGGCCGCATGAACGAGTAAGAGGCGCGTCCCTCCCGGGAGTCGTGCACGGATGCCAACCGAAGAGCATAATATTGATGGGCCCGGCCCACGTTGTAAAATTAGAAATAATAGTTTAATTTTGGAAAGAGATCCTAGTCGGTTAGGAAATCGGCCCAAAGAGGGTCCGAGTAGGATTCTTTGTGCCGGGTATAAATGTGTACCCAGGTGTAACCCGTAAACTCGATTCACATCCAATACAACTTTCGGTGCATCGCCAAACCCTAATTTTCTGTCAAGTCTTTACTGTTTTCGCGCGGGGATCTTCGGGGCTCCGGTCGACAATACGTTGGCTTGATAAGGTAATTATGTTGTCTAGTTCTCGGCGCATTGTTCGTAATTAGATGGCTTAATTGCTAGTTATCCGGCGATCGGATCTGTTCTTGATCGTCGTAGTGAGTATCGGCCGGGATGAGTCAAGTCGACCTGGTTCGGGCTAGTGGTGGAGGTAGTTTGACTTGTCCTACCTCCCCGTCCCAGCCTTTGCTCGCAACGCCGATTGGCTCGGATCTGGTCGTCCGAGTCACGGTAGCCGCTGTGAGAATTCTTTTACATCTTGGCCGATTCGATCGTGCGGATTCAGTTGACGTGTCCTGTGTTTGCCTTTGCGATAGTTGACTTGTCCTAGGCGCATGCAGCCGATTGGCTAGGATGTAGATCTACTTTCATAGTTAAGGCGTTTATGATTGTGCTTGTCCTGAATCGGCCGGGCGTGCGCGGCCGTTAGACCTGGTCCGATCGCGTGCCATCGCTTGACTTGTCCTGTTGGAGCGACCGGTCGATTCGTGATCTCGTGTGGTTGTATTTGTCTTACTGATCTTTCGGAGTGTTTAGCCGATTGTTTATCACGTTCATTAGCTGTTTTATGTTCAATTAGTGCCAAATCTGTTAAAGCTGCCTTTGAACCCGAGTTATTAGTATGATTTCATTGATCATCATTATCCATCTAGGTAGATCTAATAACTCATCGTTATAATCGATGGCAGAATCGGCCGGATGCCCGATCGGCCGATTTATCGCTCCGATTGATGATTGAACCATCCTTTTGCTATCAAATTAATTACATCCCATTAACAATTACCTTGTTTATATTTTATTCGATAATGCATCCCTGCAAGGTCTTAATGATTTGATCGCTCACCGACGAAATCGGCTGCTAGGCACCGATCGTATGTTATAGCGTCGGCCGATTTCGTATCGTTTGTATCACAGTTCGATTGCCTGGCATTTAATACATAAATGGATGGGCCGTGCTGCTCCCTGTCGATGGCCGAATTTTGTCTATCTTACGCCAGAATCGGCCACGGCTGCACATCGGCCTATCCGGGCCGATGACCCGGAATTTTACACTTTTTATTGTCTTTGTTGGTTTGCAGGAAAACCATCCGGCACGCACCAGCGCACACGAGAATCGGCGAGCTGAGCCGGTCCGTTGGGAGCACAGGGCCCTGCGTCGGCCGGGGTTTCGGTGGACTCTCCGGACAACGGTGTGTTGGCGACTTTTGACGTCAACACACTTTTTGCACGCCCAGTGGGACCGAAGCAACCAAGATCAAGATGTCGTACATGCAGGCTGTCGGGGAGGACGGAACACCAATGGTCGATGCTGAAAATCGGCCGATTTTTGTTCCAGTTCCTCTCAGGACGGATGGCAAAGGGCATGGAGAAGTTTCGATGACAACGAGGTTTCGGCCTGGAGAAAGATGACGACAGAACAAAAGCTGCAGTACCAGGAATACCTGGCCGAAGCAATGAAAAAGTACTTTCAAGCCCTGAAAGTGACACGTGGCGAGTGGCCACAAAAGGAGACATCCCTCGGATTCTGCATCCGGAAGAACTAGACCAAATCAAAGCCCGGAGACTGCCGGATGCCAACCAACTCAGTGATATGGTCAACTCGTCCGTTCATCGGGCCCTAATCAATCAATCAGGCGTGTTGACCAACACCATCGGGAATTTGATCAAGGACACAGTTGATGGCAGACTCGTTCACCGAAGGATATTCTGGACCTGCATACACTCAGCCTTTTGGCGCTCCTGTACGGCCGATTCAGGGAATCGGCCTCCGAATACCACACCGCCAGCAGGGTTTCAGCCCCTATACGGCATGCCACCTCATCTATGGCCTGGCAAGGATGATGCAAACACAAGTACCGAGTACAACCCAGCCAGGCAAAGAAGATGACAGTGACCCCAAGAAGTCGGTGACGGAAAAGGGCGATAAACAAGATGTACAACCGCCGACTTCGAGTCAGGGGCAGCAACCAATGTTGCAGCGGCTCCGCAGGTGGCACAGCAGCCCAATTTCTTCTACGTACCAAATACCGGCCCGAGTAGAATTGAGAACTCACCCACTATAGTACGGCCGATATCTGGTATTCCACAGCCGACCGCATCGGCTGGGGGACAAGGATTCATGATCGGACGGCCGATCCAATCGGCCATGAATTATGGAATCGCTCCGCGGTACATCGTTCCCGACTACCGGCACCGGGATTTCCGGAAACGGCCGCTTGATACACCCGACCGGGGGCAGCCCAACACAGCTTATATGACGGCGACCGGATCGGCGATCGCTGAACCCAATGATATGAATAGCCTCATGGCTAAGATCTCCGATATGATGAAAGATCAGTTCGATTTGAAGCCTAAGGAGAAAAGTGCATTGTATCGGTGACCTTACCTAGACCGGATGGATTCCGTGGCTTTACCCAATAAGTTTAAAATTCCTGAGTTTTCCAAGTTTTCTGGGCAAGATAACACATCAACTATGGAGCACATCAGCCGGTATGACGCACAGCTTGGTGAGGCGGCTACTCAGGAGGCTTTGCGGGTTCGGCTATTCCCACTGTCATTGTCCGGATCGGCCTTTTCATGGTTTGCTTCGCTGTCACCTGGTTCTATTCAGAGTTGGGCCGATCTGGAGAAAAGGTTTCACTCGTACTTCTTCACGGGCATTACCGAGCTTAGTTTGTCCGATTTAATGGCGGTGAAACAGAAAACTGGGGAATCAGGTGGCCGATTATATACGGAGGTTCAGGACTCGAGGGGACGATGCTACAATCTGAACCTGACAGAGCAACAGTTGGCCGAAATCGCTTATGCGGGGCTATTTTCCAACATTAAAGAAAAGTTTACCCCACATGAGTTTGATGGGCTGGCACAGCTGACCCGCAGGGCGGTCGGCCAGGAAGAGAATCTCCAGCTCACCAGGAATCGGCGGTATCAGGTGACTTATGCTGATTTCGACAAGTGAGGAAGATGAAGAGGGAATTAATGCAGTTGAGTGGACTAATAACAAACGGCCGATATTTTCTCCGCATGTCAATCCTAAGGAGAAGAAATATGATTTTGATTTATCTAAGGCCGACGAAATATTTGATCAGCTGCTGCGGGAAAAGAAAATCCAGCTTTCCCCTCATCACAAAATTCCTACGCCGGAAGAATTGAAGAAAATGGCTAAGTGGTGCAAGTGGCATGGAAATTCGCATCATAACACCGTTGATTGTTATGCTATGAGAGATGAAATCCGGAGGGCGATTGACAGTGGGATATTGCGAGCAGCCGATGTAAAGAAGAAGATGAAAGTTGATGGGCACCCTTTCCCGGCTAATACGATGTACATCAACACCATCGGCGGTGGATCGGCTGGTTTCATACGCCGATATGAGAGGAAGAGGGAGAGGGAAGAAAGAGCCCAGGTGGCACGTGAACAGGAATCTATCGACCAAAGTCAGCGAGCATGCACAAGACGTGATCCGCCGAGAAGATTTTGACCCACACCGGGCTTGTCCTTTCTTTCAGCATCTGCTGGGACCAAAACATGAAGCTTCCATCTATCGAGAACTGCCCGGAGTGCATTGGCCGGAAAGGGTATCGTGATGGCGGGTCATCAAGTTACCAGGGACGGCCGAATAGTCGCAACTACGAATCGCAACAATCGGCCCCCGTAAGAGCAATCGGCTATGATCACGGCTATGATGAACGGAGATACGTAGTGCCAAAGAGAACCTCCGTTCACGATCGGCTGGGGCCAATCAACGATGAAGAAGAGTTTGATCACCAGTACCATGAAGATTCGAGAGGCGATCAAACCGAGAACGAAAAACAAGTGGTGCCCCGGTGGTTTGCTCAACAAAACCCAGAAGAGGAGGCTCCAAAGAATGCGCTGTCGAGAAATCAAGGGTGGACGATATTACAGAGATGACCAAGATGATGAGTCCAAGCCCAAGAAGGAATGGAGGCCGAAAGTGCAGTCTCAAGTGGTCCGGGCTGAAGCCGCGGTGAATATGATATCCATGATGCCCAGGATTGTCGGATCGGCCGATGAAAATTCGGCTGAAGAAGAACCAGTTGGGGAGACTTCGGAGATTCCGTGGACGCCGGAATCGGCGGTATTTGATAAGCCGGTCAACTCTGATCATTTGCATCTCAAGGCATTGTACATTAGCGGCTACGTCAATGGGTCACCAATGAGGAAAATGTTGGTCGACGGAGGGGCAGCGGTCAATGTCATGCCGATTACTACATACCGCAAGCTCGGGAAGACGCCGGAAGAAATGATGAGGGCTAATCCGACGCTCAAGGATTACAGCGGGAAAAGTCAAGATGTGCGTGGGGCCGCAATAATGGAGATCACCGTGGGCAGCAAAACCATACCCGCCACATTTTTCATCATCGACGGGAAAGGTGCATACACAACTTTGTTGGGGAGAGATTGGATTCATGCCAACTGTTGCATCCCATCAACCATGCACCAGTGCTTGATTCAATGGGTCGGCAACAAGGTCGAAATCGTGCGGGCCGATAAGTCTGTAACCATCGCGACCGCCGATTTCGAGTTTGCCGGTCTGGAGAGCCTGCCTTGTTTCTCGGGCACATATTGGGATGCGGAGGCCGTAAACATCACCGACGACGGAATTGTTGTGACCGGGGGTCGGGTACCCCGGCTGCTCCGATGGGCCCCACAGGAGAATTGACGGACAATCGGCCGATTAACACGCACACCGGAGATATGATGAATCGGCCGATTAACGAACCGGAAGACGGGAAATTAGGCCACGGTTTTGTGTCGGCCGACGAGTTAGAAGAAGTAGATATAGGGGATGGAGACAAGCCTCGGCCGACATATATTAGCAAGAAATTGTGTAAAGAAGTAAGAGATGAATTAGTGGCCTTGTTGAAAGAATATAAAGATTGTTTTGCTTGGGATTATAGCGAGATGCCTGGACTCAGCCGATCGATCGTTGAACATCGGTTGCCCACCAAGCCCGGATATCGGCCATATAAGCGGGGGCTCGGAAAATTGACCCTAGGTATTATGAAGCCGTCAAAGAAGAGATTATCAGATTATATGAGGCCGGCTTCATTAGGCCATGCCGATATGCGGAGTGGGTTTCCAGTATTGTGCCGGTGGAAAAGAAAAATGGAAAGATGCGGGTCTGCATTGACTTCAGAAATTTGAATAAGGCGACTCCGAAAGATGAGTACCCAATGCCAAACGCCGATTTGTTAGTTGATGCAGCCGCCGGCAACAAAATTTTGAGCTTTATGGATGGAAATGCTGGGTACAATCAGATTTTTATGGCCGAAGAAGATATATCGAAGACAGCGTTCGGATGCCCCGGAGCGTTGGGACTATATGAGTGGGTTGTCATGACCTTCGGCCTAAAAAATGCTGGTGCCACATATCGAGAGAGCCATGAATTTTATATATCACGATTTGATCGGCCGATTGGTTGAAATTTATATTGATGATGTCATGGTGAAGTCAAAATCGGTTGGAAGTCATGTGGCTGATCTCGGAGAAGTGTTGAAGAGGACAAGACAATACGGCCTCGAAGATGAACCCGCTCAAGTGTGCGTTTGGTGTCTCGGCTGGACAATTTCTGGGGTTTATTGTGCATGAAAAGGGAATTGAAGTCGGCCCTAAGAGTATTGATTCTATCGGAAAGTTGGAACCGCCGACGAACAAGACGAAGCTCCAGTCCCTGATCGGCAAGATTAATTTTATTAGGCGATTTATCTCAAACTTGTCCGGTCGACTTGATGTGTTTACGCCATTGTTGAAACTCAAAGCCAATCAAGAATTTCGGTGGGAGCCGATCCATCAAAAGGCTTTAGAAGATATCAAGAAATATTTGGTGTCCCCACCGGTGATGGTTCCGCCAAAGCCAGGCACACCCTTTAAGTTATATTTATCGGCCGATGATAGGTGCATCGGCTCAGCATTGACTCAAGAACAGGAGGGAAAAGAGCGGGTCATATTTTATCTCAGCCGCAAATTAATTGACGCAGAAACACGGTATCCGGAGGTGGAAAGGTTATGTCTCTGTCTGTATTTTTCATGCACAAAATTAAGGCATTATCTGTTGGCCGAAGAGTGTACTGTCGTTTGCCGGGCCGATGTCGTAAAATATATGCTATCGGCTCCGGTCCCCAAAGGCCGGTTGGGCAAATGGATGTTGGCAATTGCGGAGTTTGATTTAGGCTATGAATCGGCCAAAGCAGTAAAAGCACAAGTATTGGCTGATTTAATAGTGCAACACGGTGAACACTCGGCCGGATACGTTGAACCGGTGCCATGGACGGTATTCTTTGATGGTTCAATTTGCAAGGAGGGAAGTGGAATCGGCTTGGTTGTTGTGTCGCCTCGGGGGCAATACGTGGATACTCTATTACAGTAGAGGCGCACACCAACAACCAAGTCGAATACGAGGCAGTATTAAAAGGACTGGAATTACTCATCGATGCCGGGGCTGATTTTGTGGAAATTTTCGGCGATTCCTTGTTGGTTGTGAGTCAGCTGGCCGATGAGTATGAGTGTAAAGATGAAATATTGTTGCAATATCATAGAAAGTGCCAGAAGTTAATGAAAAGGTTCAAGTGTGTTAAAGTCAGCCATATACCAAGAGAGCAGAACTTTGAAGCAAATAACTTGGCTCGGTTAGCATCCGGATATCGGCTCGCCGAAAACAGCTTAGAGATAGCTGATATTGAAGAAGCCGATTGGCGTACGGAAATTCGAAATTTTTTGAGCAATCCATCCCAACCTACAGATAAGAAGATAAGATATAAAGCTTTGAAGTATGTTCTGTTGGATGATCAATTATTTTTCAAGACAATTGATGGGGTGCTTCTCAAGTGTATTGATGACACCGAGGCCAAAGTGGTAATGAGCGAAGTGCATGATGGGATTTGCGGAACGCATCAATCGGCCCATAAAATGAAGTGGCTGCTAAGGCGAGCTGGTTATTACTGGCCGACAATGTTGGCCGATTGTTTTAAATATTATAAAAGTTGCCAAGATTGCCGGAAATTCGGACCTATACAGAGGGCGCTCGCGTCGGCTATGAATCCAAGTAATCAAACCTTGGCCGTTCGGAGGCTGGGCCATGGATATGATCGGCCGGATAAATCCAGCATCAAGCAAAGGACATCAATACATATTAGTAGCTACAGATTATTTCACGAAGTGGGTTGAAGCGGCACCCTATCGCAAAGTTTCGACGATCGACGTGATAACGTTTGTTAAAGAGCATATCATTTATAGATTTGGGATTCCGGAAACAATCACGACAGATCAAGGATCAGTATTCACGTCGGACGAATTTCAATCTTTTGCTGATGAGATGGGAATTAAGTTGATTAATTCGTCGCCGTATTATGCCCAAGCCAATGGCCAAGCTGAAGCGGCAAATAAGAGTCCGATCAAGTTAATCAAGCGGAAAATACAAGAGTATCCTCGTAAGTGGCACATGAAATTGATGGACGCTTTGTGGGCTTATCGTATGTCACGGCATGGGGCCATGCAAGTTGCGCCGTATCAGCTGGTATATGGGCACGAAGCCGTACTGCCATGGGAGACAGCTATCGGCTCCGGAAGGATTGAGTTGCAACAAAAGCTTTCGGCCGATCAAGTACTACGGATTGATGATGGATGAATTAGAAGATGTAGTACAAAATCGGCTGGATGCATTGGAAAAAATAGAGCAGAATAAGGCGAGGGTCGCCCGCCATTATGATAAGAAGGTTGTGCAGAAACAGTTTAAAGAGGGCGATTTGGTCCGGAAGCTTAGGATGCCAATCGGCGTGAAGGACAATCGGTTTGGTAAATGGTCGCCTAATTGGGAAGGACCTTATTTGATTAGCCGATCGGCACCG
The DNA here is from genome assembly GCA_031894775.1 of Chloris gayana. NCBI lineage: Eukaryota > Viridiplantae > Streptophyta > Magnoliopsida > Poales > Poaceae > Chloris > Chloris gayana. Next base: position 379,942 of record JAUNZO010000170.1, on the reverse strand, counting down.
GGTAATGCATATATTTTGAAAGAGTTAGAAGGGGAAGAATTCGGCCGAGCACTTAATGGAAAGTATTTGAAGCAAGTATTATCCTAGTATTTGGATTAACTCATAGTGTTCGGCCTAAAAGAGACTACAGCCAATGTCGATGCACATCGCTTGAGACGGCCGATACCGAGAGTATCGCCCTTAGCCCAAAAAATATGAAAGTAAAACAGAGGGAGTCACCGATAAATTAGTCGATGTTTAAACATCGCCTTCGGATGGCCGATATTATGGTATATCGCCCTTAGTGCAAAAAATATTCGCAACAAATTTTGTTCAAAATCCTATTACACCTAAGCATAATCGATCGCCTCAAGCACGGGACAAGAAGTCTTGGACGGCAGATAGTGCGCGGGCCAGCATGGAGTCGAGTTTAGCCATGACCAACAGGTCATCCTCGATGGGGCCGACATCGGCGTGCGCCGCGGCGACCATCTTCTCGGCCGTTTGAATTGCTTCGTCCGTCGTCTTCTCGTTGAGCCGCCATGTCAGCCCGACAACCGTGCAATGGTGGCTTCCAAGGCCGCCGCCGCCTCCTCCTTGAGAGCCGGCGATGCTCTCAAATCGGCAATCTCCTGGTTGATTACCCGCAGTTCATCCCGCCGATTTGAGAGTTCCTCTTGCATCTCCCGGGTCTTCCGGGCCTCCTCCTCGGAGCGCTTGATGGAGTTCTCGGCGAGTAACGCAGCTTGCTGCTGCTCCGCGTGGCGAGCCGTACGCTGCCGGGCACGAGTGAAGTCCATTTGCCGGCACTCCATGTATGCCACGCGGTGCGGAGCATCGCGCACATCCTCCGGGAGCTCAGTCCGGACCTCCAAGTACCGGGCCCTTATGGGGTGAGCGTCGGCCACCAAGCAGCCGACCGAAGAGGCCTCGAGCCTGCGCGCGATTTCGTTCATGGTGGTAAGACCGGAGGAAGATACCAAAATCGGCGCAGAACGAGGGAAGCTAAGCGCCCGAAATACCAAGAAAAATAAAATGAAGCTAATAATCAGAGGCAAATCAAGAAAATAAAAAGGAGATAGTAAAAACAAACCTGCGAAGCGTCGATGCGGAGCGGTGTTGACGGTCGTTACGGACCAATTTCGACCGTCAATTAGTCAAATAAATGAGAAGGACTAGGCATGTCTTACACGCATTTTACTTAGAAATAACCTAGTTCCACTTGTACCTCTAGATTTTTAGTGTGCAGGTGGATAATGATGAATTCCAGGCCCCGAGGCGACAAATCAACACTTTTACAAAACTTCCATTTCGCCGCGGGAATCAACTCCAAGATAAAAGGCCAATGACCACGAAATCCAACACAAAGAAGGCCACAAGCAACTCGGAACAAAGACCAACATCCAGTGGGGGAGCCAACTGCCAAAGCCCAGCCCAGGAGGGGCCGGGACCGGCTCGGCCGAACCCACCAGGGTGGTTCGGCCGAACCGGTCCGGTGGCCCCCCGGCCCACTTTTCTCCGGCGGTTTGCCCACCGCCTCCGGAGGTCGGTTCCACGCGCATTAAATGCCACCGACCTACGAAACCGCCTCCAGGAGCCGACCTTTCAAGCCTATATAAGGAGGGGTACCCCCCTCCTTAACACACACACAACAACACAAGGATCATTCTCTCCTCACATTAGAAGTTTAGAGGCTTTCTAGGTAGTGCTAGGCTTAGTAGTGGGCTGCCTCATTGCTCCCAAGGTCTTGTGGAGAATTGGGTATAGCTCTTGTATCCTCTCTTTGTAAGACTTGATCTTTTATATATGGAATACTTTCGTTTATATCCTTGTCATGAGCTTGACAGAGTAGTCATGATCTTGCTTGATCGTTCATCGTTCGTTCATATGAGTTCATCGTTCGTTCTTCGTTCTTCATTAATAGAAGATGAACACATATCGAATGTTCTTCGTTCGTTCATACTTGATCATCGATTACTCTTGATCTTACTTGGTTGATTGCCGTTCGTCGCTCATTCTTGAGCGACGAACGCCTTTGCATGACTTAGTGCTAGCTTTGATCCTTTCATCCGGCTTATGCTAGTTAGACTAGTGTTCTTATGAATAGGTTTCGGGTTCATCGTCCCGCAAGGGTGCTCTAGATTTGCCACCATGTCGATCCGTAGGATTGGGGTGCCTCGAGGGATCTAGAGTTGTGGTTAGTGACGCCGGCATGGTGCTCGGGGTTATCTACCCACCTTTGAATGTGCTTCGTGTCCCACGGTTTGTAGAGGTAGGTGACAAGAAGTGACAGCCTTGTCATCCAAAGTAATCCTCCACGTTCGGGCATGGCATAGGAGTCTAAAAGGCCGGAGTCGCGAGGCGGACCTCGCGTAAGACGGATCTCCCGATGATGCCTAGGCATTAGACGCTTGCTTACGCTTGCATGATCTTGGATGTTAGGTAGAAGCTGCGCACTCATATGAATGTTGTATCATTAGGAGTAGTGGTCTCGCTAGTCTAGTTTAGCTTTATCTAGGATTGCCTCTATCCCTTTTATTAGAGAATGCATTGCCTTGGTGTGTGTCACACTATCCTCAATTTATTGCTCCTAACCCCTCGCATTGGAATGTGATTACTTCATCACTCTTTTGTAACACCATGAGCATAAGTACTCTTATCAACCATGTCTTCCTTTGGGAAAATATAAATACGATACCCTTGAATACTCTCGGGTGAAATGCTACAACGGGTTATCCGTCCGCTTGCGGATATTCATGACCCACCTTATAATACATATCTAGTACTTGTACTGGATGTGGATTATTTGGTTAAATAGTGCAAGTGACTTAAACCCTTGGCTCTCCCGCGGTCACGTGTTTCTTTCCGCGTGACCTTAAGAGATGCCAACAAGCATTTCCGGCGCCGTTGCCGGGGAAGACATTGGTTAATAAGAATACAATGAATGTTCATGATTACACTTGATGATGATTTAATCATTACCTTTGCAGAGCTAACCTTGATCTGTTTTCTCTTCAATGTGAAAACAGGATAGTGCATGCGTGGATTCAACTTGCCGAAAAACTTCGTTGATAATCCCGAGTCTCTTGCGAGAAAGACTCGACCTCGCGTCGTTGTCTCTCCTCAAGAACCCACGACAAGCGAGCCCGCATCTTCCGCACCATCAACCTCAACACTCATGGCTGAAAGGACCCTTCGTGACTACTCGCGCCCTCCGTCGCCAATGTGCCCATTGGGCCCAACGTCGACGCCGGTGCCGCAGGACTTGACATCAAGTCCAGCCTCATCACTATGGTGCAAGCCATTCCCTTTTGTGGAAAGGCCTCCGAGGACGCCAACTCTCATCTCCAACAGCTTCCCGGAGATATGCAACACATCAGCCCACGGCCGGAGTCAACCAAGATGCTATCGGACTTCGCCTGTTTCCCCTATCCCTCCTTGGGAAGGCGAAACAGTGGTTTTATGCCAATCGTGCAAGCATTGACACTTGGGACAAATGTTCCACGGCGTTCCTCGCCAAGTTTTTCCCGATGGGTAAAACCAATGCCCTTCGTGGAAGAATTGCAAGTTTCCAAGCAAGCGACAAATGAATCCATGCCCGAGGCATGGGAAAGGCTTCAAGAATACATTCTCGGCCTGCCCTCACCATGGGATGGAGGAATGGCTCATTCTTCAACACTTCTACAACGGGTTGACACCAACAACCCGTGGACATATGGATGCCGCTGCTGGAGGAGCCTTCTTCTCCAAAACCGTTGCCCAAGCAAAAGAACTCATAGAGAAGATGGTCTCCAATCAAGGGTGGAGCGATGATCGACTCCAAACACGCTCAAGAGGCGTACACCCCGTCAAGGAGGTGGACATGCTGTCCGCCAAGGTTGACCTCCTCATAAAACGCTTGGATGAACACAACGCAAATGGTGGTGTTCATGCATTGGACTCACACATGACGTGTGAGGAATGCGGGAACACCGGCCACATGGGGAAGGATTGCCCCCATACCCATGAAGAAGCATTCTACATGAACAACAACAACGCGTATCGTCCAAACGGAGGACAAGGGTACAACCAAAACCGACCATCATATCAAGGAGGTAACAATTTTTCTCGGCTTTAACAATAATCAGCCTTCCTTGAAAGATTTGGTTTATGGCCAAGCTAAAATCAACGAATCTATCAACAAAAAGCTTGCTGCCAACGACAAAGTCTTAGAAAACATAATCGCACAAATAGAAGGTTTCTCCTCTCGCTTTCAAAAATCAGCCGAGCTTTAATAAAATGATTGAAACCCAAGTTGCTCAGCCTAGCTGCTCTTATTCCCGGTTCTAATTCTGGGAAGATCCCGGGCAACCCGAGTCTTCTTTGGAAAATGTTAATGCGGTTACCACGAGGGAGGAAAATCCACTCGGGATCCGCCATATCCTAACCATGCAGCAAAGAAGAACAGAACGAACCGGAGGAGGAAAGCCCTTCTACTACCAAAGAAAAAGAAGAAGAACCGAAGCCAAGTGACGGGAAGAATGGAATTGAATTTCAAGACACAAGCTTCTTGCCATTCCCTCACGTAAACAGGAAGCCAAAGGAGGATGAACAATTTGCTCGATTCGTCGAGACCATCCGAAGGATTCATGTCAACGTGCCATTGTTGGACATGGTGCAGGTGCCCACATATGCACGTTACCTTAAAGACATCCTCAACAACAAGAGACCATTACCCAACGAGGAAATGGTCAAGCTCACAGAGGAGTGTAGCGCAGCTATACTCAATCGGCTTCCGTAAAAGAAGAAGGACCCCGGCTGCCCCACAATATCATGTTCCATTGGGGCACACCACTTCGACCAAGCCTTATGTGATCTTGGGGCAAGCGTCGCCGTGATGCCCAAAGAAGTCTTTGATCGTTTGAGCTACACAACCTTGACTCCTACACCAATGAGGTTGCAATTGGCGGACTCTTCGGTCCGCTACCCCGCGGGAATAGCCGAAGACGTGCCGCAAAAATTCGAGGCAACTTCATACCGGTGGACTTTGTGGTGCTTGAGATGGATATTGACAAGAACACGCCCCTCATTTTGGGACGTCCCTTCCTCAGCATCACGAACGCCCAAATTGATGTTGGGAATGGAGAAATCCGATTCCACATCAATGGGAAGGAGGAAAAGTTTGAGTTTCAACCAAGAAAAGAACAATGCTCAATGATCAAGATCAAGTATGGGCCAAATCCCTCAAACATCCGTGAAGTTGAAGTGACGCCAAGAAAGACGGATAGTCTCATCGCCTTTTGGAAGCAACTTGACAAAATTGAGAATCCGTCATGGTACCAACCCAAGAAGCCTCGCAACAGCAAGGCCGGGATTATGGGCCAAGAAGCCAGTCCTTCAAGACACAAAGCCACCTACATCAACAAAGCCCAACCAAGTGTGGCAAGTGAAGAAGGTGCAGCCATCTTCATCCTCCTCTCCAGGGAAAGGGCCTGCACCACAAGGATGAAAAGAAATGGAGAAGTCCTCGCTCGCTGCACTTAAAATGGCGAAGCCCCGGCCGACAGGATAAATCGGTATTATCTTTCGATTTCTTTTTGATTTTGTTTTCCACCATTATTTGGATTTTCCGCCAGCATATTCGATTTTTTTTCACTCGCCATGCATATAAAATTTGAAAACCAAAATCCTTTTACGTCCAAATTTTCCTACTTTTGTTTGAAACTTTTGGACAACCCTTGTATCCTTATACAAAACCCAAAAACAAATTTGCATGTTGGAATTTTCTCCAACACTTTTTCTCGAGATTTGATTTTTCGAATAAAGTTGAATTTGAGGCAACTTTCTTTGGATTTCTTATTGAGCAAATATTTCTGAGGAATATCCGGACGTAGCAACCATGGTCAATGATCATTTGGCCGTTGGGGGCTATGGGCCAAAAGGGGGAGCAAGAGGGACCCACAGCAGGCCGGCCGAACCCACCTCCTTGGTTCGGCCGAACCGCTATGACCGTTGCTCGGTCTGTCTTTTTTTCCAACGGTCATATGCCCCTTCTAACGTTCAAAAACGGCTACTTCGTGAGCTATAAGTAGAGGTGGCCGGGCCAGAACTCTCTCCCCCTCTCACACTATCATTTCCACTCCTCACTCACTTCATTCTCATTGCTCTCAAGTTTTCCATTGCCCTCACTTGCTCATTGCCTAAAAGTTCTGCAGAAATCTTTTGTTCTTGGTGTGCTTTCTAGTTTTTGGTTTGATTTGTTTTTGTTTGGTTTTCTCGAGTTGCGATTTCTTGCTCACATGAACAACCGACGGTGTCGCCAATTTGATTTTTTCCCTCACATAACCCGTTCGGAGTTGTTGTTCTTGTGTTCTTGCTCTCTTTGTGTGCAGCCATGACCGGTGCCAAGAAGCTGTTCGGGTCGATCAAGAGGTCCTTGAGCTCACGCTCAAGTTCAAGCTCTTCACGTCGAAGCACCCGCGCACGCCCCGTAGTCGAGTCACCGCCAAGTTCACCACCACAAGTCGAGGAAGAAGGGCAAGAGGGCAACATCGAGCATCGTCTCCTCACCGACACCGACCTCGACTTAGTGGGCGAGTACGAGACGCACACCTACACGCTTCTCCAACACCGCCTCTTTGCTCCTACGCGAGCATTTGACACGGAGCTGCTGCACAAAATAGGTATGGATGCTGAATTTGCTCAAGTATTTAAAGCCTTAGGGTGGACAGATTTTGCTAGTGTAGATGAGCCGGGTTCCCGCTTGCTTACACTTCAGTTTTTATGCACCCTACGAACGGTAGATGAAGGAATTTCTTTTCGGTTTTTCCGTGAATCCTACCGTTTGACTTGGAAAGAACTTAGCACTCTTCTTGGCTTTAATACTCGCTGCAATACCGACTTGGATGGTGCCCTTCCTCAGTTTTCAAAGCATGCTTTTTGGGAGAGGATTACGGGTCTTCCTAGTTGCGTGCGACCTAGAACTAATCACATCCATCATCCTACCTTGCGTTTTATGCACATGTGGATTGCTATCACTCTTTTTCCAAGGAGTGATATTCGAATTGTGCGCGAGGATGAGCTAAAAATTCTTTTTGCTGCGGTTGATAAAATTAAGATTGCTCCCGTGAAAGCCATGATTCGCCAATGGATAGAAAATCTTGGGACGATAGGACCAATTGAATGTACCTCTTTAGTGACACGAATTGCCATGCGGGTGGGAGCTTTACATGATGCTAATGTTGAATATCTTGCTACACCTCGCTCTCTTATAAATAAAGATTATCTTATTCATGGTCACTCTCTTAAGAATGGTCCGAACGATTCCCTCATATATTATTTTGTGGGATATACAAACGAGTTTCGGTTACCTAACCCGGACCTTCGTTTGTATACTCTCAAAAATCTAACCATTGAGCTCCAAGAAGCGGAGCGGTCTCGCAGAGTGTATCTTCTCGCAGGGGGCGCACAGATCGGAACAGCCATCTACCTCCGAGATGCCCACACCGCAGCCCACGGCTCATGGCGGGCCGGGTACAGCCACCCCGGGCTTTCTCCCGGTGGGTACCCAGCCCCGCCACCTCACATGGCCGGGGATCGGCGTGGCAAACTCCGGGATATGGCCCGGGGCTGTTTTCTCCACAACAACAATGGGAGGAACACTCCACCGACTCCGGATCAGCCCAAGGCTACAACTTTGAGCAGGAGATGAACAACCTCTCCTCACAAATGGGAAGACTCCAAACCACGGCGGAAGACACCGAGTATGCGCTCAACCAACACATCTTGCAAACTCATCAATGGCAAGAGCGCACCGACACCCAGCTCACCGCCCTCACCAACATGACGGAGCAACAACGAGCCGATCTTTTGGCTTACTTCCGTCACATGGGGTTCATTCCACCAAACCCATGAGCAAGAACAAGCTTGGGGGGGCAGCACCCTCGCTAAGGTATCATGTATCGCAACTTGTATCCTTTATTGTCTCCTGTTTTTGCTTGTTCTTGCCTCTCATATGAAAAAACAAAATAAAAATGATAAAACTAAAAAGAACAAAAAGAAGTAGCTTAGTTTCCTTTTATGCGCTGCAAGTATGCTGCTAGTCTTTCTATGTTGAGATGATGAATAGTTGCTCTGTTTTATTTCTCTCATGTGCCTAGTTTATAATTTAGAACTCTCCTAGTTTTGAGTTTGTTGGCTGGCAAAACTTGCTTAGAACCTGAAACTTGTGGGCTGCACATGCTTGAGCTGCACCTAAGTTGTTGTGAGATGATGATATGGTAAAAAGAGCTGCTATGATCTTGTCCTAAGTTGAACTTGAAATCTCCGGAATTTTGTTCCCAAAAATTGCGAAATCTATAAGTTCCCAAGTGATGATAAATTCCTACCAAAGCCATATGCAAATTTCCTTTGAAAACCTTACTCATTTGCTACTTGTTACTTCATTGAGCTTTATCAAAATTGTGTGACCCTAGTGAGATGCTTTTCATACTCTCATGATCAAGATCACGTACACATTCCACCTCATATGCTACACTTCTACATCGGAAGTTAGCAACATGTCATGCCATCCACCAAAATAAAGACACTCCTCACATTTTATCACCTCTCTTAAAATATCAAAAGAAGGCATGGCTATGCAAAAGAAAAAGAAAATAAGGCTCACAAAAGATGAGCATGAGAAAAAGAAAAAAAAAAAAAAAAAAAGCTGCTCTCATGTCGAGCATGGAAAAAGAAAGAAGAAAAGATAGCCATGCCCAAAATCCAAAATAAAAAGAGGTGAAACAAAAAGAGGAGTAGTCACATACACCACCACCATCATTTTCACACTTGCACATCTTGATCTACGATTGTATGACTTGCTATCTCCGTGGATCCACTCTTTTGGTTTTGCAAAATATGAATGCAAGTATGCCTCATTTCATATCCTACCTTGAGCTCCACAAAAGCCTATTAGATGTAGGATGAGGCAATACACATGCCTTGGTGAGGAATACAAACACCACTAGAGCGATTCGAGAGTATCACTTGTGGAACGTGGTTTTACTTGAAAAAAAATCCTTTGAAAACTTCCGGAGAATAAAAAGCAAGACAAGGGAAGAGAAAATAAATGCTCTATACACCGTTCTCTCTCTCAACCGCCCAAGGTAAAGTGAAAAGCACAAAGCCCCATGAGGACTAAGGGGAAGGGTGAGTTACCATTGCCAACTTATTCAACTCAAGGATGAGTATCTTTGTTATACACTTGGTACCTTTGAGAAGTAGGCATTATAGCAACTCCCGATCAACAACCTAAAGTTCCACTACTTGCTCGGGACGAGCAAGGGGTAAGCTTGGGGGACTTGTTGACGGTCGTTACGGACCAATTTCGACCGTCAATTAGTCAAATAAATGAGAAGGACTAGGCATGTCTTACACGCATTTTACTTAGAAATAACCTAGTTCCACTTGTACCTCTAGATTTTTAGTGTGCAGGTGGATAATGATGAATTCCAGTGCCCCGAGGCGACAAATCAACACTTTTACAAAACTTCCATTTCGCCGCGGAATCAACTCCAAGATAAAAGGCCAATGACCACGAAATCCAACACAAAGAAGGCCACAAGCAACTGGAACAAAGACCAACATCCAGTGGGGGAGCCAACTCGCCAAAGCCCAGCCCAGGAGGGGCCAGGACCGGCTCGGCCGAACCCACCAGGGTGGTTCGGCCGAACCAGTCTGGTGGCCCCCCGGCCCACTTTTCTCCGGCGGTTTGCCCACCGCCTCCGGAGGTCGGTTCCACGCGCATTAAATGCCACCGACCTACGAAACCGCCTCCAGGAGCCGACCTTTCAAGCCTATATAAGGAGGGGTACCCCCCTCCTTAACACACACACAACAACACAAGGATCATTCTCTCCTCACATTAGAAGTTTAGAGGCTTTCTAGGTAGTGCTAGGCTTAGTAGTGGGCTGCCTCATTGCTCCCAAGGTCTTGTGGAGAATTGGGTATAGCTCTTGTATCCTCTCTTTGTAAGACTTGATCTTTTATATATGGAATACTTTCGTTTATATCCTTGTCATGAGCTTGACAGAGTAGTCATGATCTTGCTTGATCGTTCATCGTTCGTTCATATGAGTTCATCGTTCGTTCTTCGTTCTTCATTAATAGAAGATGAACACATATCGAATGTTCTTCGTTCGTTCATACTTGATCATCGATTACTCTTGATCTTACTTGGTTGATTGCCGTTCGTCTCTCATTCTTGAGCGACGAACGCCTTTGCATGACTTAGTGCTAGCTTTGATCCTTTCATCCGGCTTATGCTAGTTAGACTAGTGTTCTTATGAATAGGTTTCGGGTTCATCGTCCCGCAAGGGTGCTCTAGATTTGCCACCATGTCGATCCGTAGGATTGGGGTGCCTCGAGGGATCTAGAGTTGTGGTTAGTGACGCCGGCATGGTGCCGGGGTTATCTACCCACCTTTGAATGTGCTTCGTGTCCCACGGTTTGTAGAGGTAGGTGACAAGAAGTGACAGCCTTGTCATCCAAAGTAATCCTCCACGTTCGGGCATGGCATAGGAGTCTAAAAGGCCGGAGTCGCGAGGCGGACCTCGCGTAAGACGGATCTCCCGATGATGCCTAGGCATTAGACGCTTACTTACGCTTGCATGATCTTGGATGTTAGGTAGAAGCTGCGCACTCATATGAATGTTGTATCATTAGGAGTAGTGGTCTCGCTAGTCTAGTTTAGCTTTATCTAGGATTGCCTCTATCCCTTTTATTAGAGAATGCATTGCCTTGGTGTGTGTCACACTATCCTCAATTTATTGCTCCTAACCCCTGCATTGGAATGTGATTACTTCATCACTCTTTTGTAACACCATGAGCATAAGTACTCTTATCAACCATGTCTTCCTTTGGGAAAATATAAATACGATACCCTTGAATACTCTCGGGTGAAATGCTACAACGGGTTATCCGTCCGCTTGCGGATATTCATGACCCACCTTATAATACATATCTAGTACTTGTACTCGGATGTGGATTATTTGGTTAAATAGTGCAAGTGACTTAAACCCTTGGCTCTCCCGCGGTCACGTGTTTCTTTCCGCGTGACCTTAAGAGATGCCAACAAGCGGTCGGACGTCTATCGGGCTGTGCCATTGAACCTACAGGTTCGTGTGTTCCAATCAGCTCTCGGCCGGCCGATTCCCCTTCACCGCGGCATCTTCGGAGGTGGCATCGGGTACATGGCCAGCTTGTTCAGCTTCGGCGGGCTCATCGGCGGGCTCATCGGCAAGCTCATCGACAGCAGTGCCTACAGGAGAAGCCGCGGGCGGCTCCTGGCCGACCGATTCTTCGTCGGCAGCGGTGCCTTTGGGAGAGGCCGTGGGCGACACACGGCCGGCTTGTTCGGCTTCGGCGGCGACCTCAGGAGACGCAGGCCGATCCAAGCGAGTTGAGCTCTCCGTAAGATTTGGATCGGCCCGGCTTGGTACGACCGCCGATTCCGGAGCTACGGGGGTCGGCCTTTCAGGTGTCGGCGTCCTGGCCCGTGGAGGAGTTGATAGGCGGATCGGCCTATCGGGCGTTGGTGTACGGGCCCGAGGAGGAAGAACCGCCGATTCCTGCAAAGAACTCATAGTTAGACAGTATGTAAAGTGAAAAGGGAATCGGCGATCATGCAATAATGACTCGACGCAGCGGTGATGGTTCACCGAAGTAGTCCGGGTCGGACGGGCGCACAGGCTGCTTTAGCAGCGCGCGGTGTCGCTTCGGGGCTTGAGTCGGCCCCGCAGCTGGCACATTAGCCTTCCTCTTCTCGAGGGCGGCTGTTTTAGTCTTGGCCTTGCGGGCAGCTGGTGCCCTCGACTCATCGCCGCAAAAGCTTGGGCAGGAGTGCGATCGGTGAAGCCGATATTTGGAACAATTGGGCTCGGCATTAAGTATGCAATCGGCCGGCCACCGATGCTCCGGGTCGGCGGCTCCTCCGTGTCCGACCGAAAAAGAATATACAAGGGTGAGCATTTGGAGTGGCCGATTTCATTTATAAAATCGGCCTTACAGTAAATAAATCGGCTACACGTACCTCGGCGAAAGCTTCGCTCAGGACTAAGCCGGAGAAGAAGGAAGCGAGTGTTCCGGCTGCGGAGGTGCCGGTTGCACTCGCCCCACCAGCGGTCAAAAAGGCGGGTACTCCGGGCGCCGGGAAAATCCGGCTAAGTCGCCGGTGACGACATCGGCGGTGCGGCCGACGAGCCAATTCCACCGAATGGCGTTGTCGACGTTAGCCCGCGCCTTTATTTGCCCCACATAGAAGAGGCCGGGGGCAACCGGCCGAAGCCGAGTTGGCGGGCCGCCACCGACGGGTGGTAGAACTCATAGGAGCAGAAAGCCTTGCTCCCAAGCAATGAGTCCCGTCGGCAGCAGACAGGGGCGGAGGCAGGTGGTGAAGATCTTGACCGCCTCCCCGTCGGCCGTTGGGAAGGTGGGATCGATCGGAAAAGGAGTGTCATATCCCTTCTCGAAGAAATCGATGTACGGGTACCAATCCGTACTTTCGTTGTTGAGGCCCTTGTAGAGGGCGGCGAACCAATACGCCAGGTTGTCATCCGACATGGCCGCCCCCGGTGCCATGGATAACGCTTCCCGAAAGAGATGCATCGACCGGATCGGGCGTGGCCGATTCGGCATAGTTGCCGGGGAAGGAGAGGACACCGAGGTCCAAATCGATGGCCTTGGTGGTATGAAGGGACAACCACATTTGGATGAACCACCAAGGGCCACCCAAGTTTTTGACCGATCGGCCGGAGCGCAACTCCACCGAAACCTGGTGAAGAAGGAGGTACGCCGATCCCGTAAGGTACTTGCCCATGGGAAGGGCATAGTCGTCGGCCAGCCTATCGGCTATCGGCAGGAAATTGTTTGTGGGGCTCACGCCGACCCCACAGAAGAAGAAGTGGTCAAGCCACATGTTGAGGAAGGCAACGTGCTCGCGGCGATCGACCGTGCCGTGCCCCTTGTTGTAGGTCCGGATGTAGACCTTCCAACCCCCGGTGTCCTTAGGGTTGATCCGATGGGAGGACTTAATGCGGATGGCATCCGGGGTGGCCTCCGCCGTGATATTCAAATCGGCCAACATGACCGTATCCAGGAGGGTCATGGTAGCCGGCCGTGGCCGAACATGAAGCAGCTTCAGGGCATCCGACCGGAGATAAGAAGCTGCCGCCAGCAACGGTTCATTCTTGTGGTGATCGGCCGTAGAGAGTTTGATGGCGTGGGCGATGCCGATATTGGCCCAACCTTGCAGATGGACGGCCGATACCCGGTTATACCAATCGCGCCATCCAGAGAACGGGAGTCGGCCATGACCGAAAGCCGTTGGCCCACTCGACCGATAAAGGAGATTGTTGCCGAAACGGAACCCGGTTCGTTTCGGCACGTATGAGATCCGTGGGGTCGGGATCGCCCATGGGGCCCAAAAAGAAGTGAGTTGGGATGTTGGATGGGATGACGACTTGGTTCCGGATCTCCTAAAAACAAGGAATAGGGCTAAAATAAGAAACGGAACGGAAAGAAGATAGATTGTGAAAATGAACAAGAACAAGAACGCGAAGAAAGATTGCAAAGGTAGAAAAGAGGGGTGCTCGAATGTACATTACCTCCGGAACGGCGTTGGTGGTGGCGACGACGCAGCCGGCGGCGGCGGCCGCAGCAGCAGCAACAAGCAGGATTCATGGTCACCGGAAGAGAAAACGACGGCGGCGCGGTGGGAAGTTGAAAGGGCTCGAAAAGGCAAAAGTCGCTAGAACAGGGGAAGATGAAAGCTAAGGAGAAGAAACAGATGGGAAATGACCGGGGTGACCCCGGGTTTTATGGAGAGGTGACGGGCAGAAAACCGGCGCAAGAAAAGAGGATGAATCAGTCCGACGCATGCGTTGCATACCCCGGACCGGGGGACATGTGTTGACGCCGGTTTTTGACCAAGGGACCCATTGTCGCCGACTATAGGTCAAAGAGGGCCGGTGGGCAGTAAGGCCGACGGCCGCTTGGGCGAGTAAAGGGCGCGTCCCTCCCGAGAATCGTGCGCGGACGCCAACGTAAGAGCATAACATTGATGGGCCCGGCCCACGTTGTAAAATTAGAAATAATAGTTTAATTTTGGAAAAGGATCCTAGTCGGTTAGGAAATCGGCCCGAAGAGGGTCCGAGTAGGATTCTTTGTGCCGGGTATAAATTTGTACTCGATGTAACCTCGTAAACTCGATTCACATCCAATACAACTTTCGGCGCATCGCCAAACCCTAATTTTCTCGTCAAGTCTTTACTGTTTTCGCGCGGGATCTTCGGGCTCCGGTCGACAACAAGTCGGCTTGACAAGGTAATTATGTCGTCTAATTCTCGGCGCATTGTTCGTAATTAGATGGCTTAATTGCTAGTTATCCGGCGACCGGATCTGTTTTCGACCGTCGTAGTGAGTATCGGCCGGATGAGTCAAGTCGACCTGGTCCGGGCTCGTGGTGGAGGTAGTTTGACTTGTCCCGCCTCCCCGTCCCAGCCTTTGCTCACAACGCCGATTGGCTCGGATCTGGTCGTTCGAGTCACAGTAGCCGCTATGAAATTTCTCTTACATCTTAGCCGATTCGACCGTGCAGATTCGCTTGACGTGTCCCGTGTTTGCCTTTGCGATAGTTGACTTGTCCTAGGCGCATGCAGCCGATTGGATAGGATGTAGATTTACTTTCATAGTTAAGGCGTTTATGATTATGCTTGTCCCGAATCGGCCGGCGTGCGCGGCCGTTAGACCTGGTCCAGCCGTGTGCCATCGCTTGACTTGTCCCGTTGGAGCGACCGGCCGATTCGGGATCCGTGTGGTTGTATTTGTCTTACTCGTTCTTTCGGAGTGTTTAGCCGATTGCTTATCACGTTCATTAGCTGTTTTATGTTCAATTAGCTAAATCTGTTAAAACTGCCTTTGGACCCGAGTTATTAGTACGATTTCAATGATCATCATTATACATCTAGATATGATCTAATAACTCATTGTTATAATCAATGGCAGAATCGGCCGGATGCCCGATCAGCCGATTTACTCGCTCTAATTGATGATTAAACCATCTTCTTGCTATCAAATTAATTACATCCCATTAATAATTACCTTGTTTACATTTTATTCGATAATGCATCCCTGCAAAGTCTTAATGATTTGATCGTTTACCGACGAAATCGGCTGCTAGCCACCGATCGTATGTTATAGCATCGGCCGATTTCGTATAGTTTGTATCACAGTTCGTTTGCCTGGCATTTAATACATAAATGGATGGGCCGTGCTGCTCCTCGTCGATGGCCGATTTTGTCTATCTTACGCTAGAATCGGCCATGGCTGCACATCGGTCTATCCGGGCCGATGACCCGGAATTTTACACCTTTTATTGTCTTTGTTGGTTTGCAGGAAAACCATCTCGGCACGCACCAGCGCACACGAGAATCGGCGAGCCGAGCCGGTCCGTTGGGAGCACAGGACCCTGCATCAGCCGGGGTTTCGGTGGACTCTCCGGACAACGGTGTGTTGGCGACTTTTGACGTCAACACAGAGGTGGAAAGGCTATGTCTCTGTCTGTATTTTTCATGCACAAAACTAAGGCATTATCTCGTTAGCCGAGGAGTGTACCGTGGTTTGCCAGGCCGATGTCGTAAAATATATGCTATCGGCCCCGGTCCCCACAGGCCGGTTGGGCAAATGGATGTTGGCAATCGCGGAGTTTGATCTAGGCTATGAATCAGCCAAAGCAGTGAAAGCACAAGTATTGGCCGATTTAATAGTGCAACACGGTGAACACTCGGCCAAATACGTTGAACCGAGTGCCATGGACGGTGTTCTTTGATGGGTCAATTTGCAAGCAAGGAAGTGGAATCGGCTTGGTTGTTGTGTCGCCTCGAGGGGCAATACGTGGATATTCTATTACAGTAGAGGCGCACACCAACAACCAAGTCGAATATGAGGCAGTGTTAAAAGGACTGGAACTACTCATCGATGCCGGGGCTGATTTTGTGGAAATTTTCGGCGATTCCTTGTTGGTCGTGAGTCACCGGCCGATTAGTATGAGTGTAAAGATGAAATATTGTTGCAATATCATAGAAAGTGCGAGAAGTTAATGAAAAGATTCAAGTGTGTTAAAATCGGCCATATACCAAGAGAGCAGAACTTCGAAGCAAATAACTTGGCTCAATTAGCATCCGGATATCGGCTCGCCAAAAACAGCTTGGAAATAGCCGATATTGAAGAGGCCGATTGGCGTACGGAAATTCAAAATTTTTTGAGCAATCCATCCCAACCTACGGATAAGAAGATACGATATAAAGTCTTGAAATATGTTCTGTTAGATGATCAATTATTTTTCAAGACAATTGATGGGGTGCTTCTCAAATGTATTAATGACACCGAAGCCAAAGTGGTAATGAGCGAAGTACATGATGGGATTTGCGGAACGCATCAATCGGCCCATAAAATGAAGTGGCTGCTAAGGCGAGCTGGTTATTACCGGTCGACAATGTTGACCGATTGTTTCAAATATTATAAAAGTTGCCAAGATTGCCAGAAATTCGGGCCTATACAGAGGGCACTCGCGTCGGCCATGAATCCAGTGATCAAACCTTGGCCGTTCGTAGGCTGGGCCATGGATATGATCGGCCAGATAAATCCAGCATCAAGCAAAGGACATCAATACATATTGGTAGCTACAGATTACTTTACAAAGTGGGTTGAAGCGGCACCCTATCGCAAAGTCTCGACGGCCGACGTGATAATGTTTGTTAAGGAGCATATCATTCATAGATTTGGCATTCCGAGAAACGATCACGACAGATCAAGGATCAGTATTCACGTCGGACGAATTTCAATCTTTTGTTGAAGAGATGGGGATTAAATTGATTAATTCATCGCCATATTATGCCCAAGCCAATGGTCAAGTCGAAGCGGCAAATAAGAGTCCGATCAAGTTGATCAAGCGGAAAATACAAGAGCATCCTCGTAAGTGGCACATGAACTTGATGGACGCTTTGTGGGCTTATCGTATGTCACGGCATGGGGCCATGCAAGTCACGCCGTATCAGCTTGTGTATGGGCACGAAGCCGCATCGCCATGGGAGACGGCTATCGGCTCCGTAAGGGTTGAATTGCAACAAAAGCTATCGACCGGTCAATACCACGGGTTGATGATGGATGAATTAGAAGACGTGGTACAAAATCGGCTGGATGCATTGGAAAAGATAGAGCAGAATAAGGCGAGGGTCGCCCGCCATTATGATAAGAAGGTTGTGCAGAAACAGTTTAAAAGGGGCGATTTAGTCCGGAAGCTTAGGATGCCGATCGGCGTGAAGGACAATCGGTTTGGTAAATGGTCGCCTAATTGGGAAGGACCTTATTTGATTAGCCGATCGGCACCGGGTAATGCATATATTTTGAAAGAGTTAGCAGGGGAAGAATTCGGCCAAGCACTTAATGGGAAGTATTTGAAGCAATATTATCCTAGTATTTGGATTAATTCATAGTGTTCGGCCTAAAAGAGACTACAGCCGATGTCGATGCACATCGCCTTGAGACGGCCGATACCGAGAGTATCGCCCTTAGCCAAAAAATATAAAAGCAAAACGCAGGAAGTCACGGACAAATAAGTTACAGCTGATGTTTTAAACATCGTCTTCGGATGGCCGATATTATCGTATATCGCCCTTAGTACAAAATGTTTACAACAAAATCTTGTTCAAGTCCTATTACATCTAAGCACAGTCAACGGCCTCAGCGCGGGACAAAAGGTCTTGGACGGTAGATAATGCACGGGCCAGCTGTTGACGGTCCTTATGGTCCAATTTTACCGTCAACATGTTGCATCTTTTTGAATCAAACACCATCACCAAGAATAGACATAGGGATTATTTCTAACAAATTCCACTAGTCTTGGTGAAATTATGAATGCAGGTGCAATTCATATGAAAACAGGGGAAAACATGCACGAAACATGGACTTTGCAATCGACGGATTTTCCCTGACTAAAGAATATAGTCCAAAAGCCCAAAACCACAAAACAGAGCCTCAACATCAAACCAAGCAAGTGGATTGGGCCAAGTACACAGCCGGGGAAGGCACCGGAGAAGAATCAAGCCCGGGGAATCCAGGCCAGCTCGGCCGAACCACCCTAGTGGGTTCGGCCGAATCGACAGTGGGCCCCCCGGCCCATCTTTCTCTCGGCGGTTTGTCACCGACGTCCGGAGGTCGGTTCCACCTGCAATTAATGCCACCGACGTCCGGAACCGCCTCCAAGTTGCCGACCTTCCAAGGCTATAAATAAAGGGCTACACCCCCTCTCTCAACACACCACCAACATCAAGATACAAGACAAAACTCTCATCCTTAGGCCAAGGGCCTCTTGTATTTTAGTAGAATAGGAGAGAGGGCAAGGAAGAGGAAGGAGTGTTCCTCCCTTTTGCAAAGTGGAGTAGTATTTCCTTTTCTTTTACCTTGGCGTGTAAACACTCTTTTTGGTGATTTATACGTGGTGATCTACTTATCTATCGTGACATATCTTTGTGTTAGACGTAATTCTTGTTATACTTGTTTACGGGATCATCGCTCGCAAGAAGTACTCTAGCTTTCCGAACTCGGCTCTAGGCCGAGGCTAGAGTAGTGGTCAATAGCATAGACGTGGTGTCTAGGGCCGGAGATCGCCTTTGTTTGCTGTGTGCCCCACGGTTTGTAGAGGTAGGTGGCAGGAAGTGACAGCCCCGTCATCCAAAGGAACCCTCCACGTTCGGGTACATAGTAGAGCTTTCGTAGACCGGAGTGGCTTGGCAGTACCAAGCCTAAGACGGTGCCCGAAGTAAACAAGTCTAGCTTGCGTTCGTCTACCTTTAAAGGATAAATAGATAAGAGTCACCCTCTCGACCCTATTTTGCTACGTTGTCTTGGTTGTCCTTGGGTAAACTAACCTTGTTGCAGAAATACTCCGTTCCTCGCGGATATAAATACGATACCTTGGAATACTCCCGGTGAAGTGCTACAACGGTATTCCGTGCGCTTGCGGATTTATTCGTGACGTAAGAAATACCAACAAGCATTTCTCGGCGCCGTTGCTCGGGAACGGTTGTTATCTTTGTAACGAATCAGGTTTGCCCTCGTAATCTATCTTACTTACCGTTCTGTTTTTATTTTTTTCCTTACATTCAAAATTTCACAAAAACATATCATGGAGTCACACCCAACCATCCAATCTTTCTCCACTCCACGGGGTGAACTCTTAGAGCCACCATCATCATCACAACCTATTTCTTCACCTCGGCTATGAGTTCTCCCCGATTACATTTCGATGATTAGAGGTTTATCCTTTTCGGGTTTTAAACATGAAAATCCTTATGAACACTTGCGAGAGTTTGAACATTTGTGTTCATGCCGATTGATCCATGGCATGACACAAGAAACATTGAAGTGGAAGTTGTTTCCCTTCTCTCTCAATGAGAAGGCGAAGCAATGGTACACTTACACCGCTAAGAGAGTGAACGGTGATTGGAAAGAATTGCGAGACAAATTTTGTCTAGCATTCTTCCCCGTATCTCGTATCACTTCTCTACGAGCGGAAATAATAGGCTTTCGACAAGAAGAAAAGGAAACCTTAAGTGCGTCATGGATTCGGTTCTGTTCTCTAACGTACTCCGACCAGAATTATTGCTCCCCGAACCCGTTTTATTACAACACTTTTATTCGGGATTGAGCAACGATACCGCACTTTATCTTGACACGGCCGCGGGTGGATCTTTTTCTCATAAGACCATAGCGGAAGCACACGAACTTTTGGATCGAATTGTGGAAAACACACCTTTTTCCGCCGACTTACTCATAGAGCCGGAGTCGAAGATGAGGAACTCGTTGTGCAAGAGACACAACACTTGGTGCCCATGATGGAGCACCTAGCACTCGAGTCCTCATCTAACACAAGAACAATGATAGAGGAAGATGAACCTCTTGATTTCCCATTTGAGTTCAAGGAAGAAATTTTTGAAGATTTTGGAAACACCTTGAACTACTCCTATCAAAAGAAACCAAGCACTCCCTGCACCAACCCCCGAACCTATTGAAAAATCTCTTCTCTTAAAAACTGTTCGGAAGTTGACAGCAATTATGAGCGATGAATGGTTGATGGAAAACGAACTTTCTTCTGAAGTTCTTCGACTTGATCATCCTAGATCAACCATTCGTGGCTCAATTCGGGGAGTAATGGTAGATGTTCTCTATAATCCTCTAGTAGGTGCCAACATCATGTCCGAATCTTTTGCTTCAACTTTATTTGGAAACGAGACATGGGCACCTTCCCGACAAACTCCTTAAAGCCCCACCGGGGCAATTTTTTGAGAGTTTGGGGATCATTAGAGATGTTTGCATTAAGCGTAATGAAGCAGAGGTTTCCTTGGACTTTCACGTTTCTGAATCCCGGATTTCGATGTTTTGGTCGGTCATCCCATAGAAAAGCTTTTCTTAGGGATATCACCTTCAGAACCTTAGACTTCACCCTCGGCAAGAAAACTTTTTCTCTTCCTATCATTCATGCACAAAACTCTTTTGCCGAGGAGCCGCTTGTGGAAGAAGAATGCATGGAGGAGGTTATGGCAATTTTTCCTCATGAAAACCCCGAATCATCCTTGGATGAAGATGCTCTTGATTTCATTTTAGAAGAGGATGATTCGGCGGAAACTTTTGAGCTGCCCGAAACTTTTACACCTACGCCACCTCCCGTAGAGCTCAAAACTCTTCCACCAGGCTTGCGCTACGTTTTTCTTCACGGAAATCCCGAAACCCCCGTCATCATAAGTGACAAGCTTTCGGAGGAGGAAACTGCAAAACTCTTAGCCGTGCTAGAAAAACATCACTCCGTCTTTGGGTACTCGCTTGGAGACCTCAAGGGAATCAGCCCTCGCTTTTGCACCCATCGCATTCCCATAGACCCCGATAGTACACCATCTAGGGAACCTCAAAGGAGGTTGAACAATGCGATGCGGGAGGTCGTTAAAAAGGAGGTCTTAAAACTTTTACATGTCGGCATTATCTATCCCTGTTCCACACAGCGAGTGGGTGAGTCCAAGGCAGTGTTGTACCCAAGAAAGGAGGAATGACGGTCGTCCATAATGACAAAAATGAGTTGATCCCTCAACGCACCGTCACGGGATGGAGGATGTGCATAGATTACCGAAAACTTAACAAGGCTACAAAGAAGGATCATTTTCCGCCGCCCTTCATCGATGAGATGTTGGAACGGCCGGCAAATAATTCTTTCTTTTGTTTCCTTGATGGGTATTCAGGATATCATCAAATCCCCATCCATCCCGACGATCAAAGTAAAACCACTTTCACATGCCCCTATGGAACTTACGCCTATCGACGAATGTCTTTTGGGCTTTGCAATGCACTCGCTTCTTTTCAACGTTGCATGATGTCTATCTTTTCCGACATGATCGAAGAGATTATGGAAGTATTCATGGATGATTTCTCTGTTTATGGAAAAACCTTCGATCATTGTTTAGAAAATTTAGACAAAGTCTTGCAACGTTGTCAAGGAAATGATTTAGTGCTCAATTGGGAGAAATGCCATTTCATGGTTAGAGAAGGCATAGTTCTGGGGCATTTGATTTCTGAAAGGGGGATAGAGGTGGACAAAGCTAAATTAGAAGTTATAGAAAAGCTTCCACCTCCCGTGAATGTTAGGGGCATTCGCAGCTTTCTCGGGACATGCGGGGTTCTATCGACGGTTTATCAAAGATTTCTCTCAAATTGCTAGACCCCTTACAAATCTGCTTGCGAAGGATGCACCCTTTGAGTTTATCGATGAATGCATGACTGCTTTCACTACCCTTAAGAATGCACTCATCTCAGCGCCAATTATCCAACCCCCGATTGGACGCCGCCTTTTGAGATAATGTGTGATGCTAGTGATTTTGCTGTGGGGGCTGTTCTTGGCCAAACTAGAGATAAAAAGCATCATGCAATCTCCTATGCAAGCAAAACCTTGACTCGGAGCTCGGCTAAATTACACTACCACCGAAAAAGAGCTCCTTGCCGTTGTTTTTGCTTTTGATAAGTTTAGATCCTACTTGACTCGGAGCAAAAGTCATTGTTTACACCGATCATGCCGCTTTAAAGTTTTTGCTCAATAAGAAGGATGCTAAACCTCGTTTGATACGATGGGTTCTTCTACTCCAAGAGTTTGATGTAGAAATCCGTGATAAGAAAGGAGTAGAAAATTCCGTGGCAGATCATTTGTCGCGTATACAATTCACTAACCTGCAGGAATTACCCATCAATGATTTCCTACGCGATGACATGCTGCTCCTAGTGAGGGACTCACATCCATGGTACGCCGACATTGTGAACTTCATGGCAACGGGGTACGTACCACCCGGAAAGAGCAAGAAACGACTCATCTATGAGAGTCGCCGTCACTTATGGGAAGAGCCCTTCCTTTACCGTGTCCGCGCCGATGGATTGCTAAGGCGATGTGTGCCCATACCCGAGAGCACACGAATCATTGAGAAGTGCCATGCATCGCCATACGGGGGACACTACGGCGTGTTTCGTACACAGTGCCAAGATATGGCAAAGTGGCTTCTTTTGGCCAGCCATGTACGAAGACACAAAGGAATTTGTCGTGCGATGCCCGTAATGTCAAAAAGTTGGAGGCATCACGGCAAGAGATGCAATGCCCCTCAACTACAATTTACAAGTCGAGCTCTTCGACGTATGGGGCATTGACTTCATGGGACCGTTCACCAAGTCACATGACTGCGAATACATCTTGGTGGCGGTAGACTACGTGTCTAAGTGGGTGGAAGCAATGCCTTGCAGGTCCGCAAATGCCAAGCATGCTCGCCGGATGTTCCACGAAATTATCTTCCCAAGGTTTGGAACACCGAAGCTAGTGATAAGCGACGGAGGGTCTCACTTCATTGATAAGACCTTCCGAAGCTTCCTAAGAGAACTTGGATCAAGGCATAATATCGCTACTCCATACCACCCTCAAACCAAGGGCAGGCCGAGACCTCAAACAAGCAAATCAAGCGGATCCCGCAAAAGACCGTAACAGAAATGGGGAAGGGATGGAAGGACAAGCTACCCGATGCACTATGGGCATACCGTACAGCATACAAGACACCCATAGGCATGTCCCCATACCAGCTCGTGTACGGGAAAACATGTCATTTACCCGTCGAGATGGAACACCGAGCGTATTGGGCCATCCGGAAATGGAACATGGACTTTAATGGTGCCGGACGCAAAAGAAAATGGAGATAGCTGAGTTAGAAGAATGGAGAGACAAAGCTTACCACAACTCAGCTATATACAAAGAAAGGACAAAAAGGTGGCACGACAAAAAGATAAAGATAAAGGTATTTAAGGTTGGAGATAAGGTCTTGCTATTCAATTCACGGGTGAAACTCTTCGGGCATGGAAAATTAAGAAGTAAATGGGACGGACCATACACGGTTATTGACACCTCGTCACATGGAGCAATCACACTTCAAGACGACGAAGGTAAAATATTTAAGGTAAATGGTCAGCGCCTTAAAATTTATTTCGAGCCCGATAAAGATAAAGAATTTGATGTCATGCACTTGATTAATTTAAATTTTCTCTCATGATAGCTCTTTCTTATCTATATCCCGTAGTAGCTCTTTCCCCGAAATAATTTTAGCAAGCAATCAACCAGAAAAAGAAGGGGACCCGAGAGGCCCACTACAGCTCGGCCGAACTCCCCTTGCTGGTTCGGCCGAACCAAGACAGACTCCCAAACGGTCACTTTTTTCTTTCATCTTTTGTCTCCAACGGTCACAAGATCAAATCTCCCCGCTTAGTGCCTTCCATGCTGCGGGAAAAATCAAATTAATTCTTTCCATGCTTTTATCTATAAATGAAGGTGTTTTCTTTCATTTTTCCCTTTGCACCTTTCTTCCACCTTGTCCATTTCGCACAAAAAAAAAAAAAAAAGCTTTTGCCCAAGCACCATGGACAGTAGCATCCCAAGCCTCGACGTCTCCGTCACCACTCAGCGAGCTTTGCCGCCAAGTCGGCCTCGAAGACATCCTTGATCATGTCTCCATTCCCAGCCGAGCAAGCCTTGATGATCCATGATCTACCGCTCGCTATTGAACCTCCACCCACAGCAGCAAGAACACCCTCCAAGAGCTCTCCCGCTGCCGTGGCACCTCGCCAAAAGAAGGGGAAATCTACCCCCAAGAAGAAGAGCGCCGACGCCGCCGACAACGCTCTCCCTCCCGGAGAGAAGTACGTCGGCACCCTCGCTACCAAGAGCGGGCAGGTGGTGCACCATCAATATGAGGGGCGCAACCTGCCTAGCCCCATCAAGAAGCCCGGCGAGAGGTTCAAGATCAAGGGAATCCGCGGTGGCGGAAAGCAGCTCATCCCGCCGCTCACCTCGGCGGAAAAGAGAGACGCCCGCGAATCCGTGGGCGACACTCCTCCTAAGAGGATAAGGAGGCGTCTCTCTCCCTCTCCCATCAAGAGGGCAGGGGGAATGTATGAAAGCGAGGAGGAGAAAACTCCTAAAAAAAGCCCCTACCAAATCCTCCTCGCTAAACACGTTGATCTCCGCGAAGCCCATGAACGCCTACGTGATAATGTCGCGGAGATCAAAGACGCTATTGAAGACTTGAAGGATGCCCGAGCGAGCCATCGCCGCAGCACCAACTCCAAGATCAAGCGTCTCTTCAAGGACGCGGGGAAGGAGGACGAATACGACGTTTAAAATGAACCTTCCCGCGTTCATCATTTCCCGCAGCACATTTTTATCATTTTTTCAATTCCTCAAGATTGTAATGCGCCCGCTCTTTTAAATTTTTAATCATATTAGTGCTCCCTGGTCTTCCCTTACCGGTAGAGCAAGTTTTGTTTCGAAATATCTTTGTCTATTTTGAAGAAAACAGGCAAAAAGGCAAGTGTGGGGGGACATCGCGGAAAGCAAAGACAAACACACGCGTAGCGCGCAGAAACATCACGAGGAAAACAACACAAACACAACCTCGCGAAACAGAGCACCAGTGGGGCCCAGCCGCTCGGCCGAACCCACGAGGGTGGTTCGGCCGAACCTCGGTGGGTCCCACTCAGCCCTCGCTTCCTCGTGGCACTTGAGTTTGTTTCCCACACTTCCTTTTCGCCTACTTTATTTGTCAAGTTCATTCCGAGACGCGAAAAACAATTACTAAAACTTGACCAACTAAAACTTGGGAAGATTTCTTTTGAATACCTTTTCCCAAGTCTCTCCCTAATGCTCTCATGATGATCTTGCACACTTTTTATTACTCGCTTCATCACCACTTGCCTCGTGAACAAATAATCAAATCCATAGGACCCATGTTTTTCTAGATTATTGGCAAGTGTGATATGGCTCGACGAAATGATCTTATGCTTAGCTTACCGAGTCCTTGGGAATTTTATTTCACAAAACAAAAATACCATGGCTTCATGCTCCTCTCTTGATACAAAAATTCCTACCAATGCCATATGATGATCATACCTTGCAAAACTTACATACATATGCTGCTTGTGATTGCAATGAGCTTTACCAAAATTGAGTGACCCTAGAGAGAAACTTGTCATGCTCTCTTGATCAAGATCACGTACACTCCACCGTAAAAAAAAAAAAAAAAAAAGGGGCTGAACTCCTACACTAGGAGCTAGCACCCCACCAAAATAAAGACACTCCTCGTTTGCACCTCTTTTTACCTCTCTCTCTCTCTCAATCACGCATAAACGAGACATGGCTATGTAAAAAAAAAAAAAAAAAAAAAGAGAGAAAAGCTCACACGTATGAGCAATGAAAAGAAAGCTCACAAAGATGAGCAATGAAAAAGAGAGAAGAAAAGAGATGCTCAAGCATAGAGCAAGAAAAGAAAAGAAAGAAAATAAAAAGATAGCCATGTCTCGAAAATGCAAAATAAAGAGAGGCCAATTGCAATAGGAGTTGTCACTTTTTCATATCCATACACACACGCACTTCTTGATCAAGGTTACATGACTTGGCTTCTCCATGGATCCTTTCTTTTGGCTTAGCAATATTTGTGATACAAGTATGCCTCTCTCATTCCCTACCGAGCTCCACATACAAGCCTAAGAAGTAGGAAAAAGAGAGGCAACACAATGCCTTGGTGAGGAAAACACTTTTTGAGCGATTCAAGAGAATCGAAGAGGAGCGGGAGTCATGTTGTTTATTTTCAAAACTTTCAAAAACCCAAGGTGCTTAGTGAGCAAAAGTATAGTGACTTGAGTCATGAGCTGTTCCACTTATCAATCATCCAAGAATGCATGTTAGCCACCGTCATGTTCACAAGTAAAAAGGTGTGGCTTGTAATAACATGTGTGCAGGTCTCTAAGGGGAGAGATCTCTCAACTTACGCTCCCACCTTTACTCGAGGACGAGCAAAGAGCTAAGTGTGGGGGTCTTGTTGACGGTCCTTATGGTCCAATTTTACCGTCAACATGTTGCATCTTTTTGAATCAAACACCATCACCAAGAATAGACATAGGGATTATTTCTAACAAATTCCACTAGTCTTGGTGAAATTATGAATGCAGGTGCAATTCATATGAAAACAGGGGAAAACATGCACGAAACATGGACTTTGCAATCGACGGATTTTCCCGGACTAAAGAATATAGTCCAAAAGCCCAAAACCACAAAACAGAGCCTCAACATCAAACCAAGCAAGTGGATTGGGCCAAGCACACGCCGGGGAAGGCACCAGCAGAAGAATCAAGCCCGTGGGAATCCAGGCCGGCTCGGCCGAACCACCCTAGTGGGTTCGGCCGAACCGACAGTGGGCCCCCCGGCCCATCTTTCTCGGCGGTTTGTCACCGACGTCCGGAGGTCGGTTCCACCTGCAATTAATGCCACCGACGTCCGGAACCGCCTCCAAGTTGCCGACCTTCCAAGGCTATAAATAAAGGGCTACACCCCCTCTCTCAACACACCACCAACATCAAGATACAAGACAAAACTCTCATCCTTAGGCCAAGGGCCTCTTGTATTTTAGTAGAATAGGAGAGAGGGCAAGGAAGAGGAAGGAGTGTTCCTCCCTTTTGCAAAGTGGAGTAGTATTTCCTTTTCTTTTACCTTGGCGTGTAAACACTCTTTTTGGTGATTTATACGTGGTGATCTACTTATCTATCGTGACATATCTTTGTGTTAGACGTAATTCTTGTTATACTTGTTCACGGGATCATCGCTTCGCAAGAAGTACTCTAGCTTTCGAACTCGCTCTAGGCCGAGGCTAGAGTAGTGGTCAATAGCATAGACGTGGTGTCTAGGGCCGGAGATCGCCTTTGTTTGCTGTGTGCCCCACGGTTTGTAGAGGTAGGTGGCAGGAAGTGACAGCCCTGTCATCCAAAGGAACCCTCCACGTTCGGGTACATAGTAGAGCTTTCGTAGACCGGAGTGGCTTGGCAGACCAAGCCTAAGACGGTGCCCGAAGTAAACAAGTCTAGCTTGCGTTCGTCTACCTTTAAAGGATAAATAGATAAGAGTCACCCTCTCGACCCTATTTTGCTACGTTGTCTTGGTTGTCCTTGGGTAAACTAACCTTGTTGCAGAAATACTCGTTCCTCGCGGATATAAATACGATACCTTGGAATACTCCCGGGTGAAGTGCTACAACGGTATTCCGTGCGCTTGCGGATTTATTCGTGACGTAAGAAATACCAACACCAGCATGGAGTCAAGTTTGGCCATGACCAACAGGTCATCCTCGATGGGGCCGACATCAGCATGCGCCGCGGCGACCATCTTGTCGGCCGCTTGGATTGCTTCGTCCGTCGTCCTCTCGTTGGGCCGCCACATCAACCGACAACTGTGCAATGGTGGCTTCCGGGGCCGCCGCCTCCTTCTCCTTGAGAGCCGGCGCTGCTCTCAAATCGGCAATCTCCTGGTTGATTACCCGCAGTTCACCCCGCCAATTTGAGAGTTGCTCTTACATCTCCAGGGTCTTGCGGGCCTCTTCCTCGAACGCTTGATGGAGCTCTCGGCGAGTAACGCAGCTTGCTCGTTGCTCCGCGTGGCGAGCCAAACGCTGCCGGGCACGGATGAAGTCCATCTCGCCAGCACTCCATGTATGCCACGCGGTGCGAGCATCGCGCACATCATCCGGGAGCTCGGTCCGGACCTCCAAGTACCGCGCCCGGATGGGGTGGGCGTCGGCCACCAAGCATTCAACCGAGGACGCCTCAAGCCTGCGCGCGATTTCGGCCATGATGATAAGACCAGAGGTAGGTACCGAAATCGGCGCAGACGAGGGAAGCCGAGCGCCTGAAATACCAAGAAAAATAAGATAAAACTAATGATCAGCGACGAATCAAGGAAGAAATAGTAAAAACAAACCTGCGAAGCGTCGACGCGAATCGGCCGGACATCCATCGGCCGTGCCATTGAACCCACAGGTTCGTGTGTTCCAAGCAGCTCTCGGCCGGCCGATCCACCTTCACCAGCGACATCCTCGGAGGCGGCATCGGGCGACGCTCGCCAGCCGGCTCGTCGGCAGCGGTACCTTCAAGAGAGGCCGCGGGCGGCTCCCGGCCGCCCGATTCTTCGTCGCAGCGGTGCCTTTGGGAGAAGCCGTGGGCGACACCGGCCAGCCTTGTTTAGTTTCGGCGACGGCCTCAGGAGACGCAGGCCGATCCGAGCGAGTTGGGCTCTCCGTAGGGTTTGGATCGGCCCGGCTTGGTACGACTTCGAGCTCCGGAGCTGTTTGAATCGGCCTTTCAGTGCGTCGGCGTCCCGGCCGGTGGAGGAGTCGGCAGGCGGATCGGCCTATCGGTGTTGACGTCCGAGCCCGAGGAGAAGAGACCGCCGATTCCTGCTAAGAACTCATAATTAGACAAGCATGTTAAGAGAAAAGAATCGGCGATCATGCAATAACAACCCGACGCAAGCGGAGACGGTTCGCTATAGTAATCCGGGTCGACGAGCGCACAGTGCTGCTTTAGCAGCGCGCGGTATCGCTTCGGGCCCGAGTCGACCCGGCAGCCGGCACATTAGCCTTCCTCTTTTGGGGGCGACCGTTTTGGTTTTGGCCTTGCGGACAGCTGGCGCCCTCGACTCATCGCCGTAAATATTTGAGCGGGAGTGCGGTCGGTGAAGCCGATGTTCGGAACGATTGGGCTCGGCAATAAATATGCAATCGGCCGACCACCGATGCTTTGGGTCGGCGGCTCCTCCGAGTCCGACCGAAAGAGAGGATACAAGGATGAGCATTTGGAGTGGCCGATTTCATTTACAAAATCGGCCTTACAAAAATAAATCAGCTACACGTACCTCGGCGAAAGGTTCTCCCAGGACTAGGCCGGAGAAGAAGGAAGCGGTGTTCCGGCTGCGAAGGTGCCGGTTCCACTCACCCCACCAACGGTCAAAAAGGTGGGTACTCCGGGCGCCGGGAAAATCCGGCCAAGTCACCGGTGACGACATCGGCGGTGCGGCCGATGAGCCAATTCCACCGAATGGCATTGTCAACAGCAGCCCGCGCCTTTATCTCGCCCCACATAGAAGAGGTCGGGGGCAACCGGCCGAAGCCGAGTTGGCGGGCCGCTACCGACGGGTGGTAGAACTCATAGGAGCGGAAGGCCTTGCTCCCAGCAATAAGTCCCGTCGGCAGCAGACAGGGGCGGAGGCAGGTGGGGAAGATCTTGACCGCATCCCCGTCGGCCGTTGGGAAAGTTGGGTCGATCGTAAAAGGAGTGTCATATTCCCTCTCGAAGAAATCAATGTACGGCTACCAATCCGTACTTTCGTCGTTGAGGCCCTTGTAGAAAGCGGCGAACCAATACGCCAGGTTCTTGTCCGACATGGCCGCCCCGGTGCCATGGATAACGCCTCCCCGAAAGAGATGCACCGGCTGAATCGGGCGCGGCCGATTCGGCGTGGTCGCCGGGGAAGTTGAGCACGCCGAGGTCCGGATCGATGGCCTTGGTGGTATGAAGGGTCAGCCACATTTGGATAAACCACCAAGGGCCACCCAGTGTTTTTGATCGATCGGCCGGCGCGCAGCTCCACCAAAACGTGGTGAAGAAGGAGGTACGCCGATCCCGGAAGATACTTGCCCATGGGAAGGGCATAGTCGTCGGCCAGCCTATCGGCCATTGGCAGAAAATT
The DNA here is from genome assembly GCA_031894775.1 of Chloris gayana. NCBI lineage: Eukaryota > Viridiplantae > Streptophyta > Magnoliopsida > Poales > Poaceae > Chloris > Chloris gayana. The sequence continues at coordinate 349,809 of JAUNZO010000170.1, read as the reverse complement.
GTTTGTGGGGCTCACGCCGACCCCACAAAAGAAGAAGTGGTCGAGCCACATGTTGAGGAAGGCAACATGCTCGCGGCGATCGACCGTGCCGTGCCCCTTGTTGTAGGTCTCGAATATAGACCTTCCAACCCCTGGTGTCTTTAGGGTTGATCCGGTGGGAGGACTTAATGCGGACAGCATCCGGAGTGGCCTCCGCCGTGATGTTCGAGATCGGCCAACATGACCGTATCCAATAGGGTCATGGTAGCCGGCCGTGGCCGAACATGAAGCAGTTCAGGGCGTCCGACCGTAAATAGCAAGCGGTCGCCGACGAACGGTTCATTCTTCCGGTGATCGGCCGGAGACAGCTTGATGGCATGGGCGATGCCGATGTTGGCCCAACCTTGCAAATAGACGGCCGACACCCGGTTATACCAATCACGCCATCCTACGACGGGGTCGGCCATGACCGGAAGCCGTTGGCCCACTCGGCCGATAGCGGGATCGTTGCCGAAACGGAACCCGGTCCGTTTCGGCACGGATGAGGTCCGTGGGGTCGGGATCGCCCATAGGACCCAAGAAGAAATGAGTCGGGATGTTGGACGGAATAACGACTTGGTTCCGGATCTCCTAAAAACAAGAAATGGGGCTAAAATGAGAAGCGGAACGGGAAGAAGATAAACCGTGAAAATGAACAAGAACAAGAACGCGAAGAAAAAAAAACTGCAAAGGTAGAAAAAAGGGATGCCCAAATGTACATTACCTCCGGAACGGCGTTGGTGGTGGCGACGACGCGGCCGGCGGCGGTAGCGCAGCGGCAAGCAACAACGGGGTTCATGGTCGCCGGAGAAGAAAGACGGCGACGGCGCGATGAAAAGCTGAAAAGGCTCGAGGAGGAAAAGGTCGCCGGAACAGAGAAAGATGAAGGCCAAGGAAAGGAAGCGGATGGGAAATGACCGGGGTGGCTCCGGGTTTTATGGAGGAATGACGGGCAAGAAACCGGCGCGATAAAAGAGAACGTATCGGTCCGACGCATGCGTTGCATACCCCGCACCGGGGGACATGTGTTGACGCCGGTTTTTGACCAAGGGACCCATTGTCGCCGACTATAGGTCAAAAGAGGGCCGGTGGGCCGAAGGCCGACGGCCGCATGAACGAGTAAGAGGCGCGTCCCTCCCGGAGTCGTGCACGGATGCCAACCGAAGAGCATAATATTGATGGGCCCGGCCCACGTTGTAAAATTAGAAATAATAGTTTAATTTTGGAAAGAGATCCTAGTCGGTTAGGAAATCGGCCCAAAGAGGGTCCGAGTAGGATTCTTTGTGCCGGGTATAAATGTGTACCCGTGTGTAACCTCGTAAACTCGATTCACATCCAATACAACTTTCGGCGCATCGCCAAACCCTAATTTTCTGTCAAGTCTTTACTGTTTTCGCGCGGGATCTTCGGGGCTCCGGTCGACAATACGTTGGCTTGATAAGGTAATTATGTTGTCTAGTTCTCGGCGCATTGTTCGTAATTAGATGGCTTAATTGCTAGTTATCCGGCGATCGGATCTGTTCTTGATCGTCGTAGTGAGTATCGGCCGGGATGAGTCAAGTCGACCTGGTCCGGGCTAGTGGTGGAGGTAGTTTGACTTGTCCTACCTCCCCGTCCCAGCCTTTGCTCGCAACGCCGATTGGCTCGGATCCGGTCGTCCGAGTCACAGTAGTCGCTATGAGAATTCTTTTACATCTTGGCCGATTCGATCGTGCGGATTCGGTTGACGTGTCCCGTGTTTGCCTTTGCGATAGTTGACTTGTCCTAGGCGCATGCAGCCGATTGGCTAGGATGTAGATCTACTTTCATAGTTAAGGCGTTTATGATTGTGCTTGTCCCGAATCGGCCGGGCGTGCGCAGCCGTTAGACCTGGTCCAGCCGCGTGCCATCGCTTGACTTGTCCTGTTGGAGCGACCGGTCGATTCGGGATCCGTGTGGTTGTATTTGTCTTACTGATCTTTCGGAGTGTTTAGCCGATTGTTTATCACGTTCATTAGCTGTTTTATGTTCAATTAGTGCCAAATCTGTTAAAGCTGCCTTTGAACCTGAGTTATTAGTATGATTTCATTGATCATCATTATCCATCTAGGTAGATCTAATAACTCACTGTTATAATCGATGGCAGAATCGGCCGGATGCCCGATCGGCCGATTTATCGCTCCGATTGATGATTGAACCATCCTTTTGCTATCAAATTAATTACATCCCATTAACAATTACCTTGTTTATATTTTATTCGATAATGCATCCCCGCAAGGTCTTAATGATTTGATCGCTCACCGACGAAATCGGCTGCTAGCCACCGATCGTATGTTATAGCGTCGGCCGATTTCGTATCGTTTGTATCACAGTTCGATTGCCTGGCATTTAATACATAAATGGATGGGCCGTGCTGCTCCCTGTCGATGGCCGAATTTTGTCTATCTTACGCCAGTAATCGGCCACGGCTGCACATCGGCCTATCCGGGCCGATGACCCGAAATTTTACACTTTTTATTGTCTTTGTTGGTTTGCAGGAAAACCATCCGGCACGCACCAGCCGCACACGAGAATCGGCGAGCCGAGCCGGTCCGTTGGGAGCACAGGGCCCTGCGTCAGCCGGGGTTTCGGTGGACTCTCCGGACAACGGTGTGTTGGCGACTTTTGACGTCAACAGCTGGTGCCAATGATGTTTGCGCGAGGGTTTGCGGTCGAAGCTCGTGGAGGCGGATCTTCCATGTCTGTCCCGTTTGCTTCACGCCGGCAGCGGTTTGCTTTGTCTCTCGCCATCCCGGCTTCTTCGAGCAGCGAGCTTCCTCGGGGGTGAGTTCTTGAAGAACCGGGCCGATCATAAACACTTGGAAGAGCTGCTCAATGTCACGGACCGGGTACCGGTCTGAAGTGTAAACTGTCCGATGATTCGCGCTAAAGTTGCGTCGGTCATGCTAGGTTTCATGTATAGGGTTTCGTTCGTGTCGGGTGATCGCGCTTCGTAAGCTGCGGCCGGATCACGAACCGGATTCATCAAGCGTAGTTTTCCGGCGGAATCAGCTTCGAAGTCGAGGGACCCGAAGTGGATCTTGAAGCCGGGCGCGAAGTCGATGTCGAACGAAGAAGCCATCGAACTCGCTGGGAACTCGCCGGGACCCCTACCGGCGCGCCGGATGTCGAGTCTTAAACTCGGTACTAGTACTACCCGGTCCCTCATGAGCGTGGAATTCAATGGTGCAACACACGAAACACACAAGAACACGTGATTTTAGACAGGTTCGGGCCTCTCTATTGAGAGTAATACCCTACGTCCTGTGTGTTATGTATTGCCTTTAGCAGATTGCTAATTCCAAGATGTCGGAGAGTTTTTGGGGGTCCCCGCTCCGCCTTATATATCCGGGGAGCTACGGTTACACGTAGAGTCCTAGTCGGTTACATGGATTATATATTCGGAATCTCTATCTCTAAGCTTTCCTCGTTAATTCGAGTCGTAACGGACTACAAACTACTCTTTTGTTTGTCGCTCAAGTCATCATACGCCGGTCTTGACACCCGCCTTATTTCCACACCGGTATATGGAATCCTCTCGTTATTCCATACCGATGAGGAACCACTCTGCGGGCCCTCTTTGCCGGTCCAATCTTCAATGATTTGCTATCGTATCTTCAATTATCCATTCCTTTATCATCTGTATACCGAGTAAGGTAAGTATACGACATATTCCAAAACATTTTAGTTTGCATTTTTCTCATTTTTATTTTAGGACATATGAATTTGTTTAAAGTACATAACAGATTTATCATTTTCTAAATTTAGGGTGTGTGAACAGTAAAACAAAATCAGAGCTCATGTGCATGTTTGGATCTTCTATTTCCCTAGGCTAGGGCTGTGATTTGAGCATGAGAGATGGTTGCAAAAGATGGATAAGGAAGTGATACAACCATGGTGAGCTGAAGTTCAAGAAAGAGCTCACCGGAGAAGCAAAAATCAACGGTGAAACTAGAAGTAGTGTTCATGCCATACCTAACAAAGAGCTTGGGGATCAACCAAAAACAAACCATGCAAGGGTTGGAGGGAGTCCCAAGTGAAGCCTTTGCTGCCCTTGCTCATGCCAAGGTGAACCATGGCATGGAGTTTGAAGGTGAGTAGCCATGGTGGTTGTTCTTGGAGAGGAGAAAGAAAAGAGGAAGGAGATGGAGACTTGACTTGGATCTTGACCAAAGAGATGTTGAGGGGGAGTCTCCGGACGTGCTACTGGCCTTAGGCTAGTTACTTGGTGTATTGCTTGGTAGAGAAGGAAGCAAAGAGATAAGAGAGGAAGTGGGTCCTACAAATTGGAAAAATTTGCCAACCTTACTATTGTAGTCAAGAGCAAGTCAACGTGATTTTTTTGGGGTTGCCAATTTTTTTGGTGGTGTATAATGAAATTTGGAACAACTTTTATATAGAACTTTTCTTGAGATTCGGCCTACAAAAATTAATAAAAATCTTACAACAGAAACTGTTTTCTGCTTTTACTGAATTTGTAGGGCTATTTAACCTTTACCAAAAATTATGCACTACTACAATATCGACCAAAGATAGCACCTAAGAATTTTCAGTAATAACGGGCACTAGAGTTCCCGTTATTATAGTGCGACGAACATGACGTCATCATGGCTGCACGTTATTACAGTGATCAACTGTAATAACGGGCGGCCGTGACATCATACTTTGCGCCGTTATTACAATGGAAGGGCGCCCGGTTATAACGGTCGGTGATGACATCAACGCTGACCGTTATTACAGTAACGGTCAATCCTGATGTCATGACCAACCGTTATTACAATGAGTCACTGTAATAACGGGTACTAGATGACATCATCCTTGCCGTTATTACAGAGCTCACTGTAATAACTGTCACACCCCTATCCCGAAAGATAGTTAAGTGTGGTACGGATCGCCTTGGGAGATGATTGACGAAGCAACCATACATAGCATCACATTAACAAACATCCACGGATTACAAGTTTACATCATTAAGTCTTGATTACACATAGGGTTCGAAATAAAGATACATTAGGTTCGATTAAAAGTCTTACATAGCCATGATCTTTCTTCGAAATTAAAGTGCGGAAGCGAAATACATAACTCGACGATACATAGATAACTTAAATGAACCATGCCGGCCTAGGCCATGGCTCACTCATCATGGGTCGGAGAGCTAGGGACCCATTCAATGGTCCACTCTTTGGGCTCTTCTCCGTCCCAAACCAACTTACCACAACAATCACAAAAACCGGCTTGCGGGAAACCTGTAAATCAACATGTAGTGGCAAAGCCTCGAGTATCTAACATACTCCGCAAGTCTTACCCGTCAAATTGGTCATCTAAGACCGACTCCTAGATGCATGGGCTTGACCGGTTTAACTTGGCCTTTTGCATAAATAGCACCTATGCTAATTAGGTTGGCAAATTTATTACTTAGCCAAATTAATAGGGTTGTTGCATAAAAGAAACTTTAGTGAGCATACTAGCAAGACAAGAGTTTGCAATACAATTTAATATCAATATAAAACAGCAAGCTATTCAATCTCTTTCCATTACTACACATTGCGAACTGCTCGAATCAAGTGATACTCATTAACCGAGAGGAAACGGCGATAATTATCGAATTATTAATCCTGCAGGAAAGAACCCAAATGCACGACATAAGCATCATTTAAGAACACGTATGGCCACCGTTCGCGAGTTCATCATAATGTAAAACACGGGGCCACCGACCCCGAGTACACGTCCCCTTGCGACCGTTCAACAACGCGCCCAAGGCTTAACCCATGTACTCTCCAACGGTCCTCAACCCGTGCAACCACCGTGCCAAACACATCACCTCCGGGTCGGTGAGATATCCGGCTCACTTTACAACTTACAAGCTACATAGGTTTACCAATCCCCATAAGAAAGGTATGCAAGTGGTACACAACTCAAACTTGTTCGTGGAGCCACAATGGGGTGTTCTCAATTTTTAACCAAATTCATCATGTTCACATTTAGTCATAAGCCATGAGTGAGATCCCCAAATCTATCGTTGACTCCAAAAACATAGCATAGCACTTCTAACGAGGATATGACACATAAGCGACATAGGACATATAGGAATTTATGCATGTGGATTTCCAATCAACGCCTAAAACTTAAATGCACATTCATCATCCTTAATATAGTGATAAAAGAAAGACATTTCAAATAATAGGAATGCACCGGGGCTTGCCTTGAGAGTGATCGAAGTTAGCACTAGCCTCACAAGCGTTGAGCGTGGCAATAGCTTCTTCCGGTGGGATCAATTCGGCGTCGTCACCTAAGGAATGAAATGCAATGCATAAGTCACATGAATACAAGGTCGATGATGAGAGTAATGCATGTGTGCTGTTTTGTAAAGATGCCTATGAACACATTAATCACCAGTTTGTTTGCTCAAACCCTAGCAATCATAACATGCCTCTTGTTTTCTTTTACGGGACCCAAATTACATGAACAAGCATAACCATACTAATATAATGAGTAATGACTTGATGGCATAGACATGAGTGCTGTGGTTAGTGTAGGTTTAGCACTAATATCTTAGCAAGTTTCTATAATACAAAACGAAGAAATCTAGGCTTATGTGTTTTAACATCACATGCGATGACGATTTCCTTTTAAAATAGGAATTCGATTTCAAAATTCATACATACGTGAAATACATGAACCCTTTTGACTAAACCTGCCATGAGGTGCTAAAGGACATAATGAACAGTGGAAATTACATAAACATGCATGAACATGATTTTTAGTGACATAAAACTATTTATGCATGTGCTGAAAATAACTTTTTAGGAATTTAGATCTAGGGTTTGCAAAAATCATTACTTAACTTGCTCAAAATTTAACATGGGATTTTCTACATATGCACAGTGCTAAGAGGAAATTAATTACCAAGTCTCATGCAAAAATAATTTATACAGATTTAACTAAAAACTAAATACAGAGAATACAAGAAATGCAATAACTTGAAAGATATGAGATGAAATGCAGATCTTCCAGTGCCAAAAATTCATGTGTGTCTGGGTGAAGATTTTGGCCAAGTGGCATTTAATTTGGATTTATAGTTTTAAAGTTATGGCCTAGTTAAGTTTTTAGGGGTTGACTTTTGTCATTTTTGTAAAAATGTGGAAATATGTAGATCTGATGAGTTCATGTTACTTTTATGAAAGTACAGATATTCTAGTTTCCAAAACATTTTAGTTTGTAATTTTTGGACGATTCAAATGCAAGATATGAATTTTTCAAACTCAAACGAAGTTCGGGTGTATTTACGAAAATGCCACCGGCAGATTTGAACGGGGCGGCGCGCGCGCTCCGGCGAGCGGCGGCCGGCGCCGGCGAGCTCGCTCGCGGCGGCGCTGCGCTGGAGCTCATGCTCCGGCCTTTGGGGAGATTGGTGTACGCGGCGCGGGAGGACGATGGTGGGGTCCACGGGGACGGCGGATGGCCGGAGGCGGCCGGCGACGAGCGGCGGCGCCGGAGCGGCTCCGGCGGAGGCGCGCGTCCCGAGAGAGAGAGAGAAAGGGAGGGAGAAGGTCTGGGAGCATCACCTCGCGAAGGGGAGTAGCGGCGTGAGCTCGGACGGCGTGGAAGTGGACCGGGCGGTGGCTCGACGGAGAGGGGCGGCGGGGCCGGGCGACGGCGGCGGAATCCTCTTCAACCCCGGCGATGTGCTGCGAGTCAAGGCAGGGGAGTTAGAGAGGAGGTGGAGGCGTCCCTCGCGCACGTTTTGGCGAAGAAAGGAGGGGTGCGCGACTTGCCTAGGCGGGGAATTCGGCGGAGGCGTCCTCGGCGGCGTCAATGGAGGGCGGCGGCGTTTTCCAGCCGTGCGCGAGCTACGAGCGAGGAGAGGGGGAGCTGCTGGTGTGATGAAGAGCAGAGGGAGGGGGCAATGATTTGAGGTGATGGGAGGGCGAGACTTGGCCTCCGTGCCGCTTTCTAGCGTGGAGAGGGACGGCGGCAGGGAGGTGGTCGGCGGCGGGGCGGTGCGGCTTCAATTCCCGGCCGCTCCTGTTGGCCGACGGGTACGAGATTGGTTGGGAGCTGGCGCAGAGGGGCGTGGCGATGTGACGGGGCAGGGCACGCGTGGGGGTGGCACCCCGGCTGGCCGGACCGCCGGTCCGGCCGCCATTGCCCGGCGGGCAAACGAGTGCTCGAGGTGTATTTTTGAATTTCAAATCTGTGGTTCGGTAATTTGGTTAAAATTCATAGTTCTAGTGCTCCAAAAATAAAATCAAAAATATGGGGAGATTCAGGATGATGTTCTTTAATTTTCATCTTAAAGTTTGAAGTTCTAAACTTGCTTCCAAAAATTCATACAAAATTCACAATTAACAGAGTTTCAGATTTGAATTTGAATTTTTGGGCATTCAAAACTTTGTTCAAAAATTTTGTAAAAATGTTGTAAATTCATCTTTTTACATGAGCAATGCAGTGGTGCAAAAATATGTGGGTAGTGTTTTTATAATTTTTGCATTTTGGTTAGGACTAGGGTTTAGGATTAGGTTTTTCCTTTTTCCTTTTTATTTTTCTTATTTTCTTTTTCCTGGTTGGGTGATTTAGCATTAGTATCTGGTTAAGGATGTGATTAGGGTAGTAACTGTGTGATTAGCCTAATTCGTGACATGGGATGTCACAGCCCTCCCCCTTAAAGGAATTCTTGTCCCGAGAATCGTTACGAATTAAGGAGAGGGAGTGCGAAAATTTACCGATTTGTGTGACGCGAGGAACTCGGGAAAATTCTTCTCTAGAAAATCCTCTTGTTCCCAAGTTGCTTCTTCTTCGGTGTGGTTACTCCATTGCACTTTGTAGAAGGTGATGGTGAGATTGCGAGTTACTCGGTCGTTTTGATCAATAATCCGGACGGGGTATTCGGGGTAGGAGAGATCTTCTTCTAGTTGATCGGTGTCGAAAATGACCACATCTATCGGAGGCTTCAAGCATTTCTTGAGTTGAGAGACATGGAACACATTGTGCACTCGAGCAAGACTTTCCGGTAGTTGCAATCGGTAAGCAACCGCGCTATGCTTTTCCACAATCGGATAGGGTCCAATATAGCGGGGTGCTAGCTTTCCTTTGATTCCAAACCGAGACACGCCCTTATTCGGAGAGACACGAAGATAGACATGATCTCCTTTCTCAAACTCCAATGGGCGTCTCCTTTTGTTAGCGTAACTCACTTGACGAGATTGTGCGGCTTTTATGTTGGCTTGAATTTGTCGAACCTTCTCTTCGGCTTGGGTGACAAGATCGGGACCAAAAGTGGTTCTTTCTCCCGCTTCCGATCAATTTAATGGTGTACGACAAGAATGACCATACAACGCTTCAAATGGTGACATTCCCGAACTCTCTTGATAGCTATTGTTGTACGAGAATTCGGCGAATGGAAGACAATCATCCCAATTTCCTCTATTTTCCATAGCACATGCTCTCAAGATATCCTCCAAATATTGATTCAATCTTTCGGTTTGTCCGTCCGTTTGAGGGTGATATGCGGAACTTCTAATGAGAGTGGTACCAAGACAAGAATGCGGTTGTTCCCAAAAACGACATACAAATTGCGGACCTCGATAGGAAACAATGGTTTTAGGTACTCCATGCAAACATAACACTCTTGAGATGTATAGCTCGGCATACTTCTTGGTATTGTAGGTGGTATGGACGGGAATGAAATGTGCGGACTTAGTTAACCTATCCACAATAACCCAAATTGAATCATGCTTCTTTGATGTGAGAGGCAATCCAACGATAAAATCCATAGCAATGTCCTCCCACTTCCAAACGGGAATCTTCAATGGGTTCAATAATCCGGCCTTTCTCAAGTGGTCGGCTTTCACTCGTTGACAAGTATCACACTCGGCCACATACCGTGCAATCTCACGCTTCATGCGTGTCCACCAAAACTTTTCTCTTAGGCCGCGATACATTTTATTGCTACCGGGGTGTATGGAATATTTAGACAAGTGTGCCTCGTCCATTATTTTCTTCCGTAATTCCATATTCTTCGGAACAACGAGACGTTGGTTGAACCATAATACACCATTGTCATCTTGTCGGAAACATGTAGCTTCCTCTTTCTCAATCTTTTGCCGAATAAATTCCATACCTTCGTCCTTCTTTTGCGCCTCAATAATTTCCTCACGAAGGGTAGGAATGAGAGCTAGATTATATAGTGAACCATAGGGAATGACTCGAAGACTCGGTTCACTAGAATCTGAAATTTCCGAGTTTTCCATAGAACAACCGGTAATATGATTGCATTGATCCTTGCGACTCAAAGCGTCGGCAACCACATTAGCTTTACCCGGATGATAATGGATTTCCAACTCATAATCCTTGATTAATTCCAACCATCTACGTTGCCTCATATTCAACTCTTGTTGGGTGAAGATATATTTGAGACTCTTATGATCGGTGTAAAGATTGACAAGATTTCCAAGTAGATAATGCCTCCAAGTTTTCAAAGCAAGGACAACCGAGGCTTGTTCCAAATCATGGGTAGGGTAGTGTTGTTCATGCTTACGAAGTTGACGAGAAGCATAAGCAATGACACGACCTTCTTGCATTAGCACACATCCTAGACCGGTGCTCGGATGCATCACAATACACGTCAAACGGCTTGGTGATGTCGGCTTGTGCTAACACCGGAGCGGATGTCAAATGCTTCTTGAGAGTCCGGAAGGCTTCTTCACATTCACGGCTCCATTTAAACTTAGCATCTTTCTCCAACAATTTCGTCATAGGCTTGGCTATGCTTGAAAAATTGGGAATGAATTTCCGATAATAGCCGGCAAGACCTAGAAAACTTCGGATTTGTCTCACCGACCTTGGGGATTTCCAAGTAAGCACTTCTCCCACTTTACTTGGGTTAACGGCGACACCTTCCGCGGAAATAATGTGACCCAAGAAAGGAACTTGCTTCAACCAAAATTCACATTTGCTAAACTTGGCATACAATTGATGATCGCGAAGCCGTTGGAGAACAATGCGAAGGTGTTCGGCATGCTCTTCTTCGGACTTCGAATAAATAAGAATGGAGAATGACTTTTGTGGGCATAGTGTCATGTGCCCACCCTAGCTTTTTGATTAGTTATGGTTAAATATGAATATTAAATCTCTGATTATACTATTAAATATGTCAAACTAGTTGTAGACATGTTGTCAATTCATAAATTGAAGTACAAAAATATCAAATTCGACAAATTCATTAAATTTAACAGAATTTCATGAATTTACCGGAATTTGATGTTTTTGTACTTCAATTTATGATTTGACAACACATTTACAACTACTATGACATGTTTAATAGTATATTCGAAGATTCAATATTTATATTTAACCATAATTAAGAGAAAAGTCGGGGTGGGCACATGCCCCTATGCTCATCGAAGTATTTCTCATAAGAATGTCGTCAATGAAGACCACGACAAACTTATCCAACTCGGGCATGAATACCGAATTCATCAAGTACATAAAATGAGCCGGGGCATTTGTGAGCCCAAAAGACATGACGAGATACTCAAAGAGGCCATACCGCGTAGAGAATGCGGTTTTGGGAATATCTTCGGCTCGGATCTTGATTTGATGGTAACCGGATCGGAGATCAATCTTCGAGAAAACCTTAGCACCAACTAATTGATCAAAAAGAATATCAATCCGAGGGAGCGGGTATTTATTTTTGATAGTTACCGCATTGAGAGGGCGATAATCCACACATAGACGTAGCGTTTTATCTTTCTTCTTCACAAAGAGAGCGGGACATCCCCACGGAGATGAACTAGGGCAAATATATCCTTTGTCCATAAGCTCACCCAATTGCTCTTTTAAGATTGCTAGCTCATTGGGAGCCATCTTGTACGGCCTACGGGAAATTGGTGCCGTACCGGGTTGGAGCTCAATTTTAAACTCGACATTCCGATCGGGTGGCATGCCCGGTAAGTCATCCGGAAAAACATCGGGAAACTCACATACCACGGGAATATCCTCAATCCTTTTCCCCTCAAGATGATAGATCTTTGAAGTGGAGAATTTTGGATGGGACAATCGGAGAATAGATGAACCATGGAGTGGGGAGTTTAGGTGAACTTCACGGGAATCGATGTGTAAAACAGCTCTATGGAGTTTCATCCATCTCATACCTAGAATTATATCTATTCCTTGCCCACACAAAACTATGAGAGAAGAGGGGTATATTTTTCTTTCTAGGTTTAGTGGGACTTGCCTCAACTCTAGGTTTGTTTTTATTTTTCCACCGGGTGACGTGATGATATAGGGAATATCCAAAACGGTGGGGGTGAGTTGTAGGGTTTTTGCACATGCTTGACTAATGAAATCATGAGTTGCACCCGAATCAAAAAGAACCAAAGTGGAGTGGTTGTTGACCGAAAACATACCCGAAAGTACCGGTTGTCCCGCTTGAATCTCTTCGGCCGTGGTATAGTTGACTCGGCCATTCTTAGCATTTGGAGTGGAGGATTGATTGCGATTCCCATTCCCATTATTCCCATTGCGGTTTTGATTGTTGTTGCCGCTTCCGGAACCATTGTTGTTGTTGTTGTTGTTGCCCGGGTTGCGTGTCGGGACACGGCAATCCTTTGCGAAATGACCCGGACGTCCACAATTAAAGCACGGGCCTTGCGGACCGGGCCTAGCACCTTGGTATTGCTGCTGTGGAGGGCGGAACGAAGTGTTGTGCTGCTGATTTCCACCGTGGGAGTGGTGGTGTTGCTGCGGCACAAACGGGCGTGAGCCCCCGTCGGCGGCAATGCGGCCCGAAACTTCGTCCGATCGGGGAAGTGATAGCTAGCTTGTACTTGGGCGGAGCGGAGCCGGATGGATTTCCCACGGCACGCTTCCTCTTCTTGTCCTCTTGGTGAGCACGGATAGCATCTTCTTGCACGATTGCGGCACTCATTAAGTCATTGAACGTGCCGGTAGTGACTTGAGCCAAGCGATCTTGCAACTTCGGGCTTAGCCCCGAACGAAAGCAATCCTTCTTCTTGTCATCCGTATCGGCATGATAGGATGCATATTGAGCCAAGTAGTTGAACTTCCGTGCATACTCTTGCACGGTTCCGTACTTTGCTTCAAACCGAGAAACTCTTGCAACTTGCGCTTCATGAGACCGGCGGGAATGTGATGCGCGCGAAACGTGGTGCAAAAGTCCGGCCGGTTCACTTGAGTACCGGCGGGAAGTGCGGCGGTGAAACTTGCCCACCATGCACTAGCGGAGCCACGAAGTTGTTGAGCCGCAAAGAGAACCTTTTGCTCCGATGTGCAATTGAGGAGAGCAAACTTCGACTCAATGATGCGGAGAAAATTATCCGCCTCCAACGGATCGGTAGTAGCTTCACCAAACTTGGGCGGTTGAGTGGCCCAAAAGTCGGCATAGGTGGAATTCCTCGACCCTTGGGGTGGCGGTCCTTGGCCTTGTCCTTGATTGGTTTGGCTTGCAAAGAACAAGCGGAACATCTCGTTTTGGTTGGACACGAGTTGTTCCAACGGCGTGAGAGGTGGAGGGTTAGGGAGTTGTTCTTCCCTCGCACCATGACCACTTCGGAAGCTTCGCCACGGCGGGTATTCACCCTCCGTCACGCATGAAAAATTTTCTCACGTTAGCTCATTAGACCAAGAGCTAAAATAGAAAGAAAACATGACATTGGGCATAAGGGACCAAAAATTTCAGATTGCATGTACGAAGAAAATATTGATGAAATAAGCATAATGCATTGGCAACACACATATTCCATAGATTCTAACATAGTAGCAACATGATAGAAATTTTTGATACACGGGAAACCACGAATCCGATACAACACGGTCTTAGGTTACATCACATGTGACCCACAAACAAACACAATCTCGGAGAGCTTAATTAACAACACGCGGATCGTTTCCAACACGGTTACATGCCTCACGAGATTACAAATCCTACACACATAGAGCTACGACCACCGATCGTGACAACTACTCGTAGTCATCGCCGTAGTAGTCGGTGTCATCCCTCATGGGAGAGGGTGGTGCTCCGTCCTCGACGTCGGAAGCATCCTCGCCATCACTCATCTCCACATCCTCCTCGGGTGGGATGATCTCAAGTGGCTCGGGAGGTCTGCCATTAAGGATGGCGTGCAGGGCGTTGTTGGCGGCTTGGAGATGCTCAATGGTAGCGTTGTTATGCGCTATGGTCGCTCGGGCGTTCCGGAGGTCTCCCTCCAAAGCATCCCTAGCGCCCTGAGTCTCCGGGAGAGTAATCTCCAACTCATCCTTCTCCTCGAGAAGGGCATCCACCTGGCCGGAGAGGACGTAGGGCATCACGCTCATCGAGCGTGGCCTGCAGAGCGGTGGCTCCATCGCCCTCAAGGGCAAGGTGGGCGTCGTGGAGCTGCTCGAAGAAGTTCCAACGCTCCGTCTCGCTATACTCGAGCTGCGTACGGAGGGTGTCCACCTCGGTAGTGCGCTCGGCTAGCTCGGCGGTGCGGGCAGCAAGCTCGGCGTCGCGGGTGGTAAGCTCAGCGTCGCGGGTGGTGAGGGTGGCCTGCAGGGCAGCACGCTCCTGCTCCAACTCGAGCACCCGTCTCGCGAGGTTCTCACGGTCCAACATGAGCTTGCCGGGGGCCATCTGTCGGAGAATTTTGAAACACAAGTCAAAACTCAATATCCAACAACAAAACATGCTAAATAAGTAGAGCATGAATGATGGAATGGCACCAACTTAGCAAAAGAATGCAACAAAACTTTTCGCACAATCCTAACACGGTTCCAGATTTTTGGTCAGAATTGACATGCTACAGAAACTCGATAATTACCCCTGTTTCTGGGCTGAATCAAACTTTTATTTTGTTACGAAAGTTTTAGACAATTTCTTAAGCTTTCCAACGCATCCTAGAACAGCTCAATCCGACTTGTCGTTTGAAAGTTATGCACGATCTACGACAGGGACAGAACCGGAGCACATTCTGGAATTCCAGAACAGCTCTCTGTAATGGGCAATTCTAGCTACGTTCCAGAATTTTACAAGACCTGAGACTAGAATATTGTTGTAGTGCATAATACAAGCTTTCCAGAAAGTCCTTATTTGCCTTATTTGGATAAGTAACTTGGAAGTTATGCTCATTTTCATGGAAGTTAAGAAATCTGCCACGTTTTTGTTTCCGGTTTTCAAACTTTTGTGAGAATGAAGCTATGTGTCCCATTTTTCGTGATGATTTCATTTAGATAAGTTTACATGCATATGTTTGACATGATGATATGATATGCAAAGATGATGGATGCTCAATATGTCGTTCCGTACGTCCTCACAAAATTAAAAGACCGCGCCCGCCGATACGAGTATCGGACAAGCGCATCGGTGGCACACACACCTCTCACACGATACTATACGAACTAAAGCGTTGTTATGTACCTGCAAGAGATGGATTCTAGAAACATTACATCAAATTCAAAAGAAGCAAGCCAAAAAATAAATCCATGTCACCTCGCCTCACATGGAGAGCTCTCGAATAAGAGTGTATTCGAGTCACACCAATAATATCATGCGAAAATTGACAACACTCAATCACATACCTTTGCTCAAGCCGTAGTTGCAAAATATTTAAACAATCATAACACGGGGTTAGTTTTGCCACCATTCTATATAGTCCTTATATTGGCCTTTCTATCTAGACTCGTACCTCACCGTGACTCAAAAACGGGTTTTAAGATTTTTGGAATGAGTATTAACGTGACGCGAATCCCAAGTCGGCTCCGATACCACGTGTCACACCCCTATCCCGAAAGATAGTTAAGTGTGGTACGGATCGCCTTGGGAGATGATTGACGAAGCAACCATACATAGCATCACATTAACAAACATCCACGGATTACAAGTTTACATCATTAAGTCTTGATTACACATAGGGTTCGAAATAAAGGTACATTAGGTTCGATTAAAACTCTTACATAGCCATGATCTTTGTTCAAAATTAAAGTGCGGAAGCGAAATACATAACTCGACGATACATAGATAACTTAAATGAACCATGCCGGCCTAGGCCATGGCTCACTCATCATGGGTCGGAGAGCTAGGGACCCATTCAATGGTCCACTCTTTGGGCTCTTCTCCGTCCCAAACCACCTTACCACAACAATCACAAAAACCGGCTTGCGGGAAACCTGTAAATCAACATGTAGTGGCAAAGCCTGAGTATCTAACATACTCCGCAAGTCTTACCCGTCAAATTGGTCATCTAAGACCGACTCCTAGATGCATGGGCTTGACCGGTTTAACTTGGCCTTTTGCATAAATAGCACCTATGCTAATTAGGTTGGCAAATTTATTACTTAGCCAAATTAATAGGGTTGTTGCATAAAAGAAACTTTAGTGAGCATACTAGCAAGACAAGAGTTTGCAATACAATTTAATATCAATATAAAACAGCAAGCTATTCAATCTCTTTCCATTACTACACATTGCGAACTGCTCGAATCAAGTGGTACTCATTAACCGAAAGGAAACGGCGAGAATTATCGAATTATTAATCCTGCAGGAAAGAACCCAAATGCACGACATACGCATCATTTAAGAACACGTATGGCCACCGTTCGCGAGTTCATCATAAAGTAAAACACGGGGCCACCGACCCCGAGTACACGTCCCCTTGCGACCGTTCAACAACGCGCCCAAGGCTTAACCCATGTACTCTCCAACGGTCCTCAACCCGTGCAACCACCGTGCCAAACACATCACCTCCGGGTCGGTGAGATATCCGGCTCACTTTACAACTTACAAGCTACATAGGTTTACCAATCCCCATAAGAAAGGTATGCAAGTGGTACACAACTCAAACTTGTTCACGGAGCCACAATGGGGTGTTCTCAATTTTTAACCAAATTCATCATGTTCACATTTAGTCATAAGCCATGAGTGAGATCCCCAAATCTATCGTTGACTCCAAAAACATAGCATAGCACTTCTAACGAGGATATGACACAAAAGCGACATAGGACATATAGGAATTTATGCATGTGGATTTCCAATCAACGCCTAAAACTTAAATGCACATTCATCATCCTTAATATAGTGATAAAAGAAAGACATTTCAAATAATAGGAATGCACCGGGGCTTGCCTTGAGAGTGATCGAAGTTAGCACTAGCCTCACAAGCGTTGAGCGTGGCAATAGCTTCTTCCGGCGGGATCAATTCGGCGTCGTCACCTAAGGAATGAAATGCAATGCATAAGCCACATGAATACAAGGTCGATGATGAGAGTAATGCATGTGTGCTGTTTTGTAAAGATGCCTATGAACACATTAATCACCAGTTTGTTTGCTCAAACCCTAGCAATCATAACATGCCTCTTGTTTTCTTTTACGGGACCCAAATTACATGAACAAGCATAACCATACTAATATAATGAGTAATGACTTGATGGCATAGACATGAGTGCTGTGGTTAGTGTAGGTTTAGCACTAATATCTTAGCAAGTTTCTATAATACAAAACGAAGAAATCTAGGCTTATGTGTTTTAACATCACATGCGATGACGATTTCCTTTTAAAATAGGAATTCGATTTCAAAATTCATACATACGTGAAATACATGAACCCTTTTGACTAAACCTGCCATGAGGTGCTAAAGGACATAATGAACAGTGGAAATTACATAAACAAGCATGAACAAGATTTTTAGTGACATAAAACTATTTATGCATGTGCTGAAAATAACTTTTTAGGAATTTAGATCTAGGGCTTGCAAAAATCATTACTTAACATGCTCAAAATTTAACATGGGATTTTCTACATATGCACAGTGCTAAGAGGAAATTAATTACCAAGTCTCATGCAAAAATAATTTATACAGATTTAACGAAAAATTAAATACAGAGAATACAAGAAATGCAATAACTTGAAAGATATGAGATGAAATGCAGATCTTCCAGTGCCAACAATCCATGTGTGTCTGGGTGAAGATTTTGGCCAAGTGGCATTTAATTTGGATTTATAGTTTTAAAGTTATGGCCTAGTTAAATTTTCAGGGGTTGACTTTTGTCATTTTTGTAAAAATGTGAAAATATGTAGATCTGATGAGTTCATGTTACTTTTATGAAAGTACAGATCTTCTAGTTTCCAAAACATTTTAGTTTGTAATTTTTGGACGATTCAAATGCAAGATATGAATTTTTCAAACTCAAACGAAGTTCGGGTGTATTTACGAAAATGCCACCGGCAGATTTGAACGGGGGTGGCGCGCGCGCTCCGGCGAGCGGCGGCTGGCGCCGGCGAGCTCGCTCACGGCGGTGCTGCGCTGGAGCTCATGCTCGGGCCTTTGGGGAGATTGGTGCACGCGGCGCGGGAGGACGATGGTGGGGTCCACGGGGACGGCGGATGGCCGGAGGCGGCCGGCGACGAGCGGCGGCGCCGGAGCGGCTGCGGCGGAGGGCGCGTCCCGAGAGAGAGAGATAAAGGGAGGGAGAAGGTCCGGGAGCATCACCTCGCGAAGGGGAGTAGCGGCGTGAGCTCGGACGGCGTGGAAGTGGACCGGGAGGTGGCTCGACGGAGAGGGGCGGCGGGGCCGGCGACGGCGGCGGAATCCTCTTCAACCCCCGGCGATGTGCTGCGAGTCAAGGCAGGGGGTTAGAGAGGAGGTGGAGGCGTCCCTCACGCACGTTTTGGCGAAGAAAGGAGGGGTGCGCGACTTGCCTAGGCGAGGAATTCGGCGGAGGCGTCCTCGGCGGCGTCAATGGAGGGCGGCGGCGTTTTCCGGCCGCGCGCGAGCTACGAGCGAGGAGAGGGGGAGCTGCTGGTGTGGTGAAGAGCAGAGGGAGCGGGGGCAATGATTTGAGGTGATGGGAGGGCGAGACTTGGCCTCCGTGCCGCTTTCTAGCGTGGAGAGGGACGGCGGCGGGGAGGTGGTCGGCGGCGGGGCGGTGCGGCTTCAATTCCCGGCCGCTCCTGTTGGCCGGCGGGTACGAGATTGGTTGAAAGCTGGCCGAGGGGGCGTGGCGATGTGACGGGGCAGGGCACGCGCGGGGCGGCGCCCAGGCTGGCCGGACCGCCGGTCCGGCCGCCATTGCCCGGCGGGCAAACGAGTGCTCGAGGTGTATTTTTGAATTTCAAATCTGTGGTTCCGTAATTTGGTTAAAATTCATAGTTCTAGTGCTCCAAAAATAAAACCAAAAATATGGGGAGATTCAGGATGATGTGCTTTAATTTTCATCTTAAAGTTTGAAGTTCTAAACTTGCTTCCAAAAATTCATACAAAATTTACAAGTAACAGAGTTTCAGATTTGAATTTGAATTTTTGGGCATTCAAAACTTTGTTAAAAAATTTTGTAAAAATGTTGTAAATTCATCTTTTTACATGAGCAATGCAGTGGTGCAAAAATATGTGGGTAGTGTTTTTATAATTTTTGCATTTTGGTTAGGACTAGGGTTTAGGATTAGGTTTTTCCTTTTTCCTTTTTATTTTTCTTATTTTCTTTTTCCTAGTTGGGTGATTTAGCATTAGTATCTGGTTAAGGATGTGATTAGGGTAGTAACTGCGTCATTAGCCTAATTCGTGACATGGGATGTCACAATAACGTCGCTGCGGTAACATCACAGCGCCCGTTATTACAGATCTCGCGTACATAAAACGTTGTCTTCCTCCTCCTCCCGACACTTTGTCCGTAGGGGCGCAGACCTCGAGGTGGCTGTCCGTACGGTGGCCGAAAAAAATAAAAAAAAAAAGGAGGGAAGGTTTTAAATCTGTTTTTTTTCATGGAATTTGTTCAAGGAGGTAAATCCATACCAATCCATGTATTTTTTTTCATGTTTATATATGGTTTTCCCCCATATTTTGCTAGTTAAAGTTTCCTAGGGTTTGGAGCTCTTTTTTACCAAACTTGTGCATAATAAAAGTTGAAAATTATCATATAGCTTCTATATCCAACTTATATTTGTCATCTTCTTTAGTCTCATGGCTTTCTTATGTACTTTACAAATTAACATTTTGAAGATCTAGTTTTGGATCTAGACCATGTATATGATAGGAGAGAGAGAGGTTGGGATGAGGGTGTGGAAACTTAATAAATTGAAAAAATTGTGATTATTTTTTACCTAGAATATAATATTTATTTGGGTACGTTGTAGTTGATTTTTCGCTTATATATCTGTATTGATATATGTAACTAGATTATCGTTAATTATTTTTTTGGTATAATTTAACTATGTTACATTTATGTAAAAATATTTTTGAATAGAAAAATAGAGAGAAGGTGATGAGGGTGTGGAAAAATAATGTATTGATAGATTGTGACATTAATATAATATCTTTTTGCCTATATTATAGTTGAATATTTGCTTATATATCTAAAGTAATCTATGTAACTATATTAATATTGTTACTTATATATTTCGATAGAGTTTCACTACGTTTATTTTTGTAACATATAGAGAATGGAAGACCGATCTTGGATGTGCGATGGTGTGGGAGGAAATGCTCTCCTCTATTTCGGAAAAGTTACCACATTTGTTGAAGCGGCAAAGCAGACACGCTGCAAGGAGGGGAACACAACATATTTATTGTCCATGCTCGAGGTGCAAGAAATTGTCTATGTATGATATATCGGAGACAATCTGTGAACACTTGTTGGATAATAGCTTTGTTAAGAACTACCATATCTGGACCAAACACGACGAAACGCAAACACATGCAGAAGGTAGCATTGAGCGAGTGATAAGTGCGAGTAGAGGAGAATACCGGTCAGCGAGATAAGTGCAGGATGCTATATCGGAGAGAATGCAAGAACTGGATGTGGAAGAACTATTGGGTCATATTGGTCGTGAGAACTTAATGAAGTGTAACAAAGAATGTTCGGATAACTTTGAAGAGTTCAAGAGAGCATCGAAGGAACTCCTGTACGAGAATTGTAAAGGTTGTGATAAGGATTGCATGGCCTTGTAGGCAACACTAGAACTTGTGACTCGTTAAGGCAAAGCATGGGTGGTCGGACACAAGCTTGAACGAGCTTTTGCAACTCTTAGCAAAGTTATTACCGAAACCTAACTTTTTGCCTACCAACACATGCCATGCAAAAAAGAAATTATCACCGTTGACACTAGACGTACAAAAAATACACGCTTGTCCGAACCACTGCGTATTGTACCGTAAGGATCATGCCAATAAGACCGGATGCCCAACATGCAACGCGCGTCGGTACAAAAATAATGGTGAAGGTGATGATTTGGGGGACAGATCGGACAGACGAGGAAGAAAAGCACTTCGGTGGTGGAAGAGGTCAATGACGAGAAAAGTACCAGCCCTTGTCATGTGGTACCTTCGAGATAGTGGAACGATTGAAACGTCTCTTTGCAAATGCTAGGGATGCAAAACCGATGACATGGCATGATGATGTTGATGGGCGCAAAAAGGATGGGATGATTCGTCACCTTGCTGACGCTCGACGATGGAAGAACTTCGACATTAAACATTGTGATTCTGCTCTAGAAAGAAGGAATGTAAGAATGGCCTTAAGTACGAGATGGAATGAATCGTTTCGTTGAGATGACAAACCCACACGGTTCCTGCCAGTAATTGCTTGCATATACAATATCCCTTCATGATTGTGCCAAAATAAGAAGTATCTTCTGCGAAGTACATTGATTTACGGACCAAAACAAACTGGCATTGACATTGATGTCTTTCTTGAACCGTTGATGGAAGACATAAAAACATTATGGGAACAAGGGGTGGAGGTTTATGATGCATACAGAAAACAAAGATTCACCCTATATGCAATCATTTATTTTTACCATCGGTGATAACCCGGCACGCTCCGATTTGAATGGCCGGATCAATGGAAAAACAGCATGTTCAATGTGTGTGGACCAGACCGCGTCATTGTACCTTTCTTTTTCGCGTATGTTGGTGTATGTAAAGCATCGACGATGGCTGTCAAAAAGGCACAAATATCGTCGGAAGAAAGAATATTTTGATGGCACAATTGAGACAGGGCTGACTCGAAACTTTGAGACGGTCAATTTGTTTTTGAAATGGTCCGAAACATCAAATATACCTATGGAAAGAAGAAGGGAAAGAAAGGAAAGAATACCGATACGAGAGTGTCGTTTAAAAAACTATCAATATTTCATCGGTATTTAAGCTATTGGAACGAATTGGAGATTGCTCATGCCACGGACACCATGCATGTCGGAAAGGGTGTCTTTGACAACTATAACGGCACATCTATGGACATTCCAGGAAAGACAAAAGATGGACTGCGTGCACGAAGGGACCTAGAGAAATTAAACATAAAGCATAGGCTTCACCCTAAGCCAAGACAGAATGGAAAGTACTACCTTCCATCGGCTAGTTCGAACCTAACACTTGAGGAGAAAACGGCATTCTGCAAGTGTCTGCGAGGGATAAAAGTACCCACAAGTTTCTATTGAAACATCAAGAAGCTCGTATCAATGAGTGAGTTGAAGATAAGTGGATACAACACTCATGAATGTCATATGATGCTTTCGTTATTTCTCACTGTCGCAATCGGGGTTGTTAAGCCACCTTATATAAAGTTGGTCTGTCGGACGGATGTGTCATTTTTGGAATTCAGTATCTAAGAAGGTTATAAGCCTTAATGAGGTTAAAATTATATGTAAAGAGATGATAGAGACCATGTGCCAACTGGAGATGTGCATGTCACTTTCTTTCTTTGATCTAATGGAGCACTATATGATTCACTTAGCTGATCGGATTGCTATTCTGGGTCCTATTTACTTGCATCATATGTTTCCGTTCGAGCGCTATATGTCCATTCTAAAGCGGTATGTCCGAAATCGAGCTCACCCCGAGGGTTCCATGATAGAGGCATATACAACCGAGGAGATACTTGGAGTTTTACAACGATTATAATGAAAATGGAAAACCAATCGGTCTACCGGTGTCACGTCATGAAGGAAGACTTTTTGGTAAAGGAAGCACCGGAAAAAGGACATATAACGATGAGAAATTCGAGTTGGTGAGCCAAGCACATTCCAGCCTACTCCAACGAGTTACAAATTGTTGAGCCGTACATCCAAGCAACACCATCAAGCAACTTCGTGACCAGAATGAAAATAAATACTTAGAGGATTGGATCATGAAGGAGCACAAGAAAAACTTTCCAAGGTGGTTGAAGAACCAAAAATTTCCAGTTGGTGAAACAAGAGATCAATAAATGTTGTATTTGTTGGTCGATGGGCCGCAACCATTTGTTACAACATGGCAAGGCTATGATATTAACGACTTTACATTCTACACTAGGGAAAAAGACAAAAAGAGCCAAAACCAAAATAGTGGTGTCAAGCATAATAGCAGAAGACAACACATTGATAGAAAACACATATTACGGATATATTGACTAGATTTGGGAACTCACATATGGCACGACCCTATAGATACCGATATTTAAGTATCAATGAGTACAACACCCGCAAGGTGTAGAGGTGGATGAATATGGCTTCACTCTTGTGTCCCTCAATAACGTAGGTCACAAAGATGACCCTTGGATTCTCCCGCAACGTGTTGCACAAGTATTTTATATACTAGAGCCCGAACATGAGAAGAAGCACATTGTGATGTCCGGA
Source organism: Chloris gayana (assembly GCA_031894775.1). Classification (NCBI taxonomy): domain Eukaryota; kingdom Viridiplantae; phylum Streptophyta; class Magnoliopsida; order Poales; family Poaceae; genus Chloris; species Chloris gayana. The sequence continues at coordinate 326,174 of JAUNZO010000170.1, read as the reverse complement.
ATACAAAGAATTGTTGGTGTTCAAAATGTTAAAGACCCGAAGGAGCACAACCAGTTCGACGATATCTCCCTCTTCGCAGATATGAACAAGTTAAAGATGCTTCAAACACAATTAAGCTATTGAAGATTGTCTCCGTACATGCACGCAGATGGCGGTCAAAATGGAGAATTGGTGAACGGCTAGTTTCGGAAGATGTATCGTTTGTAAAAGACCAATATTTCAATATTATCCACATGGTGACACTTTTGTAAAACACATTTCATATATTATTTGTTTAAATATATCTAAATATTTTTGTTTTTTCAAAATTTTTGTGATGTTATTCGAATTTACATATTTATGTTATTTAAATTTACATATTTTGTGATTTTTGAAAACAATAATCAAAAAAGAAAAAATTGTGAGTCACCTGATCGATATTACAATGGCCCACAATTTTTTTTCTTTTTTGATTATTGGTTTCAAAAAATAACAAATATGTTAATTTGAATAACATAAATATGTAAATTCGAATAAACATAAATATTTAAATCTACTTAAATATATAAATGTTAATTTTAGATAAATGGTTACGCTTTCCACGAACCGATCCTCCGAAGGCGTGATTCGGGATTAGCAATGATCAGCTGTCCCCAATCGACCTTGGGGCCTCCGCCCAAGTCTCGCTGCCGAGCGGGGTTGCTGCCCGTTAGCATCGGCCCCGGTTCCCCGCCGAACGAGGATCCGACCCCTCCGGCCGATCGGCGGGCGAAAGGGCACCCCGCCCCCCCCCACCCCCGAACAAGGCGTTCCGGATGGTCGTAATGCACGACGTGCTTGGAGGACCCGCTCCCGCCTCTCGACGGGGAGAAGAAAAAGAAGAAGAAGAAGAAGGTGTCAAAGAGACCTCGCATTGTGGTTCCAAGCGGGGCCATTTCCACGCAGAAAGATGAGGCGGTAGGTGCTTTTCCCACTTTCGGGGTTGTTCTCGAGTTAACTTTTTGTTTACTTTTCGTCGTAGATACAATTCCTGTTCCTCCCCATCGGCTTCGCTGCGAGTGGCGTTGCTTGGAGGTGCCCCGAGCTCCTATCGCTTTGATAGTGGGATCCGATGTTGGTCGAGGTAACTTTCTCTCTCTTTTCTTTTCCCCTTTTTTTTTTGAAAGAACGAAGCTAACTTCTAATGGTCTTTGATGCTCACTCCGCCGCTTCGCCGCACTTGGGAAACAAATTGTTTCGCCAAACTCTCGTTCGAGGCTCCCTCGGAGGGGCGGTCCGAAGACAAGTTGATTACAGAGTTGCGGAGCGCGCTCGAGCGGAGCCGGGAGTTAGCTTCGGCGCCGACAGAGCCAATTGACGCGCCGCCTATCACGCCGTGCGGAGGTGGCCGCGGAACCGACGATGGCGAAGGGGGCTAACGCTCTCCTTGAGTCCGAGGTGGCGCGCCCGATGGAGGAGACCGCCGGCCATCTACGCGTGCTGGTCATGGCGAAGGGATCCGTCAAGGCCGCTAACTCGGAATGGGATCGGGCCGAGGCCGGGCTTCGAGAGGCTCGGGGCGAGGTCAACGAACCGAGGGAGATCCTCGATCGCCGCGACCGGTTCTTCGCCCGGAAGAGCGCGGATGCCGGCTCGGGCCTAGTGGCGGCGATGGAGGGTGTAGGGGCCGCCGTGCCTCCCTTCGCCCCGCCCGCCAACGAAGGCCATGAACGACCCTTCTTTCGCCGGCTGCTGGGGGCCACCGATGCCGTGGCGGGGTGCGGGATCGAGGTTGCAAGCTCGCTGCGACATATTGTGTCGAAGCGGGCTTTAATCTGCTCGAGGGCGGTCTTGCAACCCGATCCGCGCCCTGGCCGAGCCGGGCTCTTCGATTGGAGTGGACTCCTGCCGGAATCCCGGTGCGGCGGCTAGGGTGGCCACCCGGCGGGTCCTTAGGGAATACTCGGGTCGCGCACGGGCAGGCGGCCACGCTCGAGGATTCCAAGGCGCGCTCTCGAGGGATATGTTCTTTTTTTACTTCCCTCCGCGAGGCCGGTACTCGTTGAGCTGGATGGAGTCCTAAGTTTCTCTTTACTTTGCGGGATATAGAGCCGGCCAAGGAGAGCTCGATGAGGAGGGAGAGGAAGAGGAGGAAGACGTAGCGGAGGAGGTGGAGGTGGAGGCGAAGGAAATGGAAGACCTTGCTCCGCCTCGTGGCGGACGGTCGCTGCACGGAGCCTTCGCCTACGAGGTCCGGATCCGACCAAGAGGTCTAGGAGCGAATAGAAATGCTCTTCGCCCCCTCGTTTTGATTTTGTTTTTCGGGGCTTCGCGCTTTATTGTGCAACGACAATTTTTTTGTAAATAAATATTTTTAAACTACGCAGGTTTCGTCGAAGGGCTCACGCGAGAATCCGAAAGCGATGCTTCTAAGTTAATTTTGGATACTCCGGTGGATATGTTTTTTGCTTACGATACTCTGCGCCGTGAGGGGGATAAGAGAGGATCGGTCGTAGAGATTTTTTAGTTTACTTTTGCGACCCGGCTTCGCCTTCCCGTTTTCTTAACTTGATGTGCTTGGGCCATGTAAGCTCCTTTTGGTATCGAAACCTTGTAAATATGGTTTCTTGCGAGGGCTCGCCTTCCTCTTTAATGTTTTAAAAAAGGTGAAGCTTATTGTTTACTTTCGTAAATGTGCATGAGCCCCCTTACGACTTAACGTTTCGTTACGAGAACACGAGCCCCTTGTCGGCTTTGCGCATAAAAAGACGTCACTCCCCCTCACTTAGTCGTTTAGGGGCAGAGTAAAAAGTGCTTCGAACAAAAACGTGAACCCCTTTACGGCTTTACGCATCGTTTTCTTTAAATAAAACGTCACTCCCTCCCCCCCCCCCACTTAGTCGTTTAGGGGCCAAGTGAAAATTTCTTCGAACGAAAACGCGAGCACCTTTGCGGCTTTACGCATCGTTTTGTTTAAATAAAACGCCACTCCCCCCCCCACTTAGTCGTTTAGGGGCGGAGTGAAAATTGCTTCGAACGAAAACGCGAGCCCCGTTGCGGCTTTGCGCATCGTTTGGCTTCGTCATTCTAGGGTTTTTGTTTTTCACCCGATCGGATACGATGCTTTGTTTTGTGGCTTGTACTCCAGGGTATGTTGTTTTTGCCCAACGGAGTGATTGTTTTGCAAGCAGGTTTTCCGGGGCTTTTGTTTTTCGCCCGACGGAGAAGTTTTCTAGAAAGTACTCCGGGGTATATTGCTTGTGCCCGGTGGAGTACAGCTACCTGCCGAGGCATTGCCTCGTTGTCGAATGTTCGGACTTCCATTATTTCCGGAGGTCGTTTCGATCGTTTTGCTTCGCTTTGGGGAATGGAGCTTTGTATTGAGCTTTGGCGTCTTGCTTGCTTACATCTTCGATTTTTGGCGGTGGTAGTGTTAAGTATTCGAAGTAAGCGATTATGTTTTCCTGCCTTGGGTAGTGCGAGGTACCCGGCCCGTGCTTGAGGCGGGGGCTGAATTGGGTGGTTTGGTCCGAAGTACTGTGTTGGGTAATATTGCTCGGGGTGGGTAGTAATGGTTTTGGACGCTTGGCTGTTGGGGTTGCTGCTAATGCCAATGACTTGTTGTAGTGTGGTTTATTTGTGCTGGTTCGTTGAGACTACTTCTTTTCGATGTCGAGCCTTCGATGATTTCCTTCGTTCTTGGGAAATCTAATGTTTTGTCCCCAGCGTGGCCTTTGCAGTATATGCAGTAAGGCTTCTTGCGCCGGCACCGATTGTTGTAGTTTCCATTCTTGTTGTTACTTCGCGCCTTTTCTCCGTGCGAAGCGTGTTGATCTTGCTCATCGGTGTCATTGCCCGACTTACTCTATATATTGTTTACTTCGACTTGCTCGGGTGTTTTCCTAGGGCTTCGGTTTCTTTGAGTATCCGTCGGGGTAATTTGGTGATTCACATGCTTGCTTTTGCTTTGCTTGCGCCTTTTGTAATTTGTTTCTAATCTGTAGGAATCCTCGAACTTGCTGCACATATACTTCATCGTGCGAGGCCATTTCTTTGCAAATTTTGAGCTTAGAGGGCTGGCGCGAAGCCCTTTGATTGGTATTCAATTACCATCTCTTCTGCTGTCTTTGGGCACTCGGGCTTTGAGTGTGAGGAATCTTTTGTAGTAATCTGCCAGCAGTTCATTTGGATGCTATGCTATGTTTCGCAAATTCTCTAGTGCTTCGGATAGTCCTTTAAATCCTTTGAAGTTAGCTATTACTTTGTCCCTCAAATTTTCCCAGCTGTGGATCGACCCCGGTTGCAAGCTGAAGTACCATGTTGATGCCGGCCCCTCGAGTGCGCAAGCGAAGATCTTTGCTAGAGTTACTTCGTCTCCTGCTCCCGAGGTTACTGTCTGTTTCATAGCTGATCGGGAATTATCTTGGGTCTATTTCCCCTCTATACTTCGGGATGGTTCCCATGCGGAAATTCTTCGGGTAACTTGCCCTTTGCAATCCTTCCGAGAGTGGCGAGTCTTTGTCTATGATTACGAGGCTTGACCTCCTGGAGGGTATTGCTTCGCGCCTTGCGTTGTTGTCTCCGTTGTTGCATGATGTTAGCTCGCTTACGTGTCGCTTTGTATTGTTGAGGTTGGTGGCTTCGGTCTCCTGCTTTTCTTTGCTTTTGCCCTTAGCCTTCGATTTCCCTCGCGAGTTTCTCATGCTTGTGTTTCTCCTCTAAGAGAGCTTCCTTTTCCTGCAATAGTTTCTCCCTCCGTTCCGCTTCCGGAGGAGTTTGCTCTTTACTTCTTCGAGCGCTGAATTGTGCCTTCGCAACTCTTCTACTTCGCTCGAGTGGTGTCTCGCTGTCCCCGAAGTGTAGGTGTCTTCGGGCTCGTCTTCTTGTATTACGACAACTTGCCCGTGTTGTCATGGCCTCGCCCTTCAACTTGAGGTGAAGGTCTCCGGTTTGGTTCCGAGAGCGTCGCGGCCGTTGTCGATGATCTTGCTGGTAGCTCTTGTAGAGGTAAGCCGTTGTAGCTGTTCGTGTATTTCTTTTCATCGTGAGCTTGATCTTCGAGCTCATGCACGGTAGGCGCCAATGTTGGTGTGCTAAGCGGTGAGGACAATGTTCACTTAACACACCAAATACAAGGATGGAATGTGCGGAGTATGAAAGAACGAAGTGGCAAGATAAAAACTCTTAGTATAAGTAAAGTTAACTTACGGATTACATGTGTGTTTACAAGCGACCCTTGGGCTCCATTTATAGTCCAGGGAGCCACATTTTACAAGACCATTATACCCCTGGCCAAATACCCTAATCCTGCTATGAGGCGGTAACTCTCGAGGGCCTTCCGGAAAGCCGGCCGAAACCGTGTCGCCTGCGGCCTAGCCGGCTGCTTAGCTGGAATGCACTCGGCTCTTCGCTTCACTTCGCACCCACGCCGCTTCGCCTCGCCGGACAGGTAGCCCCGAGGGTCGCGGGTCTTCGTATCCGGGGCTTGACCCCGTCCTCGGGCTTCCCTTGACTTCGTCTCGAGGCATGTGACATCCTGGCCCGGGGCTTAATAGGATTGATAGAATACTCATGTCAACAAGTTGCAACTTCTTTTCCGAAAGCTCATCTCTAAAGAACTCTAAGGTTAAACGTGCTTGGCCCGGAACAATTTAGGGATGGGTGACCGATCGGGAAGTATTTCCCGGGTGTGCATGAGTGAGGACAAAGTGCGCAGAAAAGACTAGTGTTGGACTGTGGGGAAATCTCGAGGGCAAATTAAGCTGCCGGGTATAAGCGGGCCCGACCCGGAGTGGCGGGACATTACGGATGGTATCGAGCCGACTCTCGCGGTTTCACGGGCGTGTGTGTTGCACATGTGCGAGGCATGGTGTGCATGGCTAGTGTGGGCTCGGAGTGGTCACACGAGCATGGCACATGCGTCGGCGATGGACACATGGACGTGGCCAAGAGAGGAAGTTCCTGGCTCAGGGTTGCCCGACGAGGACGTCGGTCTTCTAAGAGGGTGAGTGTGTGACATTACGGATGGGTGATCGATCGGGAAGTATTTCCGGGTGTGCATGAGTGAGGACAAAGTGCGCGAGAAAAGACTAGTGTTGTACTGTGGGGAAATCTTGAGGGCAAATTAAGTTGCCGGGTGTAAGCGGGCCCGGCCCGGAGTGGCTGGACATTACAAGGCACCTCCTTCGCTTCGGGTGCCTCGCGTCGTTCGACGACCTTTGCGTGCTGCTTGATGACAAAACTCGGCATTAGTGTGAGAAATATGTATCGGGGGTCCTTGGCGTTACTTCCGTGCGAAGCCCAGCTCGCGTCGGGCCCCCAACATGCCATAATTGATTAAAGGGGGAAAAGTGCTTTATTTTAAGAAATGAGTAAAAGGGGAATTTATTTTCTTCTGGTGCTCAATCATAAGAAAATGGTAATTCATCATGATGTTCATACTTAGTATTACTTTATTGCTTAAGGGTTTTATAAGTTGCTATGGAAGATGTGTATAAATTGACATAGAGCCATAAGTTGCTATGGAAGATGTGTATAAATTGACATAGAACCATATTGCCATATGTAGCTGTTACTTATAGGTTTATTATGCCCCATCTTGCTATGTTTTTGTGTTTTTACAGAAATTATACACAATTTGATCAGAGCAGCACTTGTTCACTTAAAAATTTGTTAAGTCATAAACTTGCATCTCACTTTTGCCTATAGTGTTATGCATAGGATATATCTATTATTAATCCCATCATTTCATGAGCATAACCCCATGCTTTTCACATACATGGCAGCAAGAATTCCTAAGTGCTTATCACATTTCATTCATGTGCCTTGCTCACATTAGCATGTTAATATTACTTGCTAGTAGAACGTCGTAATTTATGCTACATAGTCTATGTTTATTTTAATTAGAACTTTGTCCCCTTGACATGAAATGATAACTCACCATTCACATACAAGCATTATCCCTCATACATAAACATGTTTATTTCATGCAAACATTGCATTAGATTTCCTTATTGAGAAAGTTCCATGACCTAAATATATGTGTATGCATTCATACTCACATTCGCATTGCATACATATAGGAACCCCGACCGAAGGCGAGAATCAAGAAGGGCAGCAAGCTGAACTAAATTTGGTTGAGTGTGCTAACTGCGACCCGAACCAAGGCAAGCCCGGAGCATTATCCTACTTGCTTAATTTTCTGTCTTTACTTCACTTATGTCTATGGTTATGTAATGTGCATTTACGTTCAGGAGTTGATCATAACCTAGCTGCATTAAAATCCTTATTCCTATGGTTTTTGTTAAGTATAAGCTTTTCAGTTAGTATGCTATGCTTAATAGAGTCATCGGTAGCAACACCGAGAGGTTTGGAGACCACTCGGTTTAGGGATTCAATATGTTACCTCTCACAGGATTAAATTGGAGACCGTACAGGGGAGTGCATGTGTAGGATGCGGTGACAAGGTTGGCCCTTGCTCGCCATAGCCCTGTGCGTGTCGATTGAGTACCGTTCGTTGTGACTCGTGAGCAAGTATTGAGTTGTGTACCAAATGCATACCTTCGTATGGGAGTTGGTAAATTGATGTAACTTGAGAGTCGTAGTGTTGGACGGTCACTCCACACTTTGTGCTAAGTGTCGGTCATGGTGGATGCATGGGTTTGTGATTAGATGGTGGGTGTACCGTTTATCCTTGGATCCAACGTACTTTGGTAGGAAGGGGAACATACACTCGGAGGGTGGACCTGGATCATATCTATGGTAATCTCGTGAAAGGTGGCCATACGTGTTCTTAAATGATGCGTATGTCGTGCATTTGGGTTTCTCCTGCAGGAATGAAATTGATATATATCGTCGTCCCTCGCGGTGATGAGTACCACTTGTCACGAGCAGATTACATCATAGTAAAGACCTGAATACGAATATTGTATGTTCTGTTTTTGAAGCATTAATTTATGTATTGCAACCATGTTTTGTTAGTAGTGCTCACTAAATTTATATTTATGTCACAACCCTCTTAATATGGCTAAAAATATGATTTAGAGAAGTGAAATAGGTGTTGTCCTTTGCAATTTCAGCAAGCCCGGTCAGACCCCCTGCATATTAGGGTCCGTTCCTAGAACCATGTTTGGTGGTAAGCCTTGCGGAGTATATTAGATACTCGGGGTTTACGTTTAAATTATTTTTAGGAGTCCCGCAGCCGACTATTGTGATTGCTGTGGGAAATTTGTGTGGCAAGGTGAGGAGCCCCAGGAATAGACCGTGGAGTGGGTTCCGGCATCACCAAATCAGGAGTGAGGCCATGTCATATGGGCTGACTTGGTCTCCGTTAAGTTATATAATTGTTCTCGAGTTCATTACGCTTCTGCTCAATGTAAATTATTGTAATAAATCTGAAATTTGAACCCAAGTATGGTATTGTAATCTGAATTCAGAATCTATGACTTGTAATAACTTGAATTTCATATGTAAAATCGGCTACCTATGCACTTAATTATGTTATGTAAATTGTGGATGTATCGTTAATGTATGTGGAATGAACGTTCGCTTCGTCGAATGTCTCCCGATATGGTCCTATGCGACAATCCCTCTTGCTTTGCAAGGTAGGGGCTGTTGACGGTCCTTATGGTCCAATTTTACCGTCAACATGTTGCATCTTTTTGAATCAAACACCATCACCAAGAATAGACATAGGGATTATTTCTAACAAATTCCACTAGTCTTGGTGAAATTATGAATGCAGGTGCAATTCATATGAAAACGAGGGAAAACATGCACGAAACATGGACTTTGCAATCGACGGATTTTCCCAGGACTAAAGAATATAGTCCAAAAGCCCAAAACCACAAAACAGAGCCTCAACATCAAACCAAGCAAGTGGATTGGGCCAGTACACAGCCAGGGGAAGGCACCGAGAGAAGAATCAAGCCCGGGGGAGTCCGGGCCGGTTCGGCCGAACCACCCTAGTGGGTTCGGCGAGCCGACGAGTGGGCCCCCTGGCCCATCTTTCTACGGCGGTTTGTCACCGACGTACGGAGGTCGGTTCCACCTGCAATTAATGCCACCGACGTCCGGAACCGCCTCCAAGTTGCCGACCTTCCAAGGCTATAAATAAAGGGCTACACCCCCTCTCTCAACACACCACCAACATCAAGATACAAGACAAAACTCTCATCCTTAGGCCAAGGGCCTCTTGTATCTTAGTAGAATAGGAGAGAGGGCAAGGAAGAGGAAGGAGTGTTCCTCCCTTTTGTAAAGTGGAGTAGTATTTCCTTTTCTTTTACCTTGGCGTGTAAACACTCTTTTTGGTGATTTATACGTGGTGATCTACTTATCTATCGTGACATATCTTTGTGTTAGACGTAATTCTTGTTATACTTGTTTACGGGATCATCGCTTCGCAAGAAGTACTCTAGCTTTACGAACTCGGTTCTAGGCCGAGGCTAGAGTAGTGGTCAATAGCATAGACGTGGTGTCTAGGCTGGAGATCGCCTTTGTTTGCTGTGTGCCCCACGGTTTGTAGAGGTAGGTGGCAGGAAGTGACAGCCCTGTCATCCAAAGGAACCCTCCACGTTCGGGTACATAGTAGAGCTTTCGTAGACCGGAGTGGCTTGGCGAGACCAAGCCTAAGACGGTGCCCGAAGTAAACAAGTCTAGCTTGCGTTCGTCTACCTTTAAAGGATAAATAGATAAGAGTCACCCTCTCGACCCTATTTTGCTACGTTGTCTTGGTTGTCCTTGGGTAAACTAACCTTGTTGCAGAAATACTCTGTTCCCTGCGGATATAAATACGATACCTTGGAATACTCCCGGGTGAAGTGCTACAACGGTATTCCGTGCGCTTGCGGATTCATTCGTGACGTAAGAAATACCAACAAGCATTTCGGCGCCGTTGCCGAGGAACGGTTGTTATCTTCGTAACGAATCAGGTTTGCCCTCGTAATCTATCTTACTTACCGTTCTGTTTTTATTTTTTTCCTTACATTCAAAATTTCACAAAAACATATCATGGAGTCACACCCAACCATCCAATCTTTCTCCACTCCACGGGGTGAACTCTTAGAGCCACCATCATCATCACAACCTATTTCTTCACCTGGCTATGAGTTCTCCCCGATTACATTTCGATGATTAGAGGTTTATCCTTTTCGGGTTTTAAACATGAAAATCCTTATGAACACTTGCGAGAGTTTGAACATTTGTGTTCATGCCGATTGATCCATGGCATGACACAAGAAACATTGAAGTGGAAGTTGTTTCCCTCTCTCTCTCAATGAGAAGGCGAAGCAATGGTACACTTACACCGCTAAGAGAGTGAACGGTGATTGGAAAGAATTGCGAGACAAATTTTGTCTAGCATTCTTCCCCGTATCTCGTATCACTTCTCTACGAGCGGAAATAATAGGCTTTCAACAAGAAGAAAAGGAAACCTTAAGTGCGTCATGGATTCGGTTCTGTTCTCTAACGGACTCCGGACCAGAATTATTGCTCCCCGAACCCGTTTTATTACAACACTTTTATTCGGGATTGAGCAACGATACCGCACTTTATCTTGACACGGCCGCGGGTGGATCTTTTTCTCATAAGACCATAGCGGAAACACACGAACTTTGGGATCGAATTGTGGAAAACACACCTTTTTCCGCTGACTTACTCGTAGAGCCGGAGTCGGAAGATGAGGAACTCGTTGTGCAAGAGACACAACACTTGGTGCCCATGATGGAGCACCTAGCACTCGAGTCCTCATCTAACACAAGAACAATGATAGAGGAAGATGAACCTCTTGATTTCCCATTTGAGTTCAAGGAAGAAATTTTTGAAGATTTTGGAAACACCTTGAACTACTCCTATCAAAAGAAACCAGCACTCCCTGCACCAACCCCGAACCTATTGAAAAATCTCTTCTCTTAAAAACTGTTCGGAAGTTGACAGCAATTATGAGCGATGAATGGTTGATGGAAAACGAACTTTCTTCGGAAGTTCTTCGACTTGATCATCCTAGATCAACCATTCGTGGCTCAATTCGGGGAGTAATGGTAGATGTTCTCTATAATCCTCTAGTAGGTGCCAACATCATGTCCGAATCTTTTGCTTCAACTTTATTTGGAAACGAGACATGGGCACCTTCCGACAAACTCCTTAAAGCCCCACCGGGGCAATTTTTTGAGAGTTTGGGGATCATTAGAGATGTTTGCATTAAGCGTAATGAAGCGAGAGGTTTCCTTGGACTTTCACGTTTTCGGAATCCTGGATTTCGATGTTTTGGTCGGTCATCCCATAGAAAAGCTTTTCTTAGGGATATCACCTTCAGGAACCTTAGACTTCACCCTCGGCAAGAAAACTTTTTCTCTTCCTATCATTCATGCACAAAACTCTTTTGCCGAGGAGCCGCTTGTGGAAGAAGAATGCATGGAGGAGGTTATGGCAATTTTTCCTCATGAAAACCCCGAATCATCCTTGGATGAAGATGCTCTTGATTTCATTTTAGAAGAGGATGATTCGGCGGAAACTTTTGAGCTGCCCGAAACTTTTACACCTACGCCACCTCCCGTAGAGCTCAAAACTCTTCCACCAGGCTTGCGCTACGTTTTTCTTCACGGAAATCCCGAAACCCCGGTCATCATAAGTGACAAGTTTCGGAGGAGGAAACTGCAAAACTCTTAGCCGTGCTAGAAAAACATCACTCCGTTTTTGGGTACTCGCTTGGAGACCTCAAGGGAATCAGCCCTGCTCTTTGCACCCATCGCATTCCCATAGACCCCGATAGTACACCATCTAGGGAACCTCAAAGGAGGTTGAACAATGCGATGCGGGAGGTCGTTAAAAAGGAGGTCTTAAAACTTTTACATGCTGGCATTATCTATCCTGTTCCACACAGCGAGTGGGTGAGTCCGAGTGCAGGTCGTACCCAAGAAAGGAGGAATGACGGTCGTCCATAATGACAAAAATGAGTTGATCCCTCAACGCACCGTCACGGGATGGAGGATGTGCATAGATTACCGAAAACTTAACAAGGCTACAAAGAAGGATCATTTTCCGCTGCCCTTCATCGATGAGATGTTGGAACGGCTGGCAAATAATTCCTTCTTTTTTTCCTTGATGGGTATTCGGGATATCATCAAATCCCCATCCATCCCGACGATCAAATGAGGGACTCACATCCATGGTACGCCGACATTGTGAACTTCATGGCAACGGGGTACGTACCACCTGGAAAGAGCAAGAAACGACTCATCTATGAGAGTCGCCGTCACTTATGGGAAGAGCCCTTCCTTTACCGTGTCTGCGCCAATGGATTGCTAAGGCGATGTGTGCCCATACCCGAGAGCACACGAATCATTGAGAAGTGCCATGCATCGCCATACGGGGGACACTACGGCGTGTTTCGTACACAGAGCCAAGATATGGCAAAGTGGCTTCTTTTGGCCAGCCATGTACGAAGACACAAAGGAATTTGTCGAGCGATGCCCGGAATGTCAAAAAGTTGGAGGCATCACGGCAAGAGATGCAATGCCCCTCAACTACAATTTACAAGTCGAGCTCTTCGACGTATGGGGCATTGACTTCATGGGACCGTTCACCAAGTCACATGACTGCGAATACATCTTGGTGGCGGTAGACTACGTGTCTAAGTGGGTGGAAGCAATGCCTTGCAGGGCCGCAAATGCCAAGCATGCTCGCCGGATGTTCCACGAAATTATCTTCCCAAGGTTTGGAACACCGAAGCTAGTGATAAGCGACGGAGGGTCTCACTTCATTGATAAGACCTTCCGAAGCTTCCTAAGAGAACTTGGATCAAGGCATAATATCGCTACTCCATACCACCCTCAAACCAGTGGGCAGGCCGAGACCTCAAACAAGCAAATCAAGCGGATCCTGCAAAAGACCGTAACAGAAATGGGGAAGGGATGGAAGGACAAGCTACCCGATGCACTATGGGCATACCGTACAGCATACAAGACACCCATAGGCATGTCCCCATACCAGCTCGTGTGCGGGAAAACATGTCATTTACCCGTCGAGATGGAACACCGAGCGTATTGGGCCATCCGGAAATGGAACATGGACTTTAATGGTGCCGGACGCAAAAGAAAAATGGAGATAGCTGAGTTAGAAGAATGGAGAGACAAAGCTTACCACAACTCAGCTATATACGAAGAAAGGACAAAAAGGTGGCACGACAAAAAGATAAAGATAAAGGTATTTAAGGTTGGAGATAAGGTCTTGCTATTCAATTCACGGGTGAAACTCTTCGGGCATGGAAAATTAAGAAGTAAATGGGACGGACCATACACGGTTATTGACACCTCGTCACATGGAGCAATCACACTTCAAGACGACGAAGGTAAAATATTTCAGGTAAATGGTCAGCGCCTTAAAATTTATTTCGAGCCCGATAAAGATAAAGAATTTGATGTCATGCACTTGATTAATTTAAATTTTCTCTCATGATAGCTCTTTCTTATCTATATCCCGTAGTAGCTCTTTCCCTGAAATAATTTTAGCAAGCATTTCCCGCGTTCATCATTTCCCGCAGGCACATTTTTATCATTTTTTCAATTCCTCAAGATTGTAATGCGCCTGCTCTTTTAAATTTTTAATCATATTAGTGCTCCCCGGTCTTTCCTTACCGGTAGAGCAAGTTTTGTTTCGAAATATCTTTGTCTATTTTGAAGAAAACAGGCAAAAAGGCAAGTGTGGGGGGGACATCGCGGAAAGCAAAGACAAACACACGCGTAGCGCGCAGAAACATCACGAGGAAAACAACACAAACACAACCTGCGAAATAGAGCACCGGTGGGGCCCGGGCCGGTTCGGCCGAACCCACGAGGGTGGTTCGGCCGAACCCTGGTGGGTCCCACTCAGCCCTCGCTTCCTCGTGGCACTTGAGTTTGTTTCCCACACTTCCTTTTCGCCTACTTTATTTGTCAAGTTCATTTTGAGACGCGAAAAACAATTACTAAAACTTGACCAACTAAAACTTGGGAAGATTTCTTTTGAATACCTTTTCCCAAGTCTCTCCCTAATGCTCTCATGATGATCTTGCACACTTTTTATTACTCGCTTCATCACCACTTGCCTGTGAACAAATAATCAAATCCATAGGACCCATGTTTTTCTAGATTATTGGCAAGTGTGATATGGCTCGACGAAATGATCTTATGCTTAGCTTACCGAGTCCTTGGGAATTTTATTTCACAAAACAAAAATACCATGGCTTCATGCTCCTCTCTTGATACAAAAATTCCTACCAATGCCATATGATGATCATACCTTGCAAAACTTACATACATATGCTGCTTGTGATTGCAATGAGCTTTACCAAAATTGAGTGACCCTAGAGAGAAACTTGTCATGCTCTCTTGATCAAGATCATGTACACTCCACCGGGGCTAAACTCCTACACTAGGAGCTAGCACCCCACCAAAATAAAGACACTCCTCGTTTGCACCTCTTTTTACCTCTCCCTCTCTCTCAAACACGCATAAACGAGACATGGCTATGTAAAAGCTCACACGGATGAGCAATGAAAAGAAAGCTCACAAAGATGAGCAATGAAAAAGAGAGAAGAAAAGAGATGCTCAAGCGTAGAGCAAGAAAAGAAAAGAAAGAAAATAAAAAGATAGCCATGTCTCGAAAATGCAAAATAAAGAGAGGCCAATTGCAATAGGAGTTGTCACTTTTTCATATCCATACACACACGCACTTCTTGATCAAGGTTACATGACTTGGCTTCTCCATGGATCCTTTCTTTTGGCTTAGCAATATTTGTGATACAAGTATGCCTCTCTCATTCCCTACCGAGCTCCACATACAAGCCTAAGAAGTAGGAAAAAGAGAGGCAACACAATGCCTTGGTGAGGAAAACACTTTTTGAGCGATTCAAGAGAATCGAAGAGGAGCGGGAGTCATGTTGTTTATTTTCAAAACTTTCAAAAACCCAAGGTGCTTAGTGAGCAAAAGTATAGTGACTTGAGTCATGAGCTGTTCCACTTATCAATCATCCAAGAATGCATGTTAGCCACCGTCATGTTCATAAGTAAAACGGTGTGGCTTGTAATAACATGTGTGCAGGTCTCTAAGGGGAGAGATCTCTCAACTTACGCTCCCACCTTTACTCGAGGACGAGCAAAGAGCTAAGTGTGGGGGTCTTGTTGACGGTCCTTATGGTCCAATTTTACCGTCAACATGTTGCATCTTTTTGAATCAAACACCATCACCAAGAATAGACATAGGGATTATTTCTAACAAATTCCACTAGTCTTGGTGAAATTATGAATGCGAGTGCAATTCATATGAAAACGAGGGAAAACATGCACGAAACATGGACTTTGCAATCGACGGATTTTCCCGGACTAAAGAATATAGTCCAAAAGCCCAAAACCACAAAACAGAGCCTCAACATCAAACCAAGCAAGTGGATTGGGCCAGTACACAGCCAGGGGAAGGCACCGAGAGAAGAATCAAGCCCAGGGGAGTCCAGGCCGGTTCGGCCGAACCACCCTAGTGGGTTCGGCCGAACCGACAGTGGGCCCCCCGGCCCATCTTTCTCCGGCGGTTTGTCACCGACGTCCGGAGGTCGGTTCCACCTGCAATTAATGCCACCGACGTCCGGAACCGCCTCCAAGTTGCCGACCTTCCAAGGCTATAAATAAAGGGCTACACCCCCTCTCTCAACACACCACCAACATCAAGATACAAGACAAAACTCTCATCCTTAGGCCAAGGGCCTCTTGTATCTTAGTAGAATAGGAGAGAGGGCAAGGAAGAGGAAGGAGTGTTCCTCCCTTTTGTAAAGTGGAGTAGTATTTCCTTTTCTTTTACCTTGGCGTGTAAACACTCTTTTTGGTGATTTATACGTGGTGATCTACTTATCTATCGTGACATATCTTTGTGTTAGACGTAATTCTTGTTATACTTGTTTACGGGATCATCGCTTCGCAAGAAGTACTCTAGCTTTCCGAACTCGGTTCTAGGCCGAGGCTAGAGTAGTGGTCAATAGCATAGACGTGGTGTCTAGGGCTGGAGATCGCCTTTATTTGCTGTGTGCCCCACGGTTTATAGAGGTAGGTGGCAGGAAGTGACAGCCCTGTCATCCAAAGGAACCCTCCACGTTCGGGTACATAGTAGAGCTTTCAGTAGACCGGAGTGGCTTGGCGGACCAAGCCTAAGACGGTGCCCGAAGTAAACAAGTCTAGCTTGCGTTCGTCTACCTTTAAAGGATAAATAGATAAGAGTCACCCTCTCGACCCTATTTTGCTACGTTGTCTTGGTTGTCCTTGGGTAAACTAACCTTGTTGCAGAAATACTCCGTTCCCTGCGGATATAAATACGATACCTTGGAATACTCCCGGGTGAAGTGCTACAACGGTATTCCGTGCGCTTGCGGATTCATTCGTGACGTAAGAAATACCAACAGGGGCGTCACAAACGGTGTGCCGAGGAGCGAAGCCTATGGCCAGCGGTGAGGCCATCGGACCCGGGCAAAGGACAAGCGCTCGGGCGAAGCCCTCCGAGTACAAGGTCGAAGGAGAGCCCGGGCGAAAGGCAGCTGCTCGGGTGAAGCATCACCCGGCACCGCCCTCTAGCTAGGAGCCGGCTAAGCCGTGAATCACGCAGGCCTAGGTGTAATCCCGAGGCTGCCCTCGGGAGTTACCGCCTCTTAGTAACTCTCGAGGGCATCGATCGGAGGTAGAATGGTCATGTAAAGTTGCGGCTCTCTAGGACTATAAAGGGAGACCAAGGGTCGCCTCGTAAACACACATGTAATCACCGAGTTAACTTCGCATATACAAGAGTTCTTATCTCACCATTTGTTCCTTGATACTTCAAGTATTTCATCATTGTGTTCAGTGTGCTAAGTGAGCCCCTACCTCGCTTGCTTAGTATACCCACGTAACCGACCTAGAGCCTACTCCATATTGTGTGCTCTCTTGAGTGCCATTGTTTTCTTTGCATGAAATACTACGGATTTGCTTATTGGTAATTTCGTTGTTGTTACCAAAACCCTGCCTTAATTGCCTTACCCTCCCACCTCATGAACTCCACTTATACCGACATTAGATGTCTAATGTACGAAATATAGCTATGCTTAGAAGCGCTTAGGAAACCCGCGATGAAACTCATCGCCACATCATACCGTATATCTATTTTGCAAAAATGTGTAAAACGAGTTTGGTGGTGGTGTGTTAATTGGGTGGGTGATAGATCAACTATGTTAAGGTGAAGATTTGGTGGGAAATTACTGGTCGTGGGCGAAGTCCATTTGCTGTGGACGAGTGTTTACCCTACCATATAAGGACTGGTTCTTCGGACCCTAAATTGGTGATTTCGTGTACAACCACAAAATCTGTTATGGGCAGGACTGAACATCAAACCTTAGGTTACGCAGCAAGAAGTTTCATCGGATGTAGTAGTTTATAGAGGTCCAAGGGTCACTCTTGGTGAAGTGTATTACTTGGCATATTTTGGTGGACGGTATGCCTTGGTGTCATATCCGTCAAATCCCTGGTTATTCATGGTGGACTTGTGGGCGTGTCTAGTTGTGGTGGCAGCATTATGTTCTTACGTGCAAAGAGTGCATAGCTTGTGGGTAAAGTGTACCAACCCCTACGGAGTGTATATAACTATACTCGATGTCCGTTGTCACGGTATATTTACATGCCAAACCTTGAGCTCTCATCGATTAGCCACAAATATTAAATCCTTGCTTGTGCCCATGAGTTTTTGGAAGGTGAGGTATGGATTTTGGAGATCCATCCCGGTTAAAACTTCAGAAGCTGGCGAAAATGATTTATGCTCTCCCTAGGGCCTACCAACTAAAATATTGACAGGTCTCCCTTTCCTTGATATCTATTTTTAGTGAGCCCCACATTGTTTAGCTGCTAGCACAAATATCAATCCCCATTGCCAAAATCCTTGCTACAACCCCCATGCATAATCATACCCCTTAAGTAGTGTTGGAGCTTGCCGAGTAACTTATGTACTCACATTTTGTTCATTGTGGTATTTAGTGGACAAACCGAGAGATAAAGACGGTTAGGTTTTGTCATATGCTCATGTAGTCATGTTTCCTGTGGATGATTGAAGTGATAAGTTTTCGTGCCTATTTCCACTATGTACTCTGGATTGTTACTTAGGTATGTTTGGTAAGTCCTCCGTATATCCTCGTATTTTAGTACTGTATGGATTTGAAACTACCTATTCGTACATACCAACTACTGATCCAGGGATTGCTACAAGATGCACAGTACCCTTCCTCGGGAGTGGTATCACACACATTGACCTTGCGAGGTGGGGCCCGGCTAGATCTGGATAGCTCCTAGCTCTCACTAGAGAAGCTTAACTTCGCGTCGGGATGTGACGCTAGAGACACCGCCGGTGATGGCGACGATGATGTCTTCCACGTCCTAGAATGCGTCAAGCTCCGGCTCGGCCTCCCGGCTTGGTGTCACTATCGCCATCCTTGCCGAAGGACTTTGTCCGAGCCACATGCTTGTCTATACGATGTTGTTTCCTTGCTTGGATGTAACAGCACTCCATCCGGTCGTGGTCGATCATGTTGTGGAAGGCACAAAACTTCCCTATCGGAAGCTTGAAGGCCTCCTACTACTGCGCCGATGACCGATCGGGCTTATTAAATCTTACGACCGGCGAGCCGGTGGCCAAGACTTTTTGTGAAGTTTCTTCCTCTCGGTTCTTGGACAAGCCTGGGCCGAAGTTGGAGCCTAGCTTGGACGGCGGAACGTGCCATGCTTGCGCCTCCTGGTGCAAGGCGCATGTGTCCGCGAGCTAAAACAATTGTGTGACCATGTCCGGCCGGTGGACGGCTAGCTCCCCCAACATGTCCTTATCGCGCACATCGTGGTAGAACAGGGAGATGAGCCGTGCTGGCTCGATGCGCGGGATGATATTGCGCACCTGGCTAAAGTGTTGCATGAACTTACACAACGTTTCGCCTTCACGCTGAATGACCGGATCAAGGTCGACCCGGGTCCTAGGGCATGTCGCCGTTGCAGACAGAAAAAGCGCACAAGCATGGCGCCTATCCCGCCTAGAGATACACGTTGGCCTGGTAGATCTTCTTAACTCTAAGCAGGACCAAATCCTAGAATGCGGTGACGATTTCCGGGGCTAGTTGGTTTTCCATGCAAACCAACAAATACAAATAAAGCGTGTAAAATTCCTGGGTTATCGGCCCAGACAGCTGATAAGTAATCGTAACCAAATATTAAGAATAAGACATAAAGTAAAACGCATCGGCTATCGGTTACTCGGATCATCGGCACCTAATTGAAATAAACAGGACATGAACTAGACATTCAGATTCGTCTTGGTAGATTGGTCCTGAAATCTATCGTGCATTCAAATATATGCAAATCGGAAACGACAGGTGACTAGAAGTAACTCTATCGATTTATGATTAACTTAGTCTAATTCGTGAAATCATAGAGTTATCAAGATAACATGGTCTAAATCATAGAGTTATCAAGATAACATGGTCTAAATCATAGAGTTATCAAGATAACATGGTCTAAATCTAATCTTAACGACAGATTTTGTAGTTGATAGTTCATGTAAGGTAGATCTAAACGTAGTAAGCAATCGGCTAAACACCCCAATTGAATGGTTAAATCGCTAACACCAATCACAACTTAAATTCTACTAATTATCCTTCACCTAGGACAAGTCAACTAAATGAAGACAAAGCAACATAGGACAAGTCAACTATATTGCACTAATCGGTAGGTATGAACTATTCCCAAGCTCTCTCAGGAAAACCTACAAATGTGGTCTTGGTCATCTTGCCTAGCAACTAAGCCTCGCATGTCTCGTATGATTAAAAATCAAATGAAACTAGAAGTCCATCTAAATGGAGCCTCTTCATGCGCTTCTCACTAATATGACCAAGGCGACAAATGACATAAATAGGTGGGACTAAAATCATTAGGACAAAGCCTTTTAGCACTTGGAGTTATATTATAGGTAGGAGAATCATCAAGATTTAATATAAAATACCCATTCTTAATAGGTGTCGAAACCACAAACATATTACTCTTAGAAATCGGACAATCATTGTCTTGACTCACCAAAGAATGACCGTCCCTCATCAAACATGAGGGAGATATAATGTTTCGACTCAAACTAGGAATAAAAGAACAATTACTTAATTCCATTATCAATCCTAGCGGGAGGTGGAGCTCTATCGTCCCGACTCTCGATGTTGCAAGTCTTGCATTATTTCCAACGCGAAAGTCCACTTCTCATTTTTCCCACGCTTCTACTTCTTTTCAGCCCCTACATCGAACTGCAAATATGTGCAATTGACCCAAGAATTGATTAAAGCATCAGCAAGCAACGTATCCATAATATAAATTTCAAGAGTACGTGAAGTACCATTATTTTCGTGGATCTTCATAGAAGTCAAGTAGTCCTTGTAGTTTCTCTTCAAGTGACCCTTTCCACCACAATGAAAGCACTAATCGTTTGTAGCCGATCCAGCTTTGGCTGCCTTGGTGTAACAACTCAAATAAAATAAATGTGCATTTCATGTCATGAGCATCATGTCATAATGTCATAAGGTTTTATCAATCATTTTTTTACAAAATTTTATCAGCTTTTGAAATGCCGAAGAAAAATGGTTTCAATTTTTAAAATAGATTTAAGTTTGAATTTTTATCTTGAAATCCATTTAGAATTTGAACTTTCGCTCTGTAACGACAAAGATTCAAAATATTTGGTTCTTCACCCCTGTATTTTCTTGTAATTTTTCGGGCTTTCTAAATACAATTTTTGATTTGGTTCAACCTCAAGGGTGTTTTTGCAAAACTACCAAACCATCCCCACCTGTCAGCCTCTCTTCCTCTCTCGATGTCAGCACCGCCCGACACCGTTCGGGAAGTTCCCAGCCGCGCGTCTCACTCCTCCGTCCAACCGGATAAAACCGGTGTCATCCCATCTTCGTTCTCCCTTTCGCGCTCAAACAAGCAGCCATCATCGCCACCCCTCTCTCGCTCCACGTCGGCGAGCCGCCCCGACCATCCCCGCGTGAGCCACCGCTACCAATTAGGCCCCTCCACCCTAGTTCCGGAGATCGAACCCATTTTTTCCCAACGGTCGGAAACACCGTCCTCCACTCGCGACCCCAAATTCTTCATCGTCGGTGCGCCACTTCGCCTATTCTTTGGTCCGCATGCTGCGCAACCTGTCCTTCTACACCCTAGCTTTCCCTTCGCAGGCTCACTGGAATTTCGCCGAGCTTTTGGAGCTTCATTCGCCACCGCCCCTATCTCACCATCGCATGCCATCTTCCGATCGTTTCCAAGGTCAACCACCCCCATGCCACTCTTTTCATGCTCTAGTGAAGCTCGCAGCGCTTGTTGCACCAAATTTTGTCCACCACGGTGAGCTTGGGCTCTCTCCGACCAATTCCGGCCACCGCACTGCCACCTTCCGGCCACCGCCGACCATAGCCGCCGCTCCCTGGTCGAGCTGGGTCGCACGCGCTAATGGGCCAGCCTAGTCAATGAGGCCCGAAGCTCTGTTTTATCGTTTTGCTATTTATCTATTTTCAGGATTTTTTCAAACTTGCAAAATTCATAGAAACTCATAAAAATGCAATACAAAGTTTGTTGAGTTCGCAATCTTATTCTCTATTTTATAGTTGATTCAAATTGTATTGTTTTGTTCCTGTATTTTGTAGCTTTTCTAAAATTAATCTCCTTGCTTTATTTATTTAATCTAATTAGCTATTTTATGCTAATTAGGATTTTTTTATTTTGCTAAATAAATTCTTTTATGAACAAATACTCCAAAATACATTTTACTGTTATTTAGATTTCATAAAATAGCATATGCCTTTAGCATTTGATGTATCTATATCTCGGCATTTTATGTTATCATTTCATGTGATCATTTCATGCCAATTCATGTCATAGATGTGAATAGTTGATAATTCGCGCATCGTTATTTCGTATCGCCATTTCATGTGAATGCATCTCATCATTTTATGTTATCATTTCATGTCGCTCTTAGCATAGACCTTAACTTCTAATCATCGATCGTCGATAGCATCATCGCATGTCATATATTGCATAATCATGCATGCATGTTATTAACTTGTGATGTATCATTAATCATCATAGAGCTTGAGATCGTCCCATAGAAGGCAAGCATCTCTAAGAGGTGATCGTCAAAGTCGAGTACACCGAAGGCCACGGATCGTGCAGTTGTCCGACAAGCAACCGAGGTGAATCAAGAAGGAGAGATCATCAACGCTAACGCCGCACCGAGCCTAACTACACTATTGTTAAAGGCAAGCCTTGGTGCATCCCGCCTATGTTTTAAACTCTTTTCTTTTAGGTTGTGCATCGGGTTCTAGGAGTTGACTGCCCTAGATGCATGAGTAGGACACCTATGTGAGTGTTACCCTTATACTGGTATGGATAGCTCGGTAGCTGCTATGCTTACATCATAGGCAACGATAGAAGTCGAGTGGTGTCGAACACTACTCGCGAGATTAGGATAATGACATGTTCGATGATGTTAAGAGGAATGAGATGAAGTTGAAAGTTAAAGATGAAAAGTGAAGATGATGAAGTTGAGACCGGACGGGCCCCGTAGGGGAAAGGGCAAAGATTGGGTCTTGCAAGGTGGTAGACCCGTCTATGTCGGTCAAGGACCATGTCGTTGTGGCCTAGTTGAACAAGTTTGAATGTACCGATCTGCATGCTGGTGTTTATGGGCCCGGTAAGCCCATGTACCCTAACTCCCTAGTGGTTCGACGTAGCCAACTTTCTTTGCCGGTGGTGTTTGTTTTATTTTGAGACAAGGTCTCCCTGGGAGGGGATTGGTGGTCGCTCACGGATAACGTCTAGGACGGGTATCACATGGGGTCTCCATATTCCTAGGGGAGTTGGAAACAGACCGGCTTCGTCGGGAGTTAGCGGGAAAGGTTGTTGTATACGACCAATGCGGTGCGTATATGTCGTGTAGTCGGGTTTTGCCAGCTGGTATAAAATCGATTAGAATCGTTGTCCCTCTTAGTAATGAGTACTTGCTTGTTTGGCTCGTCGCATCATAGTTAGTCAAGAGGAATGAAGTGATAAAGGAAGATATAGTTGTAGTTAAGGATAATCTTTTGCTAGCAAACTTGATTGCAATAGTTGTCGGATGCAAAAAATGTGTGTTCTAAACTTAATCATGAGCTAAGAGTTTGAAAGTAAGGATCCACTAATAGTGCTGATTTTGCAAGGTGAGTCAACCACGGCTAAAAAGCCCGAGCATATTAGGTGTCGGCCTTAGCGTGCTTTTTGATGGGTCGGTCTTGCTGAGTATTAGATACTCGGGGCTTTGTTTGTTGTGTTTTTCAGGTCACGAGTCATATCCTTACGGCTCATAGGGTATTCTCCTTGGTGCGGAGCAGTTTCTCGAGGGAGTTTCACTTCGGTGGAACAAATCCTGTCGTCGTGAAGCGTGAAGAACCGACATGTACGTCGGGCTCGAGTACATCACATTAGATGTTGTCTAGTTCGGTAGATGTCTTTCATTATAATTTAACTTCAGCTGTAAGATTTGTTAGTTTCTTTAAAGTCTTTTGTTGTAATAAGCTTCTGTTGTAGAAATGCTGGTATTTCGAAAACCTGATTGAATTATACCATGATGTTTATGTTCGGCTTGTATGAATGAATGTACTATTGTAACTCGCTTCGTCGAGTATCCCTCTCGTACCGATTCCTGGTTCTCTCGGAAGGGATGTCACAGCTGGTATCGAGCAATACGAGGGCAAGCGTACGTCGTTCGTAAGCTAGATTTTAAAATCTAACACACTTTCGAGTACGATAGAGTAGGGAGCCCATATAAGGATGTAGAATAGCTAGTTTCCCATGGAGAGCATGAGAAAAGGGTAATGCCGATCAAATAGAAGACAAGAAGAAACCTCACACCGAGGCAATGGATTGGGGAATTTAAGATTCGCATATACAAATGACAAGGCAATCGAACGAGAGGGATAGACGTCCGCATTTATCAAGGGGACAATTCTCGAGCTGCGGATCCAATCCGCATAGTTGTTCCAATTCAACTTGTCCTTCTCAAGGACTTAACGCAAGGTAAAATTAATGGTTTGTTGCGTGCCATTGATCTACAATGAAATAATAATGAAAAAATACTAAGACAAAAGTATTCATGAAAGATTACATCACATTAAACAATTTAACAGAATCTACTACCACTAAAATCAATATCACTCGTACTTAGTGATTCAAGACCCATAACTATCATGTCGACTAGTGAGCTTTAGCATCACCGCTAGAAGACAGGTAGATCGCTAAGCAACTCTTTGCTAATCATATCACATATGACACTTGTTGTTGGGTGACATTTCTATGTCTCGAGCACCAACCTTTATGCCCAAAGGTCCTTGATCGTTAAGTTGACCTTGTCCAAGTTAACCAACCCTTTGTGCGTGTACGTATCCGATACAAGCTCATCTATTCAAGGAAAACTGGTTGCCTTGGTCATGCTTCGGTTCCTTCCCTTTGTTCCCGCGCAAATTGACCACGTTTGATTCACCAGACAGCGTAATCATCTACTATTTTGAAGCACTCGACGCCGTCATGGTAAGGTTCCGATTTCACCTTCCAATCTTGTGAACTAATGCTTCACTTTGGACGCCTGACTTGAAACGCCGCAATTACTTGCTGATCGGGAACATTGGGGATTAAGGCCTTCTTGTTGCGAAACGCCTGATGAAGTCCGTGAGAGTCTCGTCGGGCTTCGCTTCGACTGTTGAGGTCGAAGTAATTCCCCGGCTTCTCACAAGTCGCTTGGAAGTTCTCTACGAACTTTTTGGTGAGATCGCCCCAGGAAGAGATAGATCTCTCGGGTAGGGACTGCAACCACAAGCGTCCAGCCTGCTCCATGCACATAGGGAGGTAATTAGCTAGCACAAACGTATCTCCTCCTGCTGACCGGATGGCGGTGGTATACATGCGAAGCCACTTGGCAGGAGGTGCTTTACCATCATACTTATCAATGGCCCCGGGCTTAAATCCCCGGGGTATTTGCAAATGCGTGAATCTCGCGTGAAAGCAGGAATCACGGAGTACTCGTCATCTTCCGGACCGGTCCGGACCGGTGAAGGGGATCGTCGACGCGGGTAATGCCGGTAGTTGCGATCTCTATCATCATCGGAGTAGTCGTAGTATCGATCATCTTGATACCTATCTCCTGATCCATCCTGACGGTCGTTATTGGCCGGCTGTGCGGTCTGCGAAGGAGGAGGCGGAGGCGGAGGCGGAGGTGCCGCTTGGCAATCATTGTTGTCTCATCGAGGCTCCCCATCTCTATCTCGGTTGTCTCGTCGAGGCTCCCCATCTCTGTCTCCGTTGTCTCGTCCTCTTCGGTCTCGATATCACGACGATCATCTCGTCTTGGCCGGTCATCCCGATGAGCATGTCGGTTGCCTTGTCCTCATTGGTCATTGCACGGAGGATTTCCACCACGGGGCGGCGCCGAAGCGGTCGGTCCATGCCGAGGCGAATTAGTCACGTGCGGGCGAGGCGGGGCAGGATCCCGCGGACGATCATCCACATGACCGGTACGACGCCTCTCATCTTCTTCTTGTCTCCGGCGTTCTTCCGTTCTCTCCGCATGGCTGTCGATGAGGACGTTACGAGCGTCACGGTTGCCATTGAGTCGTACGCGCAAATCTTGGTCCGGAGCTCGTTCATGTGCGTCCGCGATCGGGGTGTGTCGAGGCCCAAGCCTTCCACCACAAGGGGATCCTTCGGACCGGGCTCTTGTAGGCCGCTCCGAGCGAGAACGCGAGCGGCTTGAAGATTCCGATCTGTCATGAACGAGTTGATTTGTTTGTAGTGCAGCCGCATCTACCAAATTCAAAGCGCGTTGCAACCCTGGTGTTGCATTGAAGACTTCTTCCGGTATTGTCTCAAGGATTTGCTTCACTTCCACAATGTTGTGAATCGGCGACGTGAAGACCCGAGCGCCATTTAATTCCACTTCCACGGAGCTCAAATCCAAAGCTCGCTCGAAGAACGATGTCGCCTTCCGCTGCGGCATCCACATTGGCTGTTATATCCCGGGGACGTTTCTTCCGGGTCTCCAGACTCGGTCCGGCAGCGGACCCGTGGCTGGGGAGCGGTCACGGGAACGCTTCCTCCGGCTCGACTGGTACCAGCAATGTTTGCATGAGGATTCGTGGCTGAAGGTTGTGGAGGTTGTTCATCTCCGTCCGCTCCATCTGTTTCACGACGACGACGATCGGATTCGTCTCTCGCCATCCTTGCTTCTTCTTCAGCAGCTTCCTCGGGGTTGAGCTGTCGAAGAACCGGTCTCGTCATGAACACTTGGAAGAAGGCTGGAGGCCCTTCCTCGAAGTCATTACCAAACTCGCCGGAGCGGCTTATCATCACGGATCGGGCACCGGTCCGAGGCGCAGACGGTTCGATTGTTCGCGCTAAAGCTGCGTCGGATCCGCCAAGTTCTAAGCCGGAGGTGCCAAGCGTGGCAGGTGATCACGCTTCGAAGCTGCGGCCCGACAACGAGTCGGATTCATCAAAAGCAACTTTCCGGCGGAATCAGCTTCAAAGTCGAGGGACCCGAAGCGGATCTTGAAGCCGGGCTCGAAGTCGACGACGAACGAAGAGGCCATCGAACTCGCTAGGAACTCGCCGGGACCCCTTCCTTGCGCGCCAAATGTCGAGTCTTAAACTCGGCACTAGTACTACCCGGTCCCTTACGAGCGTGGAATTCGATGGTTCAACACACGAAACTCACGAGAACACAAGATTTTAGACAGGTTCGAGGCCCCTTGAATTGAGAGTAATACTCTACGTCCTGTATGTTATGTATTGCCTTTAGCGGATTGCTAATTGCAAAATCTCGGAGAGCTTTTGGGGGTCCCTGCTCCGCCTTATATATCCGAGGGAGCTAGGGCTACATATAGAGTCCTAGTCGATTACACGGATTACATATATGGGAGTTCTATCTCTAGCTTTCCTTGTAGATTCGGAGTCCTAACGGACTACAAATTACTCCTTTACTTGCTTCTCAAGTTATCATACGTCGGTCTTGATACCCACCCGATCTCCATACCGGTATATGGAATCCTCTGTTATTCCGGACTGGTCGAAACCGATCTGTCGCCTATCTCTATCACCTTTATCTTCATTGATTTGTTACTCGTATCTTTGCGCATCCATTCCTTTATCATCTGTATACCCATAAGGCAAGTATACGACAAGCATCACCGCTAGAACACAGGTAGATCGGTAAGCAACTCTTTGCTAATCATATCACATATGACACTTGTTGTTGGGTCACATTTCTATGTCTCAAGCACCAACCTTTATGCCCCAAGGTCCTTGACTGTTAAGTTGACCTTGTCCAAGTTAACCAACCCTTTGTGCGTGTACGTACCCGATACAAGCTCATCTATTCAAGGAAAACTGGTGGCACTCTAATTTCATAAACCCACCACCAATCGTACAAGACCTGTGATGAAGCATGTTTTAGTTGGGAGGGCATTTAACTTAAATATTTAAGAGGGATTAAAAGTTGGCAAAATTCCTTATTTGCCATCCGAAATTATATCATTCCCTTATTTGCCATCAAAATTTACCAATTCCCTTATTTGCCATTGCGTTCAAATCTGAATCCCTTATTTGCCACTCTAGTAACTTTGGATGATAGAGAATTTTGTTTCTATTGATATAATGTTCGTACTATAGTAGCAAAATAGGTCCGTCTCAACTGTACTTTATATCAATTATTTTTTTTCAAAATTTTTGAATGAAAATTAAAGGTATGTTTTGAGGAAAAAAATATTTACCACTAATATTCATTCGAAAGATCTGAACCTTTTTTGACATAAAATACATACTAAGAATTACCTATTTACTATTGTAGCATAAACATTTTAGCGATGGGAGAAAATATTTCTATCAACTAAAATATCTAGAGTGGCAGATAAGGGATACAAATTTTAATCCGATGGCAAATAAGGGAATTGGAAAATTTTGATGGCAAATAAGGGAACGGTATAATTTCCAATGGCAAATAAGGAATTTACCCTTAAAAGTTTTACTTCTACCGTATGCAAAATCTATTAACGCTTATGGATGAAAAACGTTGAAAGCAACAACACATATGAACATGGTATGGCCCAAAGTTACATGTCGATCTCCATCTCCATTCTCCTTCATATGTCGATCTCTATCTCCATGCTCCATTACGTATTGGTCTCCATCGACATGGTTCTATGTTATTCATTCTTCAAGCAATGAAGCCTCCAAGCATAACTACAAGATGCTACTCCTAACTCGCTAGTAAAATAAATTGCATGTAGGACTTGGAACATCACATGTTGGCATGCAAGCCATTACAACAAATTGGTAATACATCCGCTCCGGCCATATTACCATCCACATGATACGCAGATCATGAACGAATTATACATATGTATCGTATACACATAAGGGCCATACTGATTCTGCAAACACAAGTTAAGCGATCTAACGTCTAAACTTTTAATCACGAGAAAACCCTATCTTTCAGGACAAATTTGGAAAATCTAATTTCGCCTAAACCGGCAAAGCCGGTGAAATTCGGGTGTAACTTATTCTGTAGACCCATTTTCATATAAAATCGTATCAATCCGAGGTCGTATGCAAAAGTTATGGCCGTTTTACCGAACGCCATATTTTTGCATCTACCAACCCAGCGGTTGTGACATCCCTTCCGGGACACCTAGGAGTCGGTACGGGGGAACACTCGGACAAAGCAAGTTACAACGAGTTCATCATTTCATACAAGCCAGAATATATACATCATGGTATAATACAACCAGGTTTTTGAAATACCAACATCGTACAACAGAAGCATAAACATTACTGAAGTTTGTAACACTACGAGTCTTACAGCGGAAACTTATTCTTTCTATAGCAAAGACCACTAGTCGGTCTAGCGTGATGTACTGAGCCCGTCGTACACCACGATCCTCCTCCTTTATGACGTCGGGATCTGTTCCCACCTGGAGGGAACCACCCTCGGAGCACCTGGTCCTCCTCCGGAAAGCTACCGTACGAGTCGTGGTCGTACGACTCGTGGCCTGAAATCATAACGAACAAACCCTAAGTAATCTAATACTTAGCAAGACCGACCCGTCAACGAGGCACGCTAAGGCCGACGCCTAGTATGCAAGGCTTTATGGCTGTGGAGTTGACTCTCTTGCGAAAACAGGACTAATTATTGATCCTTACTTTCAAGTTTTAGCTTCACATTGAGTTTTTTAACTCACCACCGGTTGCAGCCTATAACAACTGCAATCAAGTTTGCAAGAAAAGATTATTCCCGACCAACGGTTCTTTCATCTCTCTTCTCCATCTTTCATTTGATTAACTACGATGTGACGAGCTAAACAAGCGGTACTCATTACTGCGAGGGACAGTGATTCGAATCGATTTTATACCAGCTGGCGAAACCCGACTACACGATGTATACGCACCACACTCGGTCGTACGACAACTTTTCCCGCTAGGACCTGGCGGAAGACTAGCCGTTTCCAACTCCCTCGGGAATATGGTGACTCCACGACTTCCTCCGTGGCCGACCCATTTCCCTCCCGTGAGACTCTGATCTCACTAACAGCCAGCAAAAGAGAGTTGGCTATGACACATCCCTCGGGGTGGTAGGGTACATCAGCTTGCCGGGCCCATTACACCAGCATGTAGTACGGTACGTTCAAACTTGTTCAACTAAGCCGACAACGGTACGGTCCTTGATCGACACGGACGGGGGCTACCACCTTGCAAGACCTCATCTTAGCCCTTTCTCCTATGGGGCCCGTCCGGTCTCGGCTTTATCATCACCTTCACTTCCACTTTCAACTTTCTCTTATCAATCCTCTTAGCATCATTGAACCAGTCATTATCCTATATCTCGCGAGTAGTGTTGCCGCCACTCGACTTCTACCGTTGCCTCCGATGTAAGCATAGCAGTTATTGAGTTATCCGTACCAGTATAAGGGTAAGACTCTCATAAGAGTTCTACTCATGCATCTAAGGTGTCAAGCAAAACCTATAACTTAGTGCACAAACATGACTCATTAATCGTGATAAAAGAAAAGACTTTAAAATCATAGGTGGGATGCATCGGGGCTTGCCTTTAACCGTAGCGTAGTTAGGTTCGCTCGGTACGGCGTTAGCGCTGATGATCTCTCCTTCTTGATTCACCTCGACGGCTTGTAGAACGACTTCACAATCCGTGGTCTTCGATGTAGTTGACTTCCACGATCATCTCTTCGAGATCCTTTCCCTCCGTCGGACGACCTCGCGTGCTACAACAATTAACGATACATCGCGAGTCACTAACATGCATGCATGATCATACAAGATATTCCATGCGATGACGCTATCGACGATCAATGGTGGGCAACTAAGGTCTACGATAAAAGTAACATGTAATAACGACCTAAAATGTTAACATGCGATGACACATGAAATGATGAAATACAAGTACATGAATGACGATGTTTATGCTTAATTTTGGAAAATAAAATTAACAAAAACTTTAGTCTGTAGTATCTCTAATATTTAAAGAAATTCATTTCTCAAAATTAAATAGTAAATAGCATAAAATAATGCATTATCTTAATCAAAAGAAAGCGATTAAATAAAACTATGAGATTATAATTTCTCAAAATAGATATTTTAATAATAATCAAATAGAAAATAATTTTATGAACTCAACAAAGTTGGTTTTATATTTTTCTGAATTTGCATGAATATTCTATGAATATTTGAAGAATAAAATGATCCTAGAAATAATTAAAATCGTGAAAATGTTTAATGAGCCACTGGGCCGAAAGTTACCAGGCCCATCCGGTGCCGTGGCGGCCCAGCGACCATCTTGGCCCACCGGCATGCGCGCGGCCCGGATGCCAGGGCGCAGCGGCCATGGCCGCGGTGGCCGGAGACGGCGGCGGCTTGCCGGAGGAGGTGGGGCGGCTGGTGGCTTGGCCCTGGAGGTTCGGTGCGACACGGGGGATTAGGGGGTGGGGTCACCTATGGCGGAAGCTGGCCGGAAACACGCTGGCGGCGAGCAACGGCCCGGATGGAGCTTCGGCAAGGCCTCGGAGCTCACCGTGGTCAACAAAAATTGGGGAAAAAACTACCATGAGGATCTACATAGTACGAGCAACAACGGCACGACGACAATTTACCTTTGAGATGGCCGGAGGGTGGACTTCATCGGCGAGGTAGAGCCGGCGGCGGTCCGAGCTTGGGGAAGACGACGAAATTCGGTTAGACCTAGACACGAGACATCGTACCGGAGTGAGTTAGAAACCGCTGGGATCAAGAATCGTAGCAAGAGACGCACCGGAGAAGGAGCAATTGAGAAAATGGTGACGGCCGGCGGTGGTGACCTCCGGAAAGAAAACTGCGTCGATCTCGCATGCTAGGTCGGTTTGGCCCGATTGAATAGAATGGGGAGGTGCGGTGGAGTGTTGCGGCGGCCCTGGTGGCGTTGGTTTGGATTGGGATGGCCGGAGGTGGCTTGCCGGCAAGGGAGCAGAGAAGCGCGGGTGGCGGTGGCGTACTGTGTGAGGAAGAGCCGGAGAGAGGGAAAAGATGAGGCCGGCCCGGCTTTATCCCGACGGGCGAGAGGGTTGAGGTGGCGGGAAGCTGCTGCGTGGCGCAAGCAGAAGGGGGGCGTGCGGCCAGAGTTGGCCTCGTGGCGCGCGGCGGGCGGTGTGAAACGAGAGAGGAAGAAGGATGGACTGGCTGGTGGGGCTTCAGCCATTTTGCAAAAAGGCCCCTGACAAAAGAATTATTTAGAAAACATCTTTCCGGACCTCTAAAAATTCCACGAAAAATCAGGGTGGAAGACAAAAGGGTTTTGAATCTTTTTTGTTATTGGTCAAAGTTCAAATTCTAAATAGTTTTCGAGATAAAAATTCAAACCTAAAACTGTTTTTGGAATTTAAATCAATTGGTTTGGCTATTTCCCAAAGTGATAAAAATTTGGCAAAATGTTCAAAATTCATGTTATCACATGCTTGACTCGAAAAAGTTTTTAAACACATTAATTTATTAAATTTGCACTCTTTTTAAATGCAGCAACTTAAATTAAATTAAAGACTTAATTAATCAATTAATTTTTTTTTAACATGCACAATTTGCACACAACCAAATGATTTTGAAAATGCCGAATGACGATATGATGCTCGATGACATGAAATGCACATTTATTTCTTAGGGTTGTTACAGTGGTAGATCATATTTACCTTGCCTTTGCATCACATGCATCCGGAGTTTGATCATGGCTTTGGTTCGATCAATCCAATTGATCTCCTTCTCGTCGCCGCTAGGTTTATGTGTGTCACTTAACTCTAATGGCGGAAAATCGATCGGTAGGAGTAGTTCGTTACATGACCATCACACACAAGAATATGAAACCGATCGGAGACGTGTCTACATACTCACATATCTCCATATGCACACATTCAAATCTATAACGAAACAGCGATGGCTTTGATACCACTGTTGCCTACGAGAGGCTACGCTAGCACATACAAAAATGAAAACCCCATAGAACTGGAACAACTGAGTTTATAGATCACAGAATTACCACTAGACGCGCTGAAATGAGACGACAACGGAGAATCGGCGTAGTCGATCAAGGCCTTCTTGATGCGGTCGTCGAAGACCTTCTCCATTTATGCGCGTGGCTCATCCTTGTATAGCAGGTGGGGCACCTCCTAGGTATCCACATGTACGGTGGCAGAAGCTCGCGAACCGGATCGCTAGAGCTGCGCGGGTGACGAAGGTGCGGGCATCTAGGAGGGCAGCGGCGGTGTCGAAAAACGATCAACTTTCATGTGCGAGCCCCTCCTTTCATAGACCCGTATTTACCCACTAATGGGATCTCAAACGTAGGCCCATTAGTTGTTCAATTCGGATCATATCCTCATTAGGCTTCCAACCCCTTAAGTGTGCAAGCCTATAGGCTCACGTATGCGTGGACATGGCCCGAGTATTCCTACTCGACCAATAGTTGACAGCGACCTCTAGCAAGACGTGGCAACTCCCAAACATACAAAAGTATCATATAGACGAGCCACCACAATCCATATACATATTATTTCCTTTGCCCCATGATATTTGGTTGACCTCTCATCTCACCACTCTTTCTCGATACTATGATTCGGAATTCTTGGTTAACTCTTAACCCTAGCATGGCCATACATTTCTTGGTCCGGCCACTCGAGGGGCCCAGAGATATCTTTCTCAAGTAGAGAGGGGCAAATCCCATCTTGAATGATCATGCCTCACAACATGTTTCACGACAAACCCGAGAACTACCTTTATAACTACCCGGTTATAGTGTAGCGTTGGATAGCTCCTAAGTATGCCGATTCACATCATGACTACAAGCAACGAGTCTCGAGGTCTAAGGACAAAGCGTCTACATTGTGTGATAGTTGGGTATGTCCTGCTATATGTCATACATGCGCTCACATCATTAGTTCGACATCTCCATGTCCATGACTTGTGAAACATAGCCATCAACTAATGCATGTACTAGTCCAATATTCAAGTGTGTCAAAACATGAACTCCGACTAGGGACAACTTTTAGAATAACCATACAAGTAAAGAGTTTCACAAACCAATTCACATAATTGTTAATCAATACAAGTTTTCTTTAAATGGTTATTGAAGGAACACTCAATCATTTATCATGAATACAATCAAATATGATCATCTCTTTGCTTATCTCTAGGGCATATTTCCAACAGTAACCTATTGGATCATTGATATAGTAAATAGGTTTCTTTAATTTAATGAAATGTTGTAGGTGCTTTCTATTGCTTTAAACCATATGTAGCATTCCTTTCATTCAGCTTGCAGGTCATTTATTTCCCTTACTTACTGAGTACGACATGTACTCGCCCTTGCTATTTCTCCTTTGCTGCTATAATGAATTGCTGCTCAGAAGATGGAGAAGGTTTGATTACTTGCAATCTCATTACGTGCCATAGGTAAACAAACGTATGTAACGCGTTGGTATACCCTCTGCAATCCGAATACGTTACAATATCTCCTGTATACCCCCTGCAGTCCGAATACGTGACAATATCTCGAACCTAACACGTCGTATAACTGTTATCCTTGTAGATATATATCATCTCAAAAGGATTAGATCTAAAAGGGCCTAAAACATACATTCCGTATAGCACGGCATGCATGTTAATAAAGAACCGACATCATCTATTAGTTCTGCATCATCGACATAGACAACCATACTCGCGCTTCACGTCCATGCACTGGGTTATCTCCCAGCAGGACATTATTATATTTTTTAGATAATAGCACATTATTCTATACAGTATCAATAGCTTGTGACACGCAAATTAAGCTAAGATAGTCAGGTTCTTTTTAGTATACTTGGATAGGAGTCTCGACTCAACGCATGTACATGAACAATTTAGTAAAATACGTCTATATGTGATATGTCGATCAGTAATTAGATCTGCAAACCAAATTTACAATGAATAAGACATTGCATATTTTTATAAGACTTAGGCTTATTTATATTGTATACGTAAGTGTCTATGTCTACATTATGCTTCAAAAAAAATTACAAACAGGTGCAATGGGGCTTCGTAATTGCTTTTGCTTTATTCCAGAACTAAGGAGCCTAGTGGATGGCATAATTCCAACTCGGAATTGCTTTATTTCAGAACAAGTTGAGATATGCTAGTATAATAGTAATAATGATATATAAAATATAGAAGTTGAGATATTCTTTAGTGCCATATGGAGTACTTATTGGATCCAACGTGAAATGATATTATGCTCGAGGTGCTCAATAGAAAAGACCATCTCAACTCTATAAAACACCTTTCATCCACGGCACGAACAATAGCTTCAGCTCAGCAGTAGCAATGGCACACCTCGCTAGAGGCAGGGCTGTGCTTGCGGCCCTCCTCCTTGCCATGTTTTGCCTAGGCACAGTCTTTGGGGACTCGGTACTTGGTCGGAAAGCGGGGATAGCCGACGAGGGCACGAAACATGCTCTGGTAACAGGCAAGAGAACCCAGCGGTACGCTGTAATCTTCGACGGCGGCAGCACCGGGAGCAGAGTTCACGTCTTCAAGTTCGACGAGCGGATGGACCTCGTCAAGATTGGTGACCAAATCGAGTACTTTGCACAGGTATGCTTTTCTAGCAAATCACGTTGTTTCTTTAGGGAAATGAGATTGGGAACATCGGAAAAATGGATTGGGTAAAACACTTTAGTGGCGTAGCAGGAACCTGTTCAACGGAATATATTTGTTGGTATACATGGCAGTTACAAACTTCAATTAGTTACTTTTGAAAAGAATTAATTTTTATTTTCAATTTCATGAAGTGATAATAAACTGTGTTATGTATATCTTCAAATGATTAGTGATTTGTACCGATGTAATGTGGCAACTTTCTCAGTTCTCAAGGTAAGAAAAAATTTCCTTTCAATTAATGCAAAATACACGGGCTAATAGTTAGGGCCATGATATATGCAGGTAAAGCCTGGGTTGAGTGCATACGCTGGTCAACCCGAGGCCGCGACAAAGTCCATAAATCCCCTTCTTGAGAAGGCCGAGGGTGTGGTACCTAAATGGCTTCAGAAAAGAACTCCTCTGAAACTCGGGGTAATAACTAGTACTCTCTCTGTTCCTAAATTATTGTCATCACAGACTTTTTTATTACGTTTAACCATTCATCTTATTAAAGAATTTTATTCAAATATAAAAAGTTATAGCCTATATTTCAAATTTCTTCAGTGACAGAACACATTCCAATAAAATATATGATGTTTCTTAAAATTGTTTGAATAGATAAATGGTCAAATAGCAAAAAAAGTCAATAGTGATAACAATTTAGGAACAGAGTAGTACTAAAAATGCTTGCAAATGATTTTGCAGGCCACTGCTGGGCTAAGGCTTATTGGAGATAAGAAATCAGATGAAATTCTTCAAGCGGTAAATTCACTGTTCTTTGAAGTACTCTACCAATCTTTTTTATGTTGACGTTGGTTAGTTCAAATTTGATCTAACCAACGTGAACAATATTATTATTTTTTGCGACAAAACGTCAACAGTATTAGAAAGGAATAATTTTTATATTGTCTTGTACAACAAACAGCTTATATACTGCATTTATGCCTGCAGGTCCGTGATCTTGTTCACACCAAGAGCAAATTTCAGTACAACCCAAAATGGATTACTGTACTTGAGGGGTCTCAAGAAGGGTCTTACCTATGGGTACGCTTAACTTTAGTTTACAATCTATATAGTTTGGAAACATCGTTTCTACTGCAAAACATTGATCTCAGGTCCTAATATTTCATTAATTTTTTATATGTACTCTTGTATTTTCGACAGATTGCTGTGAATTATTTGTTGGGTAAGCTAGGTAGGGACTACTCAAAGACGGTAGGTGTAGTCGATCTTGGAGGTGGATCAGTGCAGATGGCAGATGCCATCTCTGATGGTGCTGCTGCAAAAGTTCCTGCAGCGCCAGAGGGGATGGATCCGTATGTTACAAAGGAGTACCTCAATGAAAAGCAATATAACCTTTACGTCCACAGGTTTACTCTTAAAACATATAGCATGGGGGTTTTTTATTCATGCTGTAACATAGAGTCGACAATTTTTGCAGAACAAGAGCATGATAAGATATTATAAAGATTATGTAAATATATTAATTAACATTTATTATGTCCATTGAGCTTACACCGACATTAAATTATTGTATGATAGAATTCGCTTGTCTGGGGTCTTCTGACATCAAATTATTCTATGATAGCAATAGTAATGCTTCTCTGCTATGGAGCTCATTGCACGTGATATTGCTTTTGCAGTTACCTGCGCTACGGCCTTTTAGCCGCTCGTGCTGAGATTCTGAAGGTGAAAAACGGACCATTTAGCAATTGTATACTCCGTGGATTCAGTGGTATGTCTCTCAAAAGTTGTGCCTCTTTAACCTTTCAAAATACAGGGATGAGCTGGAAACCATTTCCGTTCGGTAAAAAGAACTAGCTAGGCCTGCGCTATCCAGCGCGGCAAGTGATATTTATTTATCATGTATATAAGTTTTGAGATATTCTACTGTGATTTACCATAGCAGTGATGAAATGATGATTTTACGGTTCAAGTATAAATTTATCTTCTTGTTTTTTTATTTTTATATGTTTTTTAAATATTTTTATTGTATTAATGTTTATAATTTATCTTTATATATTTATATTAAAAATAGATTAATATTTTTTAATCTTTTTTCAGAATATTAATATAATTGCTATCGGCAGGTTACACATATAGTTCAATGAAAAAATAAATGTAACTCAACAGAGTTATTTTTTTTCCTATTCATCAAAGGCTTTTCCAAAAATGTTGTTCCAGCGTCACCTAGTCTTAGACCATATTTACTTGTTTAGTACCACTTGATATTTCATCAATAATACCACTATTAAAAGCTAGATGTGTCCTGGTGTTCCGGCAAAAAACCCGACATAATAGTTGATGATGTGGACGAAGGGCTAATACCAATGTTTTAGTTTGTTTCATAGTGCACGGAACATGTTTGTTTTATAATGTACAAAAAACCACCGTTCGAGTCGGATAGTACTTTCATTAGGCGGATAGGACTTTGATTAGGATAGGACTTTGCTTAGGTTTTTTTAATGAAAACTGGAGACTTTGTTTTGGCTTGACGGTGAGTTTCTTGGACAGTAGAAAGCGTGTTGGAATAGGACTTCCATTAGGCTTCACGGTGAGTTTTTTTGACAGTAGGAACCCCACGTGCTACATGCCTATATTAAATCCAACGATCGTCCTTCGATGTGTAATATTCAACGGTTTAGATCATTCTTTTTTTCCACCGATTAATGTGGGAATTTCTTGGTCTTGAGAGCCAACGTGGTGGCTCCTTTTAACCTTCTAATTTAAAGATAATAGATAAGGCAAATCTCCAGTTTAGTATAATCGTGATGCACTAAATAGATCTACTTTTCATCGAAATTAAAGGTACATACACGTACAATGGAGTGAATTACAACGCGACAGCCTCACCGGAAGGAGCAGCCTATGACAGATGCAGAGATGATACCACGGTGGCTCTAAACCTGGGAGCACACTGCCAGGCGATGAACTGCACTTTTAATGGCGTATGGAACGGTGGCGGTGGTGCCGGCCAGGAAAATCTCTATGTCGCATCATACTTCTACGACAGGGCTTCGCAGGTCGGTATTGTCGACGCCCAAGCACCAAATGGGAAGAGTAGTCCATCAGCATTCAGAGATGCTGCGTTGAAAGTCTGCTCACTGAGTGTCCAGGAAGCCAAAGCTACATATCCTATGGCCTGGGATACTGAATACCTCTGCATGGACCTCGTATACGAGTACACGTTACTCGTCTATGGATTTGGTGAGCAGTTTGAATAAATCTAATTTTGTATGTTGTCTTGGTCCAAAAATTATATTTCCCTTTTTCCCCAGGAAGCTTCTAAAGGTATATATTTCATAGTGCATTTCTGTATGTGGTAATAAACGTTATCCTGGAAAAATAGGAACATGGACAGGTTGTAATTAACCAGCTCTTATATATGCTCAACGTTGGCACAGGTTTGAAGCCCACCAGAGAGATCACACTGGTGACCAAGGTGAAGTACGGGGAGTTCTACGTCGATGCAGCGTGGCCGCTGGGCGATGCAATAGAGTCATTGTCGTCCCGGAAGCTCAATTCAGTTGTCTGAAAATTTAAATTTCACTGATGTATCATTATGAGCGTAATGATTGCATGGTGCAATCCAAAGTTTCAAGCATTCCTAGTTTATTTAATGATCAGTTTTGGAACCTTGGGAGAATTTATATCTATCTATCTGTCTATTTCCTTGCAAGCATCGCCTCAAATCCTTATCATCGTTAGGTTATTGCCTTCTATTGACATCTACTCATCGAGATCTCTAACCCATGTATCCGTCAAGTCTCTTCCCCTTCCCTTAACTACTACATTGATCATTTGTAACATCCCAGCCCATTGAGATTAGGTTTATTGGAGCCTATGTGCACTTGTGTGCATGAAGGGATGGAAATTTAGAACTAACTTGCTAGTCTAGTTGGAGGAAGACCTATATTATATATATATATATATATATATACTCAACATTATTATCCTTGCGTTAACCCTTTCACATGAAGCCAGAACGAAAATGTAAATAGGTTGGTAGTATGTGGGGTCCTTCAAAATGGGAGCTGAATCCAACCAGGTATGGATCCTAGGCCGTTACAAGTTGTACTAAAGTCGATCCTTGCAAACATGATGTGCGTAAGTGCCAGAAGGTCCGGACATATGGTGCATGGTGTGTCCTGTACTAGACATGAATGTCTCTATGACGGGAATGTTACTGGTAACATGGCCAGTGGTGGGTTTGTTATCCCGTTGATGACGAGGACGTTAGGTCCTTTGAGGAGGGGGGGGGTATGTAACATCCCAGTCTATTGAGATTAGGCCCATTGTGGCTTAGGTGGGAATTTAGTACTACCTTCCTAGTTTAATGGAAGGATGACCAACATATAAGACTAGATTGTCTAGGAAAATATCAAGTGTTACTAAGCCTTTAGGTGTTACTATGTTACCATTCGTAATAACACCCCCAAATATGCATCTAATCTAAAATTATAAAAATAATATGGATAGATAGAGATGCAACTATCTACCACCATGCAAAAGTTTATTTATTTTTAACATCCCAGTCTATTGAAACTTTTGCAAAGAGAATAAAAAATGAGAAAGTAGTATGTGAATATTGCAGATTGTTTCATCACTGACCCGCAACCTGTTAATATTCATAGGTTGATTTATCTTTTTTCTTTCTCTTTGCATAGGTTTCAGCTGAGCTTGTACTTTTGCATGAATATATGGTTGCATGTTATATCCATCCATACTTTTGTTGTAATTTTAGATGTACATCTGAAGGTGTTATTATGTTTGGTAACATAACCCACTTGTAACAACTTATATGAACTCTAGGTTGTCCAATACTGTTAACCTTGGGTTAACCCATATTCAAAAAGCGGGAATGAAAATGTAAATAGGTTGGAAGTTGTGTGAGGTTTACTCAAAATGGGCACGGTAGTCGAGCCTAACCAGGTTCGGACCCTAGGTTGTTACATCAGCTCGCTAAAAACATTTCCCTGTAGTGACAATTCCCCGGTCTCTAATGTCTCATTAACATTCCAATCTAATGAAAGAATTTCTTTATGTCTCCTTACATTTAATTCCCTTAATATTTTTTTCTTATCTCATATGATGTGAGGAACTGCCAAAGAGGAGCACACAACATGTACCTATACAAAAAGTTTTTAAATTCTCATGCGCAAACGTGGAAATAGGAGGGGCACAACGGAATATGCGGTCACCAGGATTTGAACTCAAGACCTCTGGCTCGATACCATGTTAAGTTACTATGCACTAACCAGTTACACCCATGGACCTAAACTGATAGAGAAAGATGTGCAATTCACTTATGGTTCAACACATTTTCTTCTCAATATATTTAAGATATGAACTCATATTGTTTTCTTGGTACGGTTGCCCTGCTTTTGCTCATTTGTGAAAAATCATTTTCTAGTGCCTTTCAAGAAAACCTCATAGGTCTAACACCTTTTCCATGAGCAAGCATATTGATGCCTTTATTAGGTAACAATAAAACTATTTTTCTGCAATTATTATCTTATTTCTATTGAGCTACCGGCATGCAAAGCTCTCCAACTGGCGAGCAGATTCCCTATTCCCTTGCCTATGTTTCCATGTGCGTTTCCACTAGGTAAAGGGAAACACTGCCTAGGGAACTGGTAAGATGCAGCCCTCAAGCAATACTCAGAAGTAAACATCAACCTCGGTAGGTTGCAAACTCGGTCTCAGGGCTATGTTCATCACTTGTTTGAATCAAGATCCATTCTTCAATTGTGCATCGTATAACAATTAACAATGTATACCTGTTATCCTATCAAACAAAAAAATAGTAAAGTCATTTTCAATTGATTTATGTTGTGCATGGTGTAAATTTAGTTATCAAATTGTTTGACCGTAATCATTCATTGGGACAGATGTTCAATCTTTTTTCACGATATATTTAGCTTATGAACGACAATGCATCTCTTCTCATGAGTTAATTATCAAGTTGTGACATTTGCTATGTGGAACTAATGTGTATTCTCTATCTACGAAAAATTCTAATATTGTAAATAAACATTGTTGTGAATGCATTAAAATTGATTATTTTGTCAGCACTTTATTTGTTCAATATATATTCAGTACGGACAGTCTTGTTTGAGAGAGAATTTTATTTACGTACACTACTGGAATCAACAAGTTTCCCTACGATTTTTTCATTCCCCTAGAAATATTTCTTCAGTTCTAGGGAGAGAATATTTCCGTACGGTTTGATATGAGAATTGTAGGGAAATGTGAACTTTTCCTAGG
This sequence comes from Chloris gayana, assembly GCA_031894775.1. Classification (NCBI taxonomy): domain Eukaryota; kingdom Viridiplantae; phylum Streptophyta; class Magnoliopsida; order Poales; family Poaceae; genus Chloris; species Chloris gayana. Next base: position 284,664 of record JAUNZO010000170.1, on the reverse strand, counting down.
GAAACCTGGCGTAACCGGTCCCACAAGCGAAATGCAGGTGCCACGCTGTAGAGGATCCCTAGGAACAACTAACAAATCGTAGGAAAATAATTTTGATGGGCGCCAAAACTAAATTAGGGCGCGCAAAAAGTTACTGCCGATGTCAAATTTTGCCGCGCATACCAAAAAAAATTACGTTTTTTGGTGCTAAAAAAAAATCTCATCTCTCATCTCTCACCTTCATCTTTCCTCTCCTCATCTCTCACCTTTCTCATCTCTCACCTTCGTCTCCTCCAAAAAAATCCCCATTGAGAGCACGAGCTACCGCGCCGTAGAGCTTCCACCGCCACATCCAGCCATGGAGGATTAGGGATCCAACCCACCCGACTGTTGTTGGTACCCTGCCCCTCTGCCTTGGCACTTGTACATCCAATCCATCCACCTTGCTGTTGTGCTACTGCTTCTCCCACTCCATCCATGGAGTACTGACAGCCATCACTTCCTGTGCAGTAGGAGACTCCTCTAGAAGCTGTGAAGGGAAGAACTTGGGCGGAGCGTGAAGGGAGGAACTTGGGAAGGAGCTACGTGGGGGAGGAGGCCAATAGCTGCGCCCACCAGAGAAGGAGCAGTGAGGATTGAGAGCAGAGAAGAAGATTTGCATCAACGGAGGAGGTGCTGGAGGAAAACATCTACGTGTGCTTCCAGGTGAGAAGAAAATTTCTCTGTTTGTGCTAAATTGGTGTGGATTGCATCTAAATATTATTGATGTGATGTGTTGCCTGCTTGTTTGATTGGGCTGGATGCTTCTGAATATTTTGTGGTTGCCATGGTTGTATCACCCTAGATAATGTATTATATACGTATATATTTTATGTACTTATTTTTCTTTTTACATTGATTTTTTATTTGTAAAACCTTTTAAATTTCAAAAAAGGAATCCATTTTCACCGGGTCTTCCTAACACATTTTCTCTTTTTTACAAGAGGTTCACCAGTATAATTTCTTCATATAGATAACAAATAATTATCTTTAAATACCCGCAGCAAGGACATGGAGAATTTCACTACTATCTTGAGAAGATGCAACAGATTAGGAAGTCTTAATTGCTATATCTCTGCTCTCGCAATGTTCACCTACAAATTATCCATCATCTTATTGCGTATTAGTTCTGTCGTATCCATTAGATATCTAACCTCTTCGACAAACCCATGACAACATTCAATGTAACTGATGGTGCCTTTGCTCCTAGAAAAGTGTTCTTCAATATTTTAACTTTAAAAGGATAAAGTCACTACAAGATCAAACTATGTGGAAGATGTTGTCTCACTAGTATTGTCCTCAATCATTGTATAGTAATGCCAAACTTGACATTCCAAAGAACAGGATACAAGCCCTACACATTTATAACAGATTCACTACTACAAAACAAGGATATTGTAACATATTCTTATAACACATAGAGTGATTTGTTACAAAATATTTTATAGGAACACAAAATTATGTGTTACAAGTATGTTTGTAACATATAGTTTTTATCTCATAATTATGTGTTACAAGAAGTGATTACAATAACATAAAATTCATGTTAAATGGATAGTGTTACAAAGATTGTGATTATTCAATATATATCAAGTGTGAGTGTTACAAGAAAAATCTCGTTGCAACGCAAAATAATGTTACAACGAGGGAGCACCTAAACTCTAGATGTGTGATGATCCAAAATATTTCTCGAATAACAATAAACGCACAACTATCGAGTCCAAACTACTGCCATATATTAACATATTATAAGTTGTGCTTGCTAATCAATACTCAACTTCATATTACTATAGGTGACGATGCAATCAAACATTAAATATGACACATGAGCTTATATTTGGAGTTATGTTTTATGTCATAACAGTAACACACACTTACAGAAAGTAACACATATATGTGTTACAATAGACTTTACTTATACTTCGTCATGTTATAAATTGAATAAATGGTGATGAAAGTCACAACCATGTCTTAGCTTGGGTGGTATAGGCATTAAGCTAGAAATATGCCACCAAAGTTCAATTCCTAGTAAACACATATTTTTTACATTTAGTATTATGTTTTGAGCTACAAGTATAACACTTTTCTCAAATAGTAACACACATATGTGTTATAATAAATTTTGCTTGTATCACTTTTAGTTACAAGTAGTAACAAATATATCTGTTACAATTTGTTTTTCTTGTTTCACATTTTCTCACAAGGAGTAACACATAAATGTGTTGCAATAAAATTTGCTCTAATTACGATGCAACCTAGGTCACTTATTAAATGTGTTACTATAGGTATCAGTAACACTTATCTCTTCTTCCAGTAACACATATATGTGTTACTAGAGAGTTGACCTGACGTAGTGATTACAACAGATAAACATGTATCTGAACCATATCCTCCTAACACTCCCACTCAATCACAAGTTAACGAAGTTGAGATTACGACAAAACATGTCAAGCTTCGCCTATGCCAAACATTTTATAAACCCATGAGCCACTTGATCTCCAAACGGAACATCAATTTCCTTGTGAGCAACCCGTTCATGAAAAAGTCCACCTCAATTTTCTTCGTTCGACCATGACATCTGGGAATAGCCGACATATAGATGACATCAAGATTATCACACCAAATACATAGAACTCGTGACAAGACACTGCCTAACTCAGCTAGAACACTTTGCACCCAAATAACTCACACTTTCTCGAGTCTTGTATTCAACCTCTGTACTTGAACGACTAACATTGGCTTGTTTACAAGCACTCCCAAAAAAATCAAATTATGACCAAGATAGATTGCAAAGTCCCATGTCAATCTCCGATCATTCAAGTTATTAGCCCAATTAGCATATGAAAAAGGCACTAAATAACAAAGAGGTGTTGCGAAGAATCAAGAGGCTAAGCCTTGATTCATCGAGCACCTCTAATCTCCCATGTGATATATATGGCTATGCATCCTTGGCCTGAACTTGGGCCAGGGGACCTAGAAACTAGAAGGGAGCGAGTGTGCCACTGTTAAGCTTCAGGCAACCCACATGGTAGGAACTGTACTGTTGTTCTACCAGGAGAGCTCCTAGATCATGGAGTCCAATATCCAATTGTGCTAATATCTAAATCTATGGGTCTCTTACACGACAGAGTTCATGCTACAAGAACGATAGTGGATGGGGTGTGGGCTCTTGGGTCAACCAATGTTCCACACCATGCTGGCACGATGATAGTCAAGTGTTGCAAAACTTGTAGTGCTGGTCCTTAATTATTTATGAGACTCCTTTGCAGTTGGCTAACCTTCATCACCCTTGTGAAGGTCGGTGTGCTCCGTTCAGATACATGGAAGCATTGAAGGGAGGTGGATTTGGCAGATTACGTGTAGTCATCTCATCGTACACAACGAATAATGGTGGGCTAAATTATAGTGCTCATTAGTGTATGTATGGGCTCAAGAATCTAGTGGTAATGATGCTCTTTTACTCCTAGGCAATTAAGTAGGTGACTAGAGCATCTTCCAATACCGTTGCCATGGCCACTGGTGTAATCTTGCACCAACTTTCACAGGAAACTATTGTGGTTTTGTGGTGGTATTACCCAAAAGTTGATGTTGAAGTGTGACCATAAGGAACGATGATATCCCTTATATTTCAGAGATGAAGACTTAATATTTTGTTTGTTTTGATCTTGAAGCTGAATAATGTTTAGTTTTGTGATTAATTGACTTAGTTCCTTCTTCATGTTTGTGTGTGCACTCTTCTGTTTGTGTGATTTTGTGTTCCAAAGGTCATTAGCTGATTCGTTAGGCTTCCTTTGTGGCTATTGTAAACAGATCTCTTTACATCAATTCATCTATCACATTCTGGCATGAGTTAGAATATAGGTGAAAATATGTTGTGCATAGATAACAAGAACATATAAATTGATAGAGATGTGGGAAGATAAAAGGCTGCATTGTATAAATTGAGAAGGACAACTAATTGCAGAGTAGCTATTAAGGTCCCTATGACATATAAAAGAAAAACGAAGAGAGCAATTATTTTTTCACAGCCACATTCAAACAATGCCTTAATGCTCCATGTCACTTCTCATTTTGGTAGCTCCTTATCCCTATATTGGTTTCATGGATCTATGTTGTCATTCTAGATATTCTCTTTTTCGAATAAATTACTTATCCTTCTCTCTTTCTCATGCACCTTTTTCTATTCTCAATACATCTCTAGATATGTATCTCTCCTTCTCATTTTTTATACACTAACGTTATTAAAATTTTCTGCAGTTTCCATTGTTGGGGATTCTGGGAGATGAACAAACTAGGGGAGCTAAACGGTCTAGCCTCGATTCCTCTGCATTTTCCGCGGTGCCGCCGACAATGCATATTGAGGCTAGAGGGTAGGGACCTATTTATATACTCCACTTCTAGACGTTATAAGTTCCATCTGTATTTCGAAATACCGTAAGACTCCTAAACCATGTCACCAACCATGATCAAACATGTCAGTTTATTGACTCTAAAATATATACGATCCCTAGCACACAGGTGTGAGTCATGTGCCATGATCAGATTGTTTATTTGAGATTAATTCCAATCTTATCATGTGGATTAACATCCTGCAGAGCCGATCCTATAAGACAAATCTAGCTATTCTGTTATGCTATACCCGGGTTAAATATGTATGCACATGAACAAAATTCCAATAGTGTCAATCTCATTAAATTCCTCTATTGTTCTAGTATAAACGTTATCGGCACCTCGAGTACATGATTCCCTCGAGTAATTAAGTTCCACATCAAATATTCCCTGTCATATATCAATAATATAAATTACACATTGAGCATATATAAATAACTAGAATATCAATAGATTGATTAATATTGGAAGACATAATAATTCCAACATCTCCCACTTGTCTGTAACATTATTAATCAATAAACTGAAGACCCATGTCTCTAACATGCTTAGCAAATAATTCTTGACTAATTGGCTTAGTCAGTGGATCTACCACCATATTAGAACTTGACAAATAAAACAAATGAACAATCTTGAGTCTATTTATTACATCACGAATAAAATGATACCTGCCCTCAATGTGTTTTCATTTGCTATGAAATTTTGGATCTTTAGAGACCTTGATCGCCGCCTGATTATCACAATATATAGTGACAGATTGTGATGCACTTTCCATGACCTTAAGTGATAAAATAAATTCCCTTAGCCATATACACCTTCAGATTGTGATGCACTTTCCATGACCTTAAGTGATAAAATAAATTCCCTTAGCCATATACACCTTCCTTTGCTGCTTTCCATGGTAGAAAGAGCATTGGAACTTTGTTTTTGCTACACCAATAAATAACCAGACGTAGATTTCTGGTCATTGAAATCACCTTCCCAATCAGCATCAGTATAACCCTGCAGCTGAAGGTTATGACCATTAAAACACAAGCAATAATCAAGAGTTTCTGTCACATATCGTAATACTTTTCATCCCTATGCTTTTTCCCAAGATCCTTTTGATATCTACTTAGAAGTCCAACTGCAAAGCTAAGGTCAGGTCGCGTGAATGACATAGCATACATAAAACACCTTAAGGCCAAAGTATAAGGAATGTCTTTCATCTTTTCCGCTTTCCGCAGGAGTTTTTGGACACAATTTCCTACTGAGTTCAGTTCCATTTAACAAAGATACATTAACATGTTTGCAATTTGCCATAAAGAATCATTTTAGAACATTTTGAAGATACGACTTTTGGGAAAAACCAAGAAGCCGCTTATTCCGATCTCTATCTATTTACACTCCCAACACACAGAAACTTCACCCATATCTTTCATATTAGATTTAGAAGGCAACCAAGCTTTAACTTCAGTTAATGTAACTTTATCATTAGAAGCAATAGGAATATCATCAACATATAGAGATAACAATACAAACTTTTGACCAATAACTTTAGAATATATGCAATGATCACCTCATGTCATTGAAAACCCATGTGGCATATAGCATTATCAAAAGGAATATACCATTGACGTGAAGCTTGTTTATGACCATAAATTGATCTATTTAATTTCCAAACCTTATTATCATTTCCTTTTTCTCCAAACCCTTCCGGCTGTAACATATATTTTTCCTCCTCCAAATGACCATTAAGAAAAGTAGATTTCACCTACATTCGGTGGAGTTCAAGATCATAATAAGCCATTAATGCACTTATAATATGAATAAAAATAAACTTTACAACATGAGAAAAAGTTTCTAGAAAGTCAACCCCCTCCCGTTGTGTGAACCCTTTAGCTACAAGTCTAGCCTTATATTTTTCTACTTGACCTGTTGAATTAATTTTTCTTCTAAAAAATTTACAAGCCAAACTTTATTCTTTCTCATTGAGTTTAATTCTACTTGTGTTGCTTCCACCCATAGTTTAGATTGAGGACAAGTAATGGCCTCTTTGTAAGTCTTTGGATCTTCCTCTAAATCTGAAATTTTAGAGTGCACTTCCCCAAAAATACATAATAATCATTAAGATATGATGGTGCAATATTATTCCTCCCACTTTTCCTAAGCATGCTAGTGTTGGGAGTTTCATTTGTATTTTCTTCTGGGATTAACTTTTCCTCATCATGTGAGTAAGTTCCGGATGCACAATCTATGTTTGTTGTGGGGCTACCAACAATTCCACTAGTTTGTTTAACACGACGTGTTGTGTCTTGATCAAGAAAAGTTGCATTCTACTTTTCACCACTTTCTTATTTTCAGGTCATAATATTGATATCCTTTAGAATTTGTAGAATACCTAATAAAAACTTCTGGTGTGATTTTAGATTCCAACTTTGTATGAAGTTGAGTTGGTACTCTAATTTGAGAATTGCAACCCTCAACTGAATGTTGGAGTGAAGGTTTTCCTCCAGTCCATAACTCATAAGGAGTGACTGTGATAGCTTTAGATGGTGAACGATTCAATAAATAAATAGCAGTATCTAAAGCTTCACCCCAAGAAGATATTGGAAGATCAAAATATGACATCATAGACCTAACCATATTCATAAGAGTTCTATTACTCTGCTCAGCTACACAATTTTGTTGCGGAGTGTATGGTGATGGTGAACAATTCCATGCTTCTCCACCAGGATCTGTTCTTAAAATCTTAAAAGTTTAATTTAACTAATTTTCCACTTTAGATTTAAATGTTTTAAACGTATCAAAACTTTCTAACTTGTGTTTAATGAGATAAACATAGTAATATCTATAATAATCATCAATGAATGATATAAAATAAACCTTCTTACTGCCTATGGTGGGAATAGACATTTCACCACAAATATCTGAATGAATAATAGCAAGATATTCACTAGCTCTCTCCGCCTTCGGAAAAGGCGTAGGGTCATTATACCCATTATGCATGATTCACAAGTACCAAAATCCTCCGACTTAAGGTTTAGAATTCCAAAATTCATAAGTCTTTTAATTTTATATTTAGATATGTGACCAAGTCGTAAATGCTATAAATAAGATTCCGAGCATGTGTCTCCATTATCATTGTTCCTCACAACAGAGTTATCTTCACCAACTAAGCAATCAATATTATTATCAAATACATCAAGAAAATATAATCCATCATGATGAATTCCGGTATGCACTAACTTGCCATTAAGCAAAACTTTAACATTTCCTTTTTCAAATAGTATATCATAACTGATTGACTCCAATTGAGAAATATGTAATAAATTCCTTCTCATGCTAGGTGAATATAAAGTGTCGTCTAACATCAATTTTCCTCCACCAGGGAGTTCAAGGACATATGTTCCAATTCCATGTACATCAGCTCTAGTCACTACAAGAAAAATGGCATCTAGACACGTTTATGTTCTTACGTTTTTGTATGCGTGTCTACATCAGTAGCTAGAGACACTTTTTAACACGATTTTAAGAATGTGTCAATATGATATGATCTTAGAGATGCTTTAACGTAAATAATACGATAAACATGTTTTTTGACATGCTTTGTAAAACATTACATAGTCTTACGATTTTAGTCACGCTTTGAACCATCGAGTACTCAACGTAAAGACGTATGTTGACATGTTTTTGAGGGCATCTCAAAATGATATGTTATTGAGAGATGCTTTAATCATATGCCATGACATCGAGACACGTTTTCTAACACGTTATTGAAGCCCTATAAAAAGTGAGATGATATTAGACATGTTTTTATCGTATCTACCCTCGTTTAGACAATATTGACACGCTATTGAAAATTCTAGACACGTTAATGAACTAAGAGAACATGAGTATAAAACAATATATGGTCAAAGAATATCAACTTTGTTTCGTAGGTAAGTTGGTTAGACGAGCTTGCAGAAAACAAAGAGGTCGCAAGTTCAATTCCTACATGACAAGTCAATCGTTTAGAACAAGTTTTACTAATATTTTTAAAGCATTGTATACAATGTGTCTATATTGGTAGAAACGCAGTCCAAACATATCAATAAAAGCGTGTCTAAGATTATTAATATGTCACAAAACATGTCTACTCCAATACATACAACGCAATCATGAAAGCGTATCTATAAACATATCTATGCTTTATAGCATCTCTATTAAACATCTTATACTTGAATAGACATGTTTTCATAAATCGTATTTACCAAGCTTTGACATGGTACGTTTGGAGATGCCTCGGACACAAATTATGAAAATGTCTCTATATTTTTATTGAGATGAAATGAACGTATCCATATCTTAAATAAAGCGTATCTACAGGGGGTCTTTTCTAGTTGTGAGTATTTGTGCCTAGATAAATATATCTATTTCCCTTGGGAATTGTTTGCATGGAAGTAAATGATTTATGATCTCTAGCAATATGTGTTGTAGAATCAGAATCTATGACCCAACTATTTGGAAAAGTAGTAGTAAATAGAGATTCAGTGCATATAGGAATTTAATGTATACCTCCAACTGAAGGGCCCTTAGACTTATCATGATGATTTATCCTACATCGTTTGGTCATTATTGGACTTCTTCCTTTTAGTGCATCAGCTTTAAAGTGCCCATATTGACCACAGTTGTGGCAAGTGAAGTTATTGTAGTTGTTGTTGTCATTCCTTTGAGATGAGTAAATATTTCCATGATCATCATGATCCAGTTTCCTGTTAAGCTTGTTTCTCAAATCACCTTTAGCCTTCCCTTTTTGCCAATTCTTCTTATTATTGTTTCCATACCTTCCTCTCCAAGGTGCAATTTAGAGCCATTAGAATTTCTATCTTTCCCTTGAGAGAGTTTTGTATCTTCCATTAAAACCAAATGATGTCTTAGAGTACGCATATTCAAAGATTTTTCAGACTGACAGAAAGATATCTTAAATTGCTCCCATGCATTAGGCAAAGAGTTTAAGACAACCATAACCTGCACTTCCTCTTGAAAAGGATACCCAACATTCTTCAGTTCCTCAACTAGAATAGTCAGTTTATTAACATGCTCATTAACAGAAGCACCGTCATTCATATTTTGTAGAGAGAAAGCGATTAACAAGACAGAGCACTTTAATGAGAGATACACCTCCAAATATTTTTCCAGATTGCTCATAATAGTTTTGGCAAGCCATTCCCCCTCATATTCGGAAGCTAGAGCATCAGTCATTGAACCCAAGATAAAAATAGGAGCCATTTTATTATCTTTGGTCCAATTTTCATGATCAATTTAATTATTAGCTTTCTTATCAATTGTAGCATCATCAGCAGGCTTTTTCGATTCAGAATCATCACTAACATAATCTATGTTTCCAACTGAAAGTAACAACATAATCTTCCTTTTCCAAACTGTGAAATTAGAGCCATCTAACTTACATGATCTTAGTGATTAAGAGAATACACTAGTAGAAGACATTTCTAGAAAAATATGTTACCTAGCCGACTGCAGTAGATATTTCCGTCTGAGAGAATAATATTAATACCTACTGCCTCCTTTACTCCTTGCGCAAACCAAAGAAATAAAGTCACAACAGTGTACATTGAGAATTTCCTGCCTCCCTTCTTCCTTACGCCAATGAGAAAAATAATTGAGAGCAGTGCAGATTTAGCACAAAACAGCTTCCTCAATTCACGTGCGAAGCCCACCGTGAATGAGTCACTCTTGGCCTAGATGGATCGGTGGACAAATAATGCCTGTATTCAAGGGTGCCGCTCACAATGCATATTGAGGCTAGAGAGTAGGGACTTATTTATAGACACCACTTCGAGACGTTACAAGTTTTGTCTGTATTCCGGAATACCGTGAGACTCCTGAACCATGTCACCAACCACTATCAAACATATTAGTTTATTGACTCAAATATATACAGTTCCTAGCACACATGTGTGAGTCATGTGTCATGATCAGTATGTTTATTTGAGATTAATTCTAATTTAATCATCTAGATTAACAATCTGTAGAGTCAATCCGGACATTATATTATGCTGTACCCGGATTAAATATGTACGTACATGAACAAAATTCTAGTAGAGTCCATCTTAATAAATTCCTCTACTGTTCCAGCATAAACGTCTCAGCACCTCGAGTATATGATTTCCTCGAGTAATTAAGTTCCACATCAAATATTACCCGTTATATATCAATAATATAAATTCCACATTGAACATATAGAAATAATCATAATATCAATAGATTGATTAATGTTGGAAGACGGAATAATTTCAACATCCATGGCGAGAGCCAACAAGACAAGTAAATTGAGAGGTGGGATTTATGTTATTCCAGGCATCTATCCCCTATACCAAGCTTTCCTTGTTCCTCCTTTCTTTCCTTTTTCCTTGGAAGGGATGATTCTTGCTATGGTTTTAGTCTTGAAACTAAACAATACCATGCATTGGGGCCTGTTATATGGTACCCTCGTCAACTGTATCGCATATTTTGAGTACTTTTCTTGTGGCCATCATCGGTGTCCATTATCGCACATATTCTTTGGGAACCTCTTATATAAAGACTGATCATTAGGAGTCATTAGGGAGATTAGCCCATTAGGTCCATTACATTGGACCGTGCCAATCCAATAACATGAATATGATATCAATGTTTAAAAAGAGAAAAATTCTTATTTACAATTGAAAGATAGCTTGGTTCCTACAAACCACTCATATGTAAAAGATCTTTATCTACCATCGGTTCTGGAAATGATGCCTTTCCTACAATTCTCGTCAAGTTGAGACTTGGTTATTGTTACTTTGACTTTGAAAAGACAAATTTGCCCTTGTGATCAATTTTTTGTTGAGTTTACTTTTCTGCTTTTATATATTATAAAAATTTTGTAAGCAAGATAAAAAATTAAAAACAATTTGCAGGTGTTGCACTAACATAATTCTCTCTTCTTTTGACATCAACGTGTTTGGAAGCGAAAACCATTTTTGCATCTGTACAAATACTTACATGATCATCAACAAGATAAGGTTCTGCCACAAGGACCAACGTCATACTCATAGTGAATACATTTGTTTATGTTACATTCATAGAACACCGCAAAATCAGTTGATTTTCCAATCAGAAAATATAAGTCATTCCCAAACTTGGTCCTCTTTCCATTAGCAATCGTCGATTGCTGAGGGAGGAAGAAAGAATCGTGGATTAGATGGGAACAAGGTAGAGAAAGGCCTAGGATAATTTTGCCATTTAAGGAAATAACGGTTTGTGATGTCTGATGGAGTTCAGCAGTAGGAAAGGAATTAGTTTCGGAACCAATGGATGGTTTGTAGGGAACAATGTTGTCTTTCAATAGTAAATTAGAAAAATTCTCTTTAAAAAAAGTAGAGCCTATATTTCTCTGAAAATGTTCACATAGAATATTCAGAATGTTGAAACAGTATATATAAATATAAACATAATAAATTTATACAAAATTGATGAAAAAATGAAATTTAAAAAGTTGAAAATTCATTTAAATTTATTTAAAACAATAAATCAACATTTTGACAAAAATATTGACACAGTTTAGTAAATGTTGACATAGTACATTCAAAATGTTGATAAAATTTTAAATTTTAAAATATTCATAGTTTATTTTAATTAGAAACAATATTTTCTGATAATGTTTACATGGAATATTTAATATGTTAACACAAGATAAATAAAAGTTGACGTAGTACATTCAATATGATGATGAATATTTGAATCTTAAAAATTAAAAAAATATTTATATTCGATCTAATTTCATAGAATTGATTCTTAACAACATATTGGTTCAAATGAATTCAAAAACAGACATATGGTTAATGAGAAAAATGCAGTCAACTGACACACGCCCGCCGCAGCCAGAGCGTGACACATGGTAGCCAGCGCTGATGGTCCATGTTTGCTCAGATTTTATGGGTTTTATTGGTTTTTTTTTGGGCTGACCTTTCTAATACTAAATGGATATCTCTCTTTGTATAGGAAAAACGTATTCTTCGTAGAGTTAGCAACGAAAAAAAATCTTCTCCAGCGCACCACGCCTAATATGCCTCCCTATGATCAAACACTTCCTTCTCTGTAGGATGTCTCCAATGTCATTCCTTCGTTGTATCTAGTGCCACCTTCCATCTCATCGCCTCATTTTTTTGTGGCAGGAGCAATTGCTGCAGAAATACAAAACAATTGTTCTATCCACAAAAATCTATTGCTCAAGGAACGGAATCAACTGTTTTAACCACACGAGTTTACTGTTCTAGCCAAAATAATTGATTGCTTCAGCCACAAAAATTCATTGTTCTAGGCATAAACTCGATTGTTACAAGCATAGAAATTTGTTACTCTACACAGACATGAGGCAATGACAATAAGGTCGTGGAATGTTGGAGTAAGAAGAACGTGAATCCAAGAGTGAGGAAGAAGAATATGAGATCAAACGACAGAGGTCAGGATGGAAAGGACACAACGAACCAGTTCGTGAATCATGGAGAACGAACGGACTCGGCGTTCCTAAGCCGCGAACAGGTGGGGCACCTGCTTGGGTGCTATTTGCCAATCTGATCGGCGTATAACATTCACTATAACAATTCGGCATTGTAGCCACGCAGCTCAAAATCCTGTAGCCACGGCAAGCAAGATCGACCGTGGCTACAATTGGACGTGGGCTACTGTGCTTTTGGATCGTGGCTATATTTGCCACTATAGCCACAGTTGGCTTTGTGAACTGTGGCTATAGTGGCCTCTACTAATAGCCACGGTCCATGTCTTCAACTGTGGCTATAGTGTCCTCTATAGCCACGGTTGAAGAAATGGACCGTGGCTATTGTTTCCAACAGTATAAAAGCCGTGTTCGGACCGAACAACAGCTCACTCGAAGTGCGGCGCCCAAAATTTGGGGAAATTTATGAAAATCGAGGGAGGAAGGTTTTGAGTTCGTTTTTTTATAGAATTTTATTCTCCATGATAATGGAAACTCATCCCATGTATTTTTTATTGCTATGTAATCAAGGAGAATTTTGGGTTACCATTTGACCTAGGTTTTGATTTCGATTTGTCAAGTTTCCGCATCTTTGTAGGTTTGTTGTTGGTTTGAGGTGTGTATAATGGGCTCATACATCATGTATATGTGTTTATACAAAAAAATCATGTCTTACAAGCCTTTTTCATGTCAATCAATTTAAGATCTACTTTATGATATCTTGAGAGACCTAAAGCAATTTAATTGTAAAAAAATCGAGTGAATTAATAATAATTTGTATATTTTATTTTTATGTAAGGCGGAGCAGGGACCCCCGAAAACTCTCTCGAGATCTTGCAATTAGCAATCTGCTAAAGGTAATACATAACATACAGGACGTAGGGTATTACTCTCCATCGAGAGGCCTGAACCTGTCTAAAATTACGCGTTCTTGTGTGTTACGTGTATTGCACTATCGAATTCCACGCTCGTGAGGGACCGGGTATTTCTAGTGCCGAGTTTAAGACTCGACATTTGGCGCACCGGGTAGGGGTCTCGGCGAGTTTTCGGTGAGTTCGATGGCCTCATCGCTCGTCGTCGACTTCGCCCCGGCTTCAAGATCCGCTTCGGGTCCCTTGACTTTGAAGCTGATTCCGCCGGAAAGTTACATCCGACGAATCGACTCGTAGTCGGGCTGCGGCTTCGAAGCGCGATCACCTGCCACGATCGACACCTATTGCTCGAAACCTTGCGGATCCGATGCAGCTTTAGCGCGAATCATCGGACCGCTCACGCCCTAGACCGGTACCCGGTCCGTGACGATCAGCAGCTCTTCGAGCTTGATAAAGACTTCGAAGGAGGATCTCCGGCCTTCTTCCAAGTATTCATGATGGGTCCAGTCCCTCAAGAACTTACTCCCGAGGAAGCAGCTGCTGAACAAGCTAGGATGGCGAGAGACAAATCTTATCGCCGTCGCCGCGAAACAAACGAAGCAAACGTCGCTGGTACTAGTCAGGCGGGAGGAAGCGTTCTGCGACCGCTGCCCCCGCCATCGGTCCGTTACCGGAGCGATCCGGAGACCCGGAAGAAACATCCCCGAGGATATAACAGCCGACGCGGATGTCGCAGATGGAAGGCGCCATCGTTCTTCAAGTAGAGCATTGGATTTGAGCTCCATGGAGGTGGAGATGAATGGCGCCCGTGTCTTCACATCACCAGTCCACAACATTGTGGGAGTGAAGCAAATTCTCGAGACAATACCCGAAGAAGTCTTCAATGCAACGCCAGGGTTGCAACGTGTCTTGAATTTGGTAGATGCAGCGGCTCTACAAACAAATCAACTCGTTCACGACGGAGCGGAATCTTCCGGCCGCTCGCGTTCTCGCTTAGAGCGGCCTGCAAGAGCCCGGTCCGAAGGAGCTTCTTCGGCGGAAGGCTAGGGCCTCGACACACTCCGATCGCAAACGAGCATGAGCGAGCTCCGGACCAAGATTTACGCATACCACTCAACAGCAATCGTGACGCTCGTAACGTGCTTATCGATCGCTATGTAGAGAGGACAGAAGAGCGCAGGAGACAAGAAGAAGACGAGAGGCGACGGACCGGTCATGTTGATGATTGTCCACGGCATCTTGCCCCCCCCCTCACCCACGTGTAACTAACTCACCACGGCGTGGACCGGCTGCTCGGTGCCGCCCCCGGCGGAAATCATCCGCGCAACGATCATCGAGGACATGGCAATCGACATGCTCATCGGGATGATCGGCCCGGAAGAGATGATCGTCGTGACGCTAGAGATCGAAGGGGACGAAATAACAGAGACAGGGACGGGGAACCCCGACGAGGTGATAATGATCGTCAAGCGGCGCCTCCGCCTCCGCCTCCGCCTCCTCCTTCACGGAATGCGGAGCGAGTGAACAACGATCGCCGGGATGGTTCGGAAGACGGATATCAAGATGATCGCTACTATGATTACTCCGATGATGACAGGGATCGTAACTATCGGCATCTCCCTAGCCGGCGATCTCCTTCACCGGTCCGGACCGGTCTAGAGGATGATGAGTACTCCGTGATCCTTGCGTTCACGCGGGATTTACGCATTTACAAATACGCCGGGGATTTAAGCCCGGGGCCATTGACAAGTATGACGGCAAAGCGCCTCCTGCCGAGTGGCTCCGTATGTATACTACCGCCATCCGATCAGCGGGATGAGATACTTTTGTGCTAGCCAATTATCTCCCCATGTGCATGGAACAGGCTGGATGCTTGTGGTTGCAATCCTTACGCGAGAGATCTATATCTTCTTGGGGGATCTCACTAAAAAGTTCGTGGAGAATTTTCGAGCGACTTGTGAGAAACCAGGGAACTACTTCGACCTCAACAGGCTGAGGCGGAAGCCCGACGAGACTCTTACGGACTTCATCGGCGTTTCTGCAGCAAGAGGGCCTTAATCCCCAATGTTCCTGATCAGCAGGTAATTGCAGCGTTTCAAGTCAGGCGTCCGGAGTGAAGCATTAGTTCACAAGATCGGAACCTTACCATGACGTCGTCGAGTGCTTCAACATAGGAGATGACTATGCTGTCTGGTGAATCAAACGTGGTCAATTTGCGCGGGAACAAAGGGAAGGAACCGAAGCATGACCAAGGCAACCGATCTAGACCCAAGAATAACAATAAGCGCAAGGCTGATCACCTTGTTGTAGATGTCGACCGGTCTCATGGAGGAGATCGGCCCGCACCTCCTAAGAGAGGACCCGGAGAACGACTTTCGTTCGAAACACTTCTAGAAGGCCCTTGCATGATTCATAATGGGAATCATAAAGCTAAGGAGTGCTTCCTGTTAAGACCGTTCGCTCAATTCGCTTTAAAGGTAGCACCCCGGTCTGGTCATAGGAACCGGAGAGACGACAAGGGCAAGGACAAAGAGCGTGATGATAATGAAGATGATGAAGGTTTTCGGGAACCAGCGAGGGAGGTGAACATGATCCATGGAGGCCCCGATGCGTACGAGTCAAAGTGAAAGCAAAAGTTGGCGCTCGAAAGGTCAACGCCATTGCTCCCGCCACCCCTGAATATCTACGGTGGTCCGAGGTGCCAATCACATTCGGTAGGGCTGATCAGCCCGAGGTACTACCGAAAGCTGGTAGATATCCACTCATCCCGGCCCCTATCGTTCGGAACGTGCGATTGAAGAGAACTTTCATTGATGGAGGAAGTTGCTTGGATATCCTTTTTGCTAAAACTCTGCCGGAGCTTGGCCTCTCTGTAGCTGACCTGGATCGCAGCGTTTCACCATTTCATGGTATAATACCCGGTCGAAACAGCTATCCTTTGGGGCAGATTTCTTTGCCGGTGACTTTCGGGACAAATGAGAACTAGAGGAAGGAGAATATTATCTTCCGGGTAGCCGACATTGATTCAGCATATCACGCGATACATGGAAGACCGGCTCGGCAAAGTTTATGGCCATCCCGAACTATCGGTACTTGATGCTTGAAGATGCCGAGGACCAAATGGGGTCTTATCGTTCCGGTCCGATATCAAGACCGCTTACACCTGTGAAGTACATAGCACTGAACCGGCCTCTCGGGTCAATTCGGAGGATGAACGTCGAGAAATCGGAGAAGCAGCTGAAGCTCTAGAAGTACAGGCAAGGTTGGAAGATGAAGTTCCAATCAAGAAGATTGCAAAGGAGAAGCTGAAAGCCGATGCGAGTTGTTTCCAAGACTATTCAGCTTGATGAGTCGGACCCCTCCAAGGTCACATATATCGGGGCTGACTTGGGGGACAAATAGGAAAGCGCGCTCATTCTTTTCCTCCGGGAAAATAGGGATATCTTTGCATGGCAGCCTTCGACATGCCGGGTGTCCCTAGGGAGAAGATTGAGCACGCACTGTTGGTGCGTCCCGATGCAAAGCCGGTTAAACGAAGCTCCGGAGATTTGCTTAAGACCGCAAGGAGGCATCAAGAAGGAGTTAACTAGGTTGTTAGCAGCTAAGTTCATTAGGGAGGTGTATCATCCAGATTGGCTTTCCAATCCAGTCCTTGTACCAAAAAGAATACTAAAGAATTAAGAATGTGTGTCGATTATACTGATCTCAACAAAGCTTACCCCAAAGATCCTTTCGCGCTGCCTCGGATTGACCAAGTCGTTGATTCGACCGCCGACTGCGAGCGTCTTTGCTTCCTCAATGCTTACTCAGGGTACCATCAAATACCTTTGAAAGTTGAAGATCAAATAAAGACCGCGTTTATCACCCCTTCGGAGCATACTGCTACACAACCATGTTGTTCGGGTTAAAAAATGCCGGAGCTACTTATCGGCGCGGCATACAACGTTGTCTGGATTCGCAATTGGGAAGGAACGCAGAAGCTTATGTCGATGATATAGTGGTGAAATCTCGAAAACCGAAGATCTTCTCTCGACCTCGCAGAGACCTTTAGTAATCTGCAGAATTTTTCCATGCAGCTTAATCCGGGAAAGTGCGTGTTTGGAGTCCGCTCTCGGAAAATTGCTGGGATATCTGGTGTCATGGCGAGGTATCGAAGCTAACCCGGAAAAAATCCAGGACGATTATCAACATGAACCCCGAATTGCTTGAAGGACGTTCGGAAGTTGACGGGTAGTATGGCTGCGCTTAGCCGTTTCATCTCGAAGACTAGGAGTCCGTGGACTTCCGTTCTTCAAGTTGCTTAAGAAGCAAGACAAGTTTGAGTGGACCTACGAGGCGCAGGCCGCGCTTGATCAACTCAAGGAATACCTTAGCAATCCTCCGGTATTGGTACCTCCGAACCGAGATGAGACCATTCGGTTATATATTTCCGCAACGACTCACGTGGTGAGCACGGTATTGGCGGTCGACCGGAAGGAAGAGTCTCGCAATTGGTGCAACATCCGGTATATTTTGTAAGTGAAGTTCTTACTGAATCACGGATGTGGTATCTCCGATTATAGAAGTTAATATACGCTGTAGTGATAACCTCTCGAAAGCTGAAACATTATTTCCGAGCGCATCCCATTGAAGTTAAGACTGGGTTTGCCATTGGGGATATTGTGCGAAATCGAGAAGCGATGGGCCAAGTTGCCAAGTGGGCTATAAAACTTGGACAATATGAGATTACGTTTTCTTCTCGGACGGCTATCAAAGGACAGGCTTTAGCTGATTTCATAACAGAATGGTTAGAGGCACAAATCCCGCGAGGATTCAGACATTGGAGTATTGGGAGATGTTCTTTGACGGGTCCCCTGCAGCTTTCGGGCGTGGGGGCCGGGGTCGTACTTCTCACCCCGCAGAAAGAACCACTCGGATATGTATTACAAATGCATTTCGGAGCTTCAAATAATATTGCGAGTATGAAGCTTTGCTTTATGGCCTTCGGGTAGTTGTTTCATTGAGAGTCGGGCGATTAGACGTATATGGCGATTCGATGTTGGTGATAAGTCGAGTTAATAAGGTATGGGATGCTCATGATGATCATATGATTGCTTATCGTCAAGAGGTCGGGAAGCTTGAAGACAAATTTGATGGCCTTCGTTTTTCTCATATAATGCGCGGAAACAATTCTGCTACGGACGAGTTAGCGGACTGGGGTCATCAAGACAAGCGGTTCCGCTCTGGTGTTTTCCTTCAAGTATTGGATAAGCCGTCCATAAAGATGGAGCGTAAAGCTACTATTACAGAAATAGTAGATGAAGCAACCTTGAAGGACCAGACGGAGAAAGTAGTCCCGAAAGACCGGTTCGAGGAAGCGGTCTTACCAAACAAGACTGAGCATGTAATCAACGCCGAAGAAACAATCTCACCGGAAGATATTCGGTCACTTGATGTTATGATTATTGACTCCGATTGGCGAACCCAATACCTTGAGTATTTACGATCTGGTAAAACTCTAGAAGATAGGGTGGAGAAGCAAAGATTGGAGGTCCGAGCACGCAGCTATCCGATTCTTGAAGCAGAGCTGTATAGGCGTGGTGTTAATATTTTGATGAAATGTGTATCGGTTTCGATGGCATTCAATTGCTTGAAGCCGTGCACAAGGGAATTTGTGGCAATCATGCCTCTTCGAAGACACTAGTTGGGAAAGTATTCAGACAAGGATTCTACTGGCCTACAGCGGTGGACGATGCGCACAAAGTGGTTAAAAATTGTCGGGGATGTCAATTTTTCGCCAGAACAGCACTATGCTCCAGCTCATGAGTTATAGTTAATTCCAATGACTTAGCCTTGTTCTACTTGGGGGCTGGATATTGTTGGACCGTTTAAAAGGGCGCCGGGAGGATTCACGCACATTTTTGTACCGAGTAGATAAGCTGGATTGAAGCTGAAGGCTGTTACCAGTACGACTACTGCTCGAGCGGTCAAGTTTTTATAGAATATTTTTGTGCGTTTTGGAGTCCCGTACAGTATCATTATTGATAATGGGCCTCAATTCACTTCGAGTGTTTCAAGGATTACGCTGATAGTTTGGGAATTAAGATACAATATGCGTCGGTGTCACATCCACAGAGCAATGGATAGGTGGAGCGAGCTAATGGAATGATTTTGACCGGTCTTAAACCTAGAATTTTTGACCGTTTGAAGCCGTATGCAGGAAAGTGGATTAAGGAATTGCCCTGGGTGCTTTGGGGACTACGCACTAATGTTAGTAGAGCTACGGGGCAATCTCTTTTTCTCTCGGTGTATGGATCTGAAGCTATGTTACCTACGAAGTGAATATGGTGTCAGCTCGAGTACGATACTACGATAAAGAGAAGTATGAAGATCAGCACCGAGGTTGAGTTGATTGCTGCGGAAGAATCGCGGGATCAAGCTCTAATTCAAGCGGCAAAATATCATCGGGGATTGCGTCGCTGTCATGATCGCCATGTTCGCACACGGGAATTCCAAGTAGGAGACTTGGTTCTTCGGAAGATTCGGTCCAACAAGAACAGGCATAAGTTGTCACCGGTCCGGGAAGGACCTTTCCTGGTTAAGTCGGTTTCCGGACCGGGGGCTTATAGGCTTATGACCTTGGAGAGAAATTCCAAATTCCTGGAATATTGAACAGCTTCAGTCGTTTTTATACTTATAAGTTTTTCTTGTAAAACTTCTTCATATTATAATAAAGTAATTTTAATATCTAATGTGAATGTGTTTGTTTCTTGTGCCTCGATATTTTAATTTTGAATTAACTTATCGAGTCGAGGGCTGCTGTGTTAAGAGCAGTCTATGATATTGTGCTATTCCTGAATACTAAGACCGGTCATTTAGTCAGTAGACTGCTTGTGTTGAGAGCGGTCTGTTCTTCGATTTAAGAATGGTATATTTAGGAAAGGAAATTTTTTAGCGTTTTCTTCATGATTACTGATTAGTAGGTTGCTGTGTTAAGAGCAGTCTGTGAAATCTTAAAACCTAGCTCTTTTTCCATGTCGCATGATTTTGTTAAAGTAAGCTACGGCTATGAGTTAAGATCTGTGCTGATTAGAGCCAGAATTTGTTCATAGTTTGTTTGAGTTGAAATAACCATCATGGCTTGGATAAAAAAGTTAGTAAGTAAGATGGCGACATTTAGAAACCAGTATTCACAAGGAAAGGAAGAAGATATTAAAACTTCGTTACCATCAAAATAAAGTAACATATAATAGCATGATGATAAAATTGTTTGATTACAAAAGAAAGCTGGCCCTATTACAAGAATCTACTTGGACAGGACCGCTGGAAGTGCCGGTATCACCGGTCTTAGGATTTTCAGCTAACCTATCGTCAATTGTTTCTTCAGAATCGAGAAGAAGTTAACGGTAAATCAGCATCCAGATCTTCAAAAGCATCCTCCACCATTTGCCTAGCGGCGGCTGCTGCTTCTTGAGCGTCCTGGTCCAGAGCAAAGGCTGCTGGAGCTACATTCAAAGGAATACCCGTCGGATCAAGAGGAACATCCTCTATCGGTTCCGAAACAAGTACCAATGAGCGAGTTCTTAAGCTCATTGAATTGATCTTCAATAGTGTTCGGGTGGGCGCCATCCTTGATGAAGTTGAAATCACAATCCTCGACCGGAGTCCAAGATTGGATTATGGCGGCGATATGACCTCCTCCTGCAGCGGCAACCATCTTGGAATGCTCTCCGATTCTTCTTGGGAAAGCCCGGATGGCAGTCTTGAGATCTACCTCATTTGGATCAATAGCCTGCCGCCATTCGGATATTCAAGTGTTCGCACCGTGCTCGCAGCAAGTTCTGAAAAAGAAAAAGGAACAATTGTCAGTATAGAACGGTGTAAAAGAGAAGTGAACTCAAGACCGCCGGTGATGGGGCGAGAGTGGTGGCTAGACCGGTGCAAAAAGAGACTTTACTTAATAAAGGAGAAAAGGAGGAAGCTTACGTCTATGTCTAATTTCAGCGGCCCTGAATCTGCCTTTAATATTGACATTAGACTCTCTCAGCTTGGTTTCAGTTTTCCGCGAGACGCTGAATTTCTGCTTCCTTAGCTTTGAGTGGGAGCTGGGCAGATTCATGAGCTGTCCTTACAGCACTCTCTTTCTTTGTCTGCGCTTGTCTTTATCGCTTCCGAGCTTCAGCCAATTTAGCATTCAGACGAGTGTTGTCGGCTTCTAGCATCTTATTTGAACGAAGAGCCTGCGCAAGGATATTATCCTTGGCAGTGAGTTCACCTTCGAGCTCTCCGATCCGGGCCGCTTGCTATTCTTCGATCTGCGAAGCTTCCAGCAGAGCTTGTTCCTGAGCAGCTGCTTTCTACGAAAGAATTTCTTCTGCCTTTTTATGGGCAGCAACAAGATTTTCAAGTGCTGAGATGAAAAACAAGACCGGTCGGAGAGAGAGAAGAAGGAAAATACGAAATGTGCGAGATAAAATTAAGAGCATTATTTTGGATTTCTTTGGGGAGCTTAATGATCTCTTGCCGGCGTTCCTCCATCAGCCGGTGGGTGTTCATCAAATTGGCCTCCCTCTTCAGCGGTTCGGTTTCCTTGGATTTCGGACTGGCGGTCCGAGATTCAAGTTCAACCAACCGCTCTTGGTTGGTGTATAGTTCTTCCTCCGGACGAGCAATTATCGCATTTTTGGCTTCGGAGTTTTTCGGAAGAACCTAAAAGGAGGAAGACGTAAAAGATTACATTATAAAAAAGATATTGTTCGAAGGAATTAGTAAAGTAATAGGATATACCTGGCCAGATTCGGAGAAATTCTTTAGGGCTTCTTCTTCCCGGAGGGCGTCCCACCGAGCTGTTGCGGTGAACTTTCTGGCATCACTTGAGCTGTCCACTTCCACATCTCCGATTACCATTTTGGCCAGCTCGGGCTCTCCTAGAGATTTGCGCCTTGTTGGCATCTCTTAAGGTCACGCGGAAAGAAACACGTGACCGCGGGAGAGCCAAGGGTTTAAGTCACTTGCACTATTTAACCAAATAATCCACATCCAAGTACAAGTACTAGATATGTATTATAAGGTGGGTCATGAATATCCGCAAGCGGACGGATAACCCGTTGTAGCATTTCACCCGAGAGTATTCAAGGGTATCGTATTTATATTTTCCCAAAGGAAGACATGGTTGATAAGAGTACTTATGCTCATGGTGTTACAAAAGAGTGATGAAGTAATCACATTCCAATGCAGGGGTTAGGAGCAATAAATTGAGGATAGTGTGACACACACCAAGGCAATGCATTCTCTAATGAAAGGGATAGAGGCAATCCTAGATAAAGCTAAACTAGACTAGCAGACCACTACTCCTAATGATACAACATTCATATGAGTGCGCAGCTTCTACCTAACATCCAAGATCATGCAAGCGCAAGCAAGCGTCTAATGCCTAGGCATCATCGGGAGATCCGTCTTACGCGAGGTCCGCCTCGCGACTCCGGCCTTTTAGACTCCTATGCCATGCCCGAACGTGGAGGATTACTTTGGATGACAAGGCTGTCACTTCTTGTCACCTACCTCTACAAACCGTGGGACACGAAGCACATTCAAAGGTGGGTAGATAACCCCAGCACCATGCCGGCGTCACTAACCACAACTCTAGATCCCTCGAGGCACCCCAATCCTACGGATCGACATGGTGGTAAATCTAGAGCACCCTTGCGGGACGATGAACCCGAAGCCTATTCATAAGAACACTAGTCTAACTAGCATAAGCCGACGAAAGGATCAAAGCTAGCACTAAGTCATGCAAAGGCGTTCGTCGCTCAAGAATGAGCGACGAACGGCAATCAACCAAGTAAGATCAAGAGTAATCGATGATCAAGTATGAACGAACGAAGAACATTCGATATGTGTTCATCTTCTATTAATGAAGAACGAAGAACGAACGATGAACTCATATGAACGAACGATGAACGATCAAGCAAGATCATGACTACTCTGTCAAGCTCATGACAAGGATATAAACGAAAGTATTCCATATATAAAAGATCAAGTCTTACAAAGAGAGGATACAAGAGCTATACCCAATTCTCCACAAGACCTTGGGAGCAATGAGGCAGCCCACTACTAAGCCTAGCACTACCTAGAAAGCCTCTAAACTTCTAGTGTGAGGAGAGAATGATCCTTGTGTTGTTGTGTGTGTGTTAAGGAGGGGGGTACCCCTCCTTATATAGGCTTGAAAGGTCGGCTCCTGGAGGCGGTTTCGTAGGTCGGTGGCATTTAATGCGCGTGGAACCGACCTCCGGAGGCGGTGGGCAAACCGCCGGAGAAAAGTGGGCCGGGGGGCCACCGGACCGGTTCGGCCGAACCACCCCGGTGGGTTCGGCCGAACCGGTCCTGGCCCCTCCTGGGCTGGGCTTTGGCAGTTGGCTCCCCCACCGGATGTTGGTCTTTGTTCCAGTTGCTTGTGGCCTTCTTTGTGTTGGATTTCGTGGTCATTGGCCTTTTATCTTGGAGTTGATTCCCGCGGCGAAATGGAAGTTTTGTAAAAGTGTTGATTTGTCGCCTCGGGGCCCGGAATTCATCATTATCCACCTGCACACTAAAAATCTAGAGGTACAAGTGGAACTAGGTTATTTCTAAGTAAAATGCGTGTAAGACATGCCTAGTCCTTCTCATTTATTTGACTAATTGACGGTCGAAATTGGTCCGTAACGACCGTCAACAAGTCCCCCAAGCTTACCCCTTGCTCGTCCCGAGCAAGTAGTGGAACTTTAGGTTGTTGATCAGGAGTTGCTATAATGCCTACTTCTTAAAGGTACCAAGTGTATAACAAAGATACTCATCCTTGAGTTGAATAAGTTGGCAATGGGAACTCACCCTTCCCCTTAGTCCTCATGGGGCTTTGTGCTTTTCACTTTACCTTGGGCGGTTGAGAGAGAGAACGGTGTATAGAGCATTTATTTTCTCTTCCCTTGTCTTGCTTTTTATTCTCCGGAAGTTTTCAAAGGATTTTTTTCAAGTAAAACCACGTTCCACAAGTGATACTCTCGAATCGCTCTAGTGGTGTTTGTATTCCTCACCAAGGCATGTGTATTGCCTCATCCTACATCTAATAGGCTTTTGTGGAGCTCAAGGTAGGATATGAAATGAGGCATACTTGCATTCATATTTTGCAAAACCAAAAGAGTGGATCCATGGAGATAGCAAGTCATACAATCGTAGATCAAGATGTGCAAGTGTGAAAATGATGGTGGTGGTGTATGTGACTACTCCTCTTTTTGTTTCACCTCTTTTTATTTTGGATTTTGGGCATGGCTATCTTTTCTTCTTTCTTTTTCCATGCTCGAAATGAGAGCAGCTTTTTTTTTTTTTTTTTTTTTTTTCTCATGCTCATCTTTTGTGAGCCTTATTTTCTTTTTCTTTTGCATAGCCATGCCTTCTTTTGATATTTTAAGAGAGGTGATAAAATGTGAGGAGTGTCTTTATTTTGGTGGATGGCATGACATGTTGCTAACTTCCGGTGTAGAAGTGTAGCATATGAGGTGGAATGTGTACGTGATCTTGATCATGAGAGTATGAAAAGCATCTCACTAGGGTCACACAATTTTGATAAAGCTCAATGAAGTAACAAGTAGCAAATGAGTAAGGTTTTCAAAGGGAATTTGCATATGGCTTTGGTAGGAATTTATCATCACTTGGGAACTTATAGATTTTGCAATTTTTGGGAACAAAATTCCGGAGATTTCAAGTTCAACTTAGGACAAGATCATAGCAGCTCTTTTTACCATATCATCATCTCACAACAACTTAGGTGCAGCTCAAGCATGTGCAGCCCACAAGTTTCAGGTTCTAAGCAAGTTTTGCTAGCCAACAAACTCAAAACTAGGAGAGTTCTAAATTATAAACTAGGCACATGAGAGAAATAAAACAGAGCAACTATTCATCATCTCAACATAGAAAGACTAGCAACATACTTGCAGCGCATAAAAGGAAACTAAGCTACTTCTTTTTGTTCTTTTTAGTTTTATCATTTTTATTTTGTTTTTCATATGAGAGGCAAGAACAAGCAAAAACAGGAGACAATAAAGGATACAAGTTGCGATACATGATACCTTAGCGAGGGTGCTGCCCCCCCAAGCTTGTTCTTGCTTATGGGTTTGGCGGAATGAACCCCATGTGACGGAAGTAAGCCAAAAGATCGGCTCGTTGTTGCTCCGTCATGTTGGTGAGGGCGGTGAGCTGGGTGTCGGTGCGCTCTTGCCATTGATGAGTTTGCAAGATGTGTTGGTTGAGCGCATACTCGGTGTCTTCCGCCGTGGTTTGGAGTCTTCCCATTTGTGAGGAGAGGTTGTTCATCTCCTGCTCAAAGTTGTAGCCTTGGGCTGATCCGGAGTCGGTGGAGTGTTCCTCCCATTGTTGTTGTGGAGAAAACAGCCCCGGGCCATATCCCGGAGTTTGCCACGCCGATCCCCCGGCCATGTGAGGTGGCGGGGCTGGGTACCCACCGGGAGAAAGCCCGGGGTGGCTGTACCCCGGCCCGCCATGAGCCGTGGGCTGCGGTGTGGGCATCTCGGAGGTAGATGGCTGTTCCGATCTGTGCGCCCCCTGCGAGAAGATACACTCCTGCGAGACCGCTCCGCTTCTTGGAGCTCAATGGTTAGATTTTTGAGAGTATACAAACGAAGGTCCGGGTTAGGTAACCGAAACTCGTTTGTATATCCCACAAAATAATATATGAGGGAATCGTTCGGACCATTCTTAAGAGAGTGACCATGAATAAGATAATCTTTATTTATAAGAGAGCGAGGTGTAGCAAGGTATTCAACATTAGCATCATGTAAAGCTCCCACCCGCATGGCAATTCGTGTCACTAAAGAGGTACATTCAATTGGTCCTATCGTCCCAAGATTTTCTATCCATTGGCGAATCATGGCTTTCACGGGAGCAATCTTAATCTTATCAACCGCAGCAAAAAGAATTTTTAGCTCATCCTCGCGCACAATTCGAATATCACTCCTTGGAAAAAGAGTGATAGCAATCCACATGTGCATAAAACGCAAGGTAGGATGATGGATGTGATTAGCTCTAGGTCGCACGCAACTAGGAAGACCCGTAATCCTCTCCCAAAAAGCATGCTTTGAAAACTGAGGAAGGGCACCATCCAAGTTGGTATTGCAGCGAGTATTAAAGCCAAGAAGAGTGCTAAGTTCTTTCCAAGTCAAACGGTAGGATTCACGGAAAAACCGAAAAGAAATTCCTTCATCTACCGTTCGTAGGGTGCATAAAAACTGAAGTGTAAGCAAGCGGGAACCCGGCTCATCTACACTAGCAAAATCTGTCCACCCTAAGGCTTTAAATACTTGAGCAAATTCAGCATCCATACCTATTTTGTGCAGCAGCTCCGTGTCAAATGCTCGCGTAGGAGCAAAGAGGCGGTGTTGGAGAAGCGTGTAGGTGTGCGTCTCGTACTCGCCCACTAAGTCGAGGTCGGTGTCGGTGAGGAGACGATGCTCGATGTTGCCCTCTTGCCCTTCTTCCTCGACTTGTGGTGGTGAACTTGGCGGTGACTCGACTACGGGGCGTGCGCGGGTGCTTCGACGTGAAGAGCTTGAACTTGAGCGTGAGCTCAAGGACCTCTTGATCGACCCGAACAGCTTCTTGGCACCGGTCATGGCTGCACACAAAGAGAGCAAGAACACAAGAACAACAACTCCGAACGGGTTATGTGAGGGAAAAATCAAATTGGCGACACCGTCGGTTGTTCATGTGAGCAAGAAATCGCAACTCGAGAAAACCAAACAAAAACAAATCAAACCAAAAACTAGAAAGCACACCAAGAACAAAAGATTTCTGCAGAACTTTTAGGCAATGAGCAAGTGAGGGCAATGGAAAACTTGAGAGCAATGAGAATGAAGTGAGTGAGGAGTGGAAATGATAGTGTGAGAGGGGAGAGAGTTCTGGCCCGGCCACCTCTACTTATAGCTCACGAAGTAGCCGTTTTTGAACGTTAGAAGGGGCATATGACCGTTGGAAAAAAAAAACAGACCGAGCAACGGTCATAGCAGTTCGGCCGAACCAAGGAGGTGGGTTCGGCCGGCCTGCTGTGGGTCCCTCTTGCTCCCCCTTTTGGCCCATAGCCCCCAACGGCCAAATGATCATTGACCATGGTTGCTACGTCCGGATATTCCTCGAAATATTTGCTCAATAAGAAATCCAAAGAAAGTTGCCTCAAATTCAACTTTATTCGAAAAATCAAATCTCGAGAAAAAGTGTTGGAGAAAATTCCAACATGCAAAATTGTTTTTGGGTTTTGTATAAGGATACAAGGGTTGTCCAAAAGTTTCAAACAAAAGTAGGAAAATTTGGACGTAAAAGGATTTTGGTTTTCAAATTTTATATGCATGGCGAGTGAAAAAAAATCGAATATGCTGGCGGAAAATCCAAATAAATGAAATGAAAATTTTCTTGTGATAAAATAGAGTATGCAGGGAGGTTTTTATTATTATTATTATTATTTTTTTTTTTAATGCATGTGGTGGAAAACAAAATCAAAAAGAAATCGAAAGATAATGCCGATTTATCCTGTCGGCCGGGGCTTCGCCATTTTAAGTACGGCGAGCGAGGACTTCTCCATTTCTTTTCATCCTTGTGGTGCAGGCCCTTTCCCTGGAGAGGAGGATGAAGATGGCTGCACCTTCTTCACTTGCCACACTTGGTTGGTCTTTGTTGATGTAGGTGGCTTTGTGTCTTGAAGGATCGGCTTCTTGGCCCATAATCCCGGCCTTGCTTGTTGCAGGCTTCTTGGGTTGGTACCATGTCGGATTCTCAATTTTGTCAAGTTGCTTCCAAAAGGCGATGAGACTATCCGTCTTTCTTGGCGTCACTTCAACTTCACGGATGTTTGAGGGATTTGGCCCATACTTGATCTTGATCATTGAGCATTGTTCTTTTCTTGGTTGAAACTCAAACTTTTCCTCCTTCCCATTGATGTGGAATCGGATTTCTCCATTCCCAACATCAATTTGGGCGTTTGCGATGCTGAGGAAGGGACGTCCCAAAATGAGGGCGTGTTCTTGTCAATATCCATCTCAAGCACTACAAAGTCCACCGGTATGAAGTTGCCTCGAATTTTACTGGCACGTCTTCGGCTATTCCCGCGGGGTAGCGGACCGAAGAGTCCGCCAATTGCAACCTCATTGGTGTAGGAGTCAAGGTTGTGTAGCTCAAACGATCAAAGACTTCTTTGGGCATCACGCGACGCTTGCCCCAAGATCACATAAGGCTTGGTCGAAGTGGTGTGCCCCAATGGAACATGATATTGTGGGGCAGCCGGGGTCCTTCTTCTTTTACGGAAGCCGATTGAGTATAGCTGCGCTACACTCCTCTGTGAGCTTGACCATTTCCTCGTTGGGTAATGGTCTCTTGTTGTTGAGGATGTCTTTAAGGTAACGTGCATATGTGGGCACCTGCACCATGTCCAACAATGGCACGTTGACATGAATCCTTCGGATGGTCTCGACGAATCGAGCAAATTGTTCATCCTCCTTTGGCTTCCTGTTTACGTGAGGGAATGGCAAGAAGCTTGTGTCTTGAAATTCAATTCCATTCTTCCCGTCACTTGGCTTCGGTTCTTCTTCTTTTTCTTTGGTAGTAGAAGGGCTTTCCTCCTCCGGTTCGTTCCTGTTCTTCTTTGCTGCATGGTTAGGATATGGCGGATCCCGAGTGGATTTTCCTCCCTCGTGGTAACCGCATTAACATTTTCCAAAGAAGACTCGGGTTGCCCGGGATCTTCCCGAATTAGAACCAGGAATAAGAGCAGCTAGCTGAGCAACTTGGGTTTCAATCATTTTATTAAAGCTCGGCTGATTTTTGAAAGCGAGAGGAGAAACCTTCTATTTGTGCGGTTATGTTTTCTAAGACTTTGTCGTTGGCAGCAAGCTTTTTGTTGATAGATTCGTTGATTTTAGCTTGGCCATAAACCAAATCTTTCAAGGAAGGCTGATTATTGTTAAAGCCAGAAAAATTGTTACCTCCTTGATATGATGGTCGGTTTTGGTTGTACCCTTGTCCTCCGTTTGGACGATACCCGTTGTTGTTGTTCATGTAGAATGCTTCTTCATGGGTATGGGGGCAATCCTTCCCCATGTGGCCGGTGTTCCCGCATTCCTCACACGTCATGTGTGAGTCCAATGCATGAACACCACCATTTGCGTTGTGTTCATCCAAGCGTTTTATGAGGAGGTCAACCTTGGCGGACGGCATGTCCACCTCCTTGACAGGGTGTACGCCTCTTGAGCGTGTTTGGAGTCGATCATCGCTCCACCCTTGATTGGAGACCATCTTCTCTATGAGTTCTTTTGCTTGGGCAACGGTTTTGGAGAAGAAGGCTCCTCCAGCAGCGGCATCCATATGTCCACGGGTTGTTGGTGTCAACCCGTTGTAGAAGTGTTGAAGAATGAGCCATTCCTCCATCCCATGGTGAGGGCAGGCCGAATGTATTCTTGAAGCCTTTCCCATGCCTCGGGCATGGATTCATTTGTCAGCTTGCTTGGAAACTTGCAATTCTTCCACGAAGGGCATTGGTTTTGCCCATCGGGAAAAACTTGGCGAGGAACGCCGTGGAACATTTGTCCCAAGTGTCAATGCTTGCACGATTGGCATAAAACCACTTGTTTCGCCTTCCCAAGGAGGGATAGGGGAAACAGGCGAAGTCCGATAGCATCTTGGTTGACTCCGGCCGTGGCTGATGTGTTGCATATCTCCGGGAAGCTGTTGGAGATGAGAGTTGGCGTCCTCGGAGGCCTTTCCACAAAAGGGAATGGCTTGCACCATAGTGATGAGGCTGGACTTCATGTCAAGTCCTGCGGCACCGGCGTCGACGTTGGGCCCAATGGGCACATTGGCGACGGAGGGCGCAGAGTAGTCACGAAGGGTCCTTTCAGCCATGAGTGTTGAGGTTGATGGTGCGGAAGATGCGGGCTCGCTTGTCGTGGGTTCTTGAGGAGAGACAACGACGCGAGGTCGAGTCTTTCTCGCAAGAGACTCGGGATTATCAACGAAGTTTTTCGGCAAGTTGAATCCACGCATGCACTATCCTGTTTTCACCTTGAAGAGAAAACAGATCAAGGTTAGCCTGCAAAGGTAATGATTAAATCATCATCAAGTGTAATCATGAACATTCATTGTATTCCTATTAACCAATGTCTTCCCCGACAACGGCGCCGGAAATGCTTGTTGGCATCTCTTAAGGTCACGCGGAAAGAAACACGTGACCGCGGGAGAGCCAAGGGTTTAAGTCACTTGCACTATTTAACCAAATAATCCACATCCAGTACAAGTACTAGATATGTATTATAAGGTGGGTCATGAATATCCGTAAGCGGACGGATAACCCGTTGTAGCATTTCACCCGAGAGTATTCAAGGGTATCGTATTTATATTTTCCCAAAGGAAGACATGGTTGATAAGAGTACTTATGCTCATGGTGTTACAAAAGAGTGATGAAGTAATCACATTCCAATGCAGGGGTTAGGAGCAATAAATTGAGGATAGTGTGACACACACCAAGGCAATGCATTCTCTAATGAAAGGGATAGAGGCAATCCTAGATAAAGCTAAACTAGACTAGCGAGACCACTACTCCTAATGATACAACATTCATATGAGTGCGCAGCTTCTACCTAACATCCAAGATCATGCAAGCGCAAGCAAGCGTCTAATGCCTAGGCATCATCGGGAGATCCGGTCTTACGCGAGGTGCGCCTCGCGACTCCGGCCTTTTAGACTCCTATGCCATGCCCGAACGTGGAGGATTACTTTGGATGACAAGGCTGTCACTTCTTGTCACCTACCTCTACAAACCGTGGGACACGAAGCACATTCAAAGGTGGGTAGATAACCCCAGCACCATGCCGGCGTCACTAACCACAACTCTAGATCCCTCGAGGCACCCCAATCCTACGGATCGACATGGTGGTAAATCTAGAGCACCCTTGCGGGACGATGAACCCGAAGCCTATTCATAAGAACACTAGTCTAACTAGCATAAGCCAGACGAAAGGATCAAAGCTAGCACTAAGTCATGCAAAGGCGTTCGTCGCTCAAGAATGAGCGACGAACGGCAATCAACCAAGTAAGATCAAGAGTAATCGATGATCAAGTATGAACGAACGAAGAACATTCGATATGTGTTCATCTTCTATTAATGAAGAACGAAGAACGAACGATGAACTCATATGAACGAACGATGAACGATCAAGCAAGATCATGACTACTCTGTCAAGCTCATGACAAGGATATAAACGAAAGTATTCCATATATAAAAGATCAAGTCTTACAAAGAGAGGATACAAGAGCTATACCCAATTCTCCACAAGACCTTGGGAGCAATGAGGCAGCCCACTACTAAGCCTAGCACTACCTAGAAAGCCTCTAAACTTCTAGTGTGAGGAGAGAATGATCCTTGTGTTGTTGTGTGTGTGTTAAGGAGGGGGGTACCCCTCCTTATATAGGCTTGAAAGGTCGGCTCCTGGAGGCGGTTTCGTAGGTCGGTGGCATTTAATGCGCGTGGAACCGACCTCCGGAGGCGGTGGGCAAACCGCCGAGAGAAAAGTGGGCCGGGGGGCCACCGGACCGGTTCGGCCGAACCACCCTGGTGGGTTCGGCCGAGCCGGTCCTGGCCCCTCCTGGGCTGGGCTTTGGCGATTGGCTCCCCCACTGGATGTTGGTCTTTGTTCCGATTGCTTGTGGCCTTCTTTGTGTTGGATTTCGTGGTCATTGCCCTTTTATCTTGGAGTTGATTCCCGCGGCGAAATGGAAGTTTTGTAAAAGTGTTGATTTGTCGCCTCGGGGCACTGGAATTCATCATTATCCACCTGCACACTAAAAATCTAGAGGTACAAGTGGAACTAGGTTATTTCTAAGTAAAATGCGTGTAAGACATGCCTAGTCCTTCTCATTTATTTGACTAATTGACGGTCGAAATTGGTCCGTAACGACCGTCAACACGCGTCGTCCTAGGCCGACGAGGAATTTCTTCCACCCGGACTGGTCCTAACGGGAGTTCGGAGGAATTTGGAACAGGGTCGCCTGGGGAGGAAGGTTGCTGGTAGATGAGCTCCCAATGTTGATGACTTGATCTTCAGTTCCTTGGGATGAAGCTTCTATACTGGAGGCGGCAGGGATTTCCTTTGCGGATGCCGCACTTTGAGCTTCGAAGGCCTGGTACTGGCCAGGGATGCAGCAGGGGCGGTAGTGGAAGCACTACCGGTCGGAGCAGGGGTAGAAGCTTTATTTCTTAAAAAGCTAGCTATGCTAGCTGATGAGACCATGACTCATCAAATCAATTCTAATATGAACTTTGAAAACATTGGCAAATGTTCAGGGATTGAAGATGATAATTGCACCAAGGGCTATACTCTTCAGATTGGTGCATTCTGTTTTGAAGGAGAGCGTGACAAGACCAGAAGACATGAAAGCCTAAATATTTATGATTCCATGACTAGCAGGAATATTTTTCCGGAAATTAATAGTGAAGGAAAGAATATTCAAGTCAAGAAGATGAGTCATTGTTTTTATGTTGGCACCATGCAGGTCAACATTATTGAGAAGGCACCAAGTTGATGTGATACGGGAATGCAACAGGACTGAAGGTGACGTGAATCTTAATCAAGATGTTTAAGTGTTAGTATTTGGCATATGCCGTATTATTTTAATATTTCATTGATGCTTGTACGTGAGCTGAACACAAGTCCTGTTAGGTGCCTACGTGCATTTGAGTCCAGGTCGGTTTGTGGGTTGAGTCGGACATGAGTCCTGGTGCCTGCGTGCACTTATATTGGGCGGTGTGCTGTAATCAGGGTTTAGGTTTTTGTTTATCAAGTATTCGACCCTGTCGAGCCATCGCTGCTCTAACTGAGATAGAGGCGATCCCATCTGTTATCAAGACCTAAAGCTGATCCAACTTTGGATTGTGGAGGACGTGAGCAGGCTGCTGATCTGAGTGCGTCCTTGGTTTCTACAGGAATCCATCCTTTTGATTGTGGTGCAGTTGTGCTACGAGTGGAAGGAAAATCATCTAGAGTTTTTATTGCATCCTAAGTGTAAGCCAAATCCTATTCATCTCTTGCTATCTGTATAAGCCTGCAAGTCATGGTCCGTCAACAAAGCTGAGTTGTTGCCGTATTAAAATATTTATCTATATTGTCTTGCATCCTGAGTGGTTGTGGTTGTGACTGAATAATTAATATAGTATCATTGTCCATCTGGTGTCCTGAAAGTATCTGCTGCGTTAATCTGATTTGGGAGGAAGTTGTGCTATTTGCTAGCTAGTGGAAAGATTAAATTCAGTTAGCCTAGAGGTTAAAGGATAACTTTTAAATTGGTGATCTAAAATTCAGAGAAAAAGTTATTATCGTTGTTAGTATCGTGAAAGATTGGGACAAAATCACAGACACCTTGCCGTCTCTTTATCATTTGGTATGAGTTTAGTCAGGTTGCTCACGGTACTCTACTCTTTGTGTGATGGATTCTTATGATTTTGATGTATACGCTAAATTTGTGCCGATGCTATATCCTACATGTTCTCCATCAGAGTATTATGAGTGGGAGGATGCTATGGTGGAATTTTATAGGATTGGTGAATTGCCACTAGCCCAGTTGGTAAATTTATCAAAGAAAACCATCTCTTGTCATGTATATTTATGGTTGTGGAATTTGAAACAGACGCAAGGTGAGAACTATTGTAGTTCTTGGGTAGAGTTGAAGGAAGTATTACGACATAAATTTGACCCACCAGTTGTTAAGGCTAAATGTTTTGCTAGCACCAAACAACGTGTTGCTCCTATGGTGTCCGTTGGAATGGACATGTGTGATGCTGCTAATATGGATTCTATCCCTAAACAAAAGCTATCATCATCTGATAATGCTCATGCTCCTTCTGGTACCGATGAAATTAAAGACCATGAAATTAACGCTTCTACTGGGACAGAAGTATTGCTGCCAAAAGGTGACTCTGGTTCGTTGCTTCAAAATTGTGTTGAAGAGAAAGATGTACCTAGTATTGCTGAAATATCATCTACATTAGAGCTGCAAATTGATGGTCCTACTCCACAAGCAATGGAACAATCTAATGATACCTCAAATGGCTTATCTTTGATGTCTCTTGAAGTAACAAGTGATGGCACTATTGCTTCTTCAAAGGGGCAGCGCTGCAACATTTTCCAATCAGAGTGTAAAATTAAAGAAAAGGTATGCAAATTAATTATTGATGGTGGAAGCTTTACTAATTCTATAAGTTTAGATGTTGTCCATGCACTTTCTCTATCTACATGGAGGCTTCCTCAGCCTCGTTACATGCAATGGATGAATAAAAGTGGGACACTGAAAATTACTCACAAGGCCAGAGTGAAATTTTCTGTGGGAGATTATGTGGATAGTGTGGATTGTGACGTGGCACCGATGAGTGAGTGCCATTTGTTGCTTGGAAGACCATGGCAATTCGATCGTGATGCTACCCATGCTGGTCGATCAAACAATTATTCCTTTGTGCATAGAAGTGTGCATCATGTGTTAAAACCGATGCTCGAGAGTGCTATCAAGGTGGATGCTTTACCTGCTGTTAGGAAGAAGAAGAAAGATCCACCAATAGATACCCCAAAGCCGAGGACGGCTTTGCTTCTAGAGGGGGAGAATGATGTAGTTATGCCAAAATCTACAGCTACAGGTTGTACTGGCGCATTACTCGGTGCAAATAAATTTGTTGAAGCTACTGGAAGCGTAGACATGGACAAAGGACAGGAAGTAAGTAAATCAATTAATATGACTAGCACAACAGGGGCACCTGGCAATACTCCAACGTTGAGAAGATCTTTGTTCCATATGCGGGAGAATGACATGTCCATTCCAAGTCAGAAAATTCTTGTTAGCAATTCTGACATGACTTCCACGAATCTCAATTGTTTGTTTCTGAAAATTGGTTCGATGACCATTGATTTGAATGCAACATATACTTCTACTGGCTGTGGTAATGCAACTTCTGAAAATGACGGAAAATTGATTGATACTGTATCAAAGCCGAGGACGGCTTTGTTTCAAGGGGAGAGGATGATGAGACCATGACTCATCAAATCAATTCTAATATGAACTTTGAAAACATTGGCAAATGTTCAGGGATTGAAGATGATAATTGCACCAAGGGCTATACTCTTCAGATTGGTGCATTCTGTTTTGAAGGAGAGCGTGACAAGACCAGAAGACATGAAAGCCTAAATATTTATGATTCCATGACTAGCAGGAATATTTTTCCGGAAATTAATAGTGAAGGAAAGAATATTCAAGTCAAGAAGATGAGTCATTGTTTTTATGTTGGCACCATGCAGGTCAACATTATTGAGAAGGCACCAAGTTGATGTGATACGGGAATACAACAGGACTGAAGGTGACGTGAATCTTAATCAAGATGTTTAAGTGTTAGTATTTGGCATATGCCGTATTATTTTAATATTTCATTGATGCTTGTACGTGAGTTGAACACAAGTCCTGTTAGGTGCCTACGTGCATTTGAGTCCAGGTCGATTTGTGGGTTGAGTCGGACATGAGTCCTGGTGCCTGCGTGCACTTATATTGGGCGGTGTGCTGTAATCAGGGTTTAGGTTTTTGTTTATCAAGTATTCGACCCTGTCGAGCCATCGCTGCTCTAACTGAGATAGAGGCGATCCCATCTGTTATCAAGACCTAAAGCTGATCCAACTTTGGATTGTGGAGGACGTGAGCAGGCTGCTGATCTGAGTGCGTCCTTGGTTTCTACAGGAATCCATCCTTTTGATTGTGGTGCAGTTGTGCTACGAGTGGAAGGAAAATCATCTAGAGTTTTTATTGCATCCTAAGTGTAAGCCAAATCCTATTCATCTCTTGCTATCTGTATAAGCCTGCAAGTCATGGTCCGTCAACAAAGCTGAGTTGTTGCCGTATTAAAATATTTATCTATATTGTCTTGCATCCTGAGTGGTTGTGGTTGTGACTGAATAATTAATATAGTATCATTGTCCATCTGGTGTCCTGAAAGTATCTGCTGCGTTAATCTGATTTGGGAGGAAGTTGTGCTATTTGCTAGCTAGTGGAAGGATTAAATTCAGTTAGCCTGGAGGTTAAAGGATAACTTTTAAATTGGAGATCTAAAATTCAGAGAAAAAAAGTTATTATCGTTGTTAGTACCGTGAAAGATTGGGACAAAATCACGGACACCTTGCCGTCTCTTTATCATTAGACAATTGAGCACATAAAAATTTCTTCTCCAAACTAATTAGATCACAGAGAGTATCAAATTCAATATAAACTAAAGTACTTAAAGAAGACAACAATTTCAACTCATCAATTTCAGAAGCAATCGGAAGCAAGGTTATATTGTTAGCACAAGTATTTTCATTCATTAGTTGTTGCAAAGGTATAAATGAAGCATCAGCACACAACTCCTCTTTATCACAAGGATCGTCAAGCAAATCATCATGTGACAAAGATAAATTCAAAGATGGTTCCACTAACGATTGCTCTATGATAGCATGGTTTGTAGAAAAATTCTGCACATCAATATAATTCTCTCCTTCTGTGGGTGTAGCACAATTGACATTACTTGTGTTCTCAACAAGAGTAATAGTTGCATTGTGAAGTGATGGTTCTGAATTTGCACATGAGCTTGTGCACACCTCATTTTCTTCCACTTCATCCTCATCCTTTTGTATATCCTGAAAGGTATTAGCTCCAACAAGCGGCACAGGAATATGATGTTCTTCTATCAATTCAGATTTAGATGAAAGTGTTGGATCATATAAACCCTCCCATTCTTTTCTAAAAGGCTCATTCTTTCTCCTCTCAAATCTTTCTAGATCAGCTTCTAAAATTTCGGCAGCACTCATAGGTTTAAGAATTATTTTAGTACCATTATGTTTCAAAGAGTCTACCTATAAAAGAATAAACATCTTTTTCAATTTCACTTTTCTTTTCTTACCCACATCCGTTGATACCCATCCATCTATACCGTCGATCCAATCCAACTACAATAGCAATTTTCTTCTTTTCCCTATGATTTGTGGGTCCAGACAGTGTTTATGCTACAATGTTTACACAATTTGGACTTGGATTGTCCTCCAATTTTTTATTTTTGTCACCATATTTTCTGCCCACTACCACTATTATTTCCATTTACTTCCTCACGAGGTGTGCTACTGTTTCTAAAAATAGGGATACGTAGTATGCAATCAATCCTTAATTCCTGCCCTTGCTCCCTAGCTCATCAATTGTTTCCTAAATTGGTGTTACGTATGTTCAATCAATCCCGAGTGTGCGGCTGCCTGCCCTTCTGCCCTTGTTTCACGTTTTCTACTCCTGGCGTTCTCCTCAAATCGGCAGCGCCGGCTCGGCAAGGAACTCCCAACGAGGAGTGTGGAACGCCACCGCAAGGTCTCCATCCCCTGTTCCTCTGACTTCCGAGTGTGCATGATCGGTGGCTGTTTCGTTGGTGTAACAAAGCCTGCGACCGGCTGCGAGGAAGGCCATCCCATCACAACTCCTCCACGTAAACCCTTCTCCTTCTTCAATTCCGATCCCCTCCACCGCACCGGGACTCCTCTACCAGGTGACGCTCAATTCCCTTCTTCTCCAGCTCTGCTTGCTGCTTATTCCTTTTCCTCCATGATCGGCTTCTTTTCGCCTCGCTTGCGTTAATGGTGCCACTGCCCACTGCCATGCCGCATGGGGCTTGATTTCTTCCTCTTCTGATCTTCTTCCTCTTGATGGCGACTTAATTGATTTCTTGGGGGAAGCATGGAACTTTTTCGTTTCGTTTTTCTTACTGGGTTTCTTTCTTGATCACGATGCGCGGCGCTCTTGCTCCTGCTCCTGGACGCTGACGCTCCGAGTTTATCAGTTCCGGGCTGGCTTTCTTTTTTTGGCCTGTTCTTGTTCTTGGGTGCTGCTGTCTCGGCTCCATTGGTTCCACTCTTCCAGGCCCACTCTGGCGTCACTCGCGCACTGATTGGACTGGTAGAGGGAGTCACCGACAAGCGGGGCTACTAGCTACAAACATGCTGCTGCAAACAAAACGGAGATACTTGCCCCGTTGGGATTCTCCAACAAGATCGTTTTTTTTAGTTTTCTCTTCTTTTCTTTTGTTCCTGCACGATCTTCGACTCTTTTGGTCTTGTTCCCTCTTTCTCACATCCGTCCACAAATGAGGCCTTTTTTTTGATAAAGCACAAACGAGGCCTTGATTTCTGATTGCAATACAATGACGTCTCATGTTTCACAGATGCCCTGATTAAAAGGAGAGGAGGAACAGTCTCATGGCTCTCAACAAGCTGCTGCTCCAGCTCTTCTGTTTCAAGAACAAGGATACCAAGAAGAAAGGTGTTGTACCGCTCCTCGCAGCTGAACTGAGACTATCAAGTGAACAATTTCTTAACCACATTGTGAATTTTTTCCATTTCATAGGATCGTAGCAGAAACTCATCATCTCTTTTCAATATACATGGAGGAGAACAACGGATCCAATTGTTCAAATAGTACTTTCAATGAATCATGCAATACTCGTATAAATGTCTCTAGGACGCCTCTCAAAGATTTGTCTAACGTCACTGACATTTCAATCCAAGATTG
Organism: Chloris gayana; assembly: GCA_031894775.1. Classification (NCBI taxonomy): domain Eukaryota; kingdom Viridiplantae; phylum Streptophyta; class Magnoliopsida; order Poales; family Poaceae; genus Chloris; species Chloris gayana. Next base: position 245,271 of record JAUNZO010000170.1, on the reverse strand, counting down.
GTTGTTTAATCATCTTGTTGAATGCCTTACCCGTGGCCTATATGTTTATTTCATAAACTTTGAATTTGGTGTCAGCTCGAAGGGATCATGCCCGAGGCACGAAAAAACCACTAGGAAAAAGACAAGTTACAATCTGCCCTCCAAACTTTTAGGATTGGATTTATGTCACTAGGTGCTAAACTTTTTTTTTCTGCCATGAAGTTACTGATGCACGACGTGAGTACAATCATGAATACCAGCGTCAATATCGCCAGAGAAAAAGGACTCAGGACTTCCTGGTACTGGTTAGTATCCCTTGACTAAAATTTGCTAATTTTAGCATCATATATTTTGAAATATTAAAAAATACAATTATAATAACTTTGCCGATTAACAACATTGTTGATTAACAGATTTATTGAAATAACCTTTTCTGTAGCTGATGGATTAATACATTTTTTAGGTCAGCTGACACAAAATCAACAATCTAGGACGATAAATGTTAATCAAAGTGATTGTGATGACGACAGTTGGCTACATAGAGGATCATATAAGACAAATGAGGTGAATTGTACCGTCCTTGGTGGAACTGGTGTTGAATTTGTCACGCAAGAGGACATAAATTTGACGAAAAGACGAGACTATCAACGTGAATACCAACGGGAATATCGTAAGAGGAAAAAGGAGTTGGTACTTGATGGTTAGTATTCAGTGATAATTAAATTACTTGATGACAATCTTGTTATTCATGCGGATCAACCTTTCAGAGGCAGATATTAAGCTTAGACATAAATATTTATATTTCGTGCAGGTAACAATAGTGACAGTAAGTCAGTCAAACAGAGACAAAAGTACTCCGAGAAAGCTATTTTTCTTGAGAAAAATAGGGCCTACAAACAAAATTTGTGTTCTCAGAAGACATGTCATGGATCGACTATAGCTGGTGAGCAAACAGTGTATACCATACATTTTATATAAGAAATGACAATGAATTATTTAAATTTAACATTTGTCAATAAAAATGCAACCACGCCATAAGCCAACTTTAATTTTGTTTTAATAAATATGTTTGATTTAATGCTATGGTATGTGGTTCCTTTCCTAAATGTTGTTTCTTATTTTTCTAAGTTTTTGTTTCCCTCCCACAGTCGAACAGTCGAGACTCTTGATAGGTCACTACAGGATACTAGTATAGTGCACGTGCGACACGCACGTGTTATATTTACTATATTCATATAGAACAAATACAAGTTTGAAATATAGTAGATATCAAATTCAGAACAGTTCCAACAATTACATTCTATGTTTAAAATTATTGAAATTGCTACTTGGATCACACATTAACAAAAACTTGACCGTGCACACGGAAGGTATATACACCTGATCCAGCTAGCGTTGCATATTTCCGATCAAGCTTCACACCCAGGCTTGTGAATGAAAAATGAGAATTGAAGTGGCGAATGTTTTATGAAAATAAATAGCATCTTCATCTCTCCTGAATAGGCGGCGTAACTCAGGATCTGATATCGTGTATAAAAATCTTTACCTTTCCTTGCCGACAACAGAATGACTTGCCTTCATGAGGGAACCGCTTCGCCCCACAATTTGAACAAGGTTTTACCTTTCGCAGCTTGTGATGATTTTTGGGCAATTTATTAAACACAAAATTAAATGGATCAATATCTGATTGATGTGGACTATGATCCCGTCCTGATTTATACTTGGTTTCTATTAGCAAAGAATAAAGGACAATAGTAGATATGCGCAGTGAAATTTTTCAAAAAAAGGATGACGATAATATATTCTTCTAGTTACAGGCGACATTACCTTTTCCTTGATACAACAATTCATCTGAGTCTTCTGCGTTTTCTAAATTGTTATGTTCAGAGGGGGAAATGCAATCCAAGTCTTCATCTGCAAATTGTTGCCATTACATAATCATCGTGGTAATCTCTATTAATCAAAATAATCTCATAAGCAAATAATTATTCCTATACATACCATCATCCGGCTCCCAAATGTCATTCTGACATCCTTCATTTTCTACAGGATTAACTTTGGGAGAGAAACACACATTTAGGAAAATAAGCTACAACATTTAGGAAAGTAACCACTGTGGGAGAGAAACAAACATTTAGAAAAATAAGCTACAACATTTAGGAAAGTAACCACACACCGAGCATTAGATCAAACATATTTAAAACATAATTAAAGTTGACTTATTGTGTTTGCAATTTTATCAAGAAATGTTGAATATTATTAATTCATTGCCATATTGTAAAATCTATAAAGTGTATGGTATACAAAATATCTGTTTGCTCACCAGCTATAGTCGATCCATGACATGTCTCCTGAGAACGCAAATTTTGTTTGTAGGCCCTATTTTTCTCAAGAAAAATAGCTTTCTGAACCGAAGGCACATAAGAGTATTTTTGTCTCTGTTTCGCTGACTTGCTGCCACTATTGTTACCTGCACGAATCAAAAAGATTTATGTCTAAGCTTGATAAGTGGTAAAAAAGATTGATCCACATGAATAACAAGATTGTTGTCTATATTTCACATGTGACCAAGCAGTACTTTAATTATCACATATGACTAACCATCAAGTACCGACTCTTTTTTCCTCTTACGATATTCCCGTTGGTATTCACGTTGATAGTTTCGTCTTTTCGTCAAATTTATGTCCTCTTGTGTGACACATTCAACACCAGTTCCACCAAGGACAGCACAGTTCACTTAATTTGTTCTATATGATCCCTTGTGTAGCCAGCTGTTGTCATCACAATCACTCTGATTAATATTTATCATCATAGATTGTGGATTTTGTGTCCCGTAACCTAAAAAAGTTATCAAAATTTGTATCAGCTACACAAAAGGCGATTTCAATAATTGTTAATCAAAAAATGTTGTTAATCGGCAAAGTCATTATATTATAATTTATCAATACTTCAAAGTAAATGATGCTAAATTTACAAATTTTGGTCAACGGTTACTAACCAATACCGTGAAGTCCTGACTCCTTTTTTTCTGATGATATTGGCGCTGGTATTCATGATTGTACCCACGTCGGGCATCGGTAACTTCATGTCAGACAGGAAAAAAAACAGATATGTTTGGCACCACGTGACATAAATCCAAAGGTCAAAATTTTGGGGGCAGACTGTAGCTAGTATTTCTCATAGTGGTTTTCATCTTACCTGGTTCATCATCCCTTCGCGCTGACACCAAAATCAAAGTTGATGAAATAAACAATCAGGCGACGGGAAAGGCAGTGAACAAGATGTCGAAACAACCAACCTTGGATTGAAATGTCAGTGGTGTTAGATAAATCTTTGAGAGCCGTCCTAGAGGCATTTATATGAGTATTGCATGATTCATTGAAAGTAAACTTTGAACCATTGGCTCCATTGTTCTCCGCCATCTATATTGAAAAAAAAATGTCGGCTAGAGTTACGATCATATGAACAGAAAAAATTCACAATTTAGATAAGAAAAGAAAAGAGGAATAAAAAACATGTTTAATACGTAGACTTGACGCAGGCGTTGGACCTCTCCCAAATATTTGACGCAGTTGACGATGCTATAAAAGTTTTCCAGGAAACCAGTGGGAGACTCTGAACCGAGATACACGTTTGAACACACTGCTTGTAAGGAATTTTTCACTAAAAGGGGTGGCACGAGGACTGCTGAAATGTACATTTTAACCTATCCATTTGATAACAAACACATGGCCAACCCAACTTGATTTTGAGCCTAATTATGGTTCTCAGGTCACTACTATAGTTCCAACTACAAACAGTCCACACATCCTCCACATGGTACTTTACGTGGGCATCAACAAAAGTTTGGGTACCTCGTTTATTTAACCAGGTTGTTATTCCAGCTTAACACAATTGAGCCAGTCGGTTCACTAAGTTATGTAAAGTACTGAAAAATTAAGCAGCAACATTAAGAAATGAGTTCCAAACGACTTCCACATCCAATTAACAATAGTCCGGGCAAGCCAAAAATTTTAAAACTGGCTGCAGGCTGAAACACTTGCATCCATTCGCGAGTCATTCACTAACAAAATGGAAAACAATAATCCTCCGAGACCTTCGCGATATTCGCGTCACAAAGTGCAACCACCTATTATTTCTCGACATCCCACCTAACTTGCTCGTCATTTAACTTCCCAGCAGTGCTACATGCGACCAGCATGACAGAACAAGAAGCTTATTTGAGAGATTGAAAGCGAGCCAGAATCATAACAAATTGAATGGCATGCATCACCGACACCTTATCATCGCGCCCCATGCGTGACAAGGAAGGCAAACGCTTCCAACAGGCAACAGTCAACGCAAGCAAAAAGTGAAAACAGACGCAAAGCAAACGCTCGCACAATCCAATGCGAAACCCGGGTTCCAATAGCCAACACGAGTGAAGCGATCGATGACAAACAACACCGACAAAGCAGACGGCCAGGTGAAGTTGAACAGGGAACTTACGCGCGCTCGAGATCGTCGGGATCGAGATCTCCCGTGACCCCTCTGGCGGCGAGAAGAAAGCGCCACCACGCAGATCACCGGGGCAATTATGAGAGGGTCTAGCAAGTTTGGAAACAATATCGACAATACGGAGCAAGTTTGGAAACAATAAATGTAGTGCGGAAAGAGAAATTATAAGAGGGTAGAAACTTTGGTGAAAAAATCTAAATATTAGAGGACAATCCCAATACAATTTGTGTAAACATAGTAGCATAAACAATGACTGGACCCACAAATCATAGGGAAAAGAAGAAAATTACTATTGTAGTTAGATTGGATCGACGGTATAGATGGATGGGTATCAACGGATGTGGGTAAGAAAAGAAAAGAAAAATCAGAAATCATGTTTATTCTTTAATAGGTAGATTATGCAATGTAAAGAGCCGTTTGGTGGTAAAGTTATGGTACTCGGGGTGATTTTAGACAAGTCCTACCAGTGGTTGCTAGAGGATCTAGAGCACAAATAACTAATTCAACTCTGATTCGATCACCTATCTGGATCAATATACAGAAGATTAGCTTGTCACGCAACATGAGAGCACAGTCCGACCCTTGGTTTGCTGAGTACCTCCTTAGGATTGGAGATGGTACAAAGGAGACTATTGATGGAGATTATGTACATATCCCGAAAGAAATGATGATTGAATACGTTGATGACAACTCAGTTGAAATTCTAATTGATCATGTATTTCCAAATATTAACCTTCATTGTACCTCGCGAGAGTACATGAGTAAAAGAGGTATTCTATGCACAAAGAATGAGTATGTTGATGAGATCAATGAAAAAATGATTGATAAATTTCCTGGTGAAGAGAAGGTATTCTATAGCTGGGACTCAGTTGAAGATGACAACCAGAATAATTATCCTCTGGATTTTCTTCATTCCATCACACCTAATGGGCTTCCTCCTCATCTGCTGAAAATTAAGATTAATTGTCCTCTTATTCTACTTCGAAATTTAGACCCATTTGGTGGTATGTGCAATGGTACTTGTTTGATTGTGAGGAATTTTGATGATCATGTAATAGATGCCGAGATTGTTAATGGATCTCATGCGGGTGAAAGGGTTTTTATTCCTCGCATCCCCATGGAACATTCTGAAGATTTGTCTCTACCCTTCAAGTTAAAGAGGAAGCAGTTTCCTGTGAGACTGAGTTTTGCCATGACGATCAGCAAGGTACAAGGGCAAACCGTTCCACATGTGGGTATATATCTCCATGTCCCTGTTTTTTCACATGGTCAACTTTATGTGGCACTGTCCAGGGGTGTGTCACGCCAAACTACATGGGTTCTCGCGAAACCAAACAAAGATGTTAAGAGAGATGTAAATTTAACCAGAAATATTGTATATAGGGATTTATACGAGGATGCATAGCGTTACGTATCATCCGATTGTAAACTGACTTTATTTATACTCTGGCTGCAATCGAGTGTTTTCGTTATTGTGAACTGAACACCTCGGCGTATAAATGCAATGACCCCGTGAATTTACTTTGTTTATTACTAATTTTTGTCCGTCGTGTCACCTCGCATGATTGTAAATAGACCATGATGAATGCGTATATAAGTAACTCATAATAGTCAATAAGGCACGTCCTGAGAAGCAATTTATAGTCCGAGCTGTTCTTCATCACCAGTACCACACTGATGGTCAGCTCGGTGCTCCACCTACAGACCGATGGGAAGTCGGACGTCACCAGTCGCACCATTGCTATGTACCTTCGCTTCTGTTAACAATTAGGTTGAGTTCAGGAATTTTTTTGAAATACATTTTCACTTTCTAATATATAAAAATAAATGGTTCATTTTTTTCTAAAATTTGGTACGTATTATTTTAGGATATGAATCTTTTAAAATAGGTAGATATTGATATATTGATATACTGATATACTGATATATTCAAGAAAAAATAATACAGTTTCATCGGCACCTGAATTATTTAATTGATATAATTTATTTCCAATAAACAATTGTACTAATATACAGGAATGTATGGTACAAAATGGCTATATCTAAGGAACATAATTATATTTTTCCTAATCTAATTTCACAAATGACTATTTCCAAACGTAATCACCTTATATAGATAGTCCCTCCATCGTTCATTCTCACTACCCCTAACTAATTCTAATTTTGCTTGACCTTTATCCTAATTTATTTTATTATCTCATCTCTGGTTGCATCGATAGGTTCCTTCAGTGTTGGAATCATTGGATGGAGTTAATTAAAAACTGAAATATATTTTAGCTAAACTATTGTTAGACTTTACAGAGTCCTAGCTATTTGTCAAATTGGCCGAATATTCTCTTGTTGATAGTAGCTAGGCTGGCATGGCATAAATAAACTCATTCAATATTGTCGAAAATTCACTATATTAGTGTGGATGTATTGTAGTATTAATTATGCGCATAATTGCAGGATGGGAAATTCCTACGGAGGAAGTTTTTAGTGGACCTTTTGGGATGGCATGGGAATGAAGCACTTAGCGTACTGCCGGATGATATACGAGGAAGTCTTTCCCTCATCAAGTCCAAGAATGGTTGACTAGATCACATGATATAAAGAATAAAGGAAGTTTCAAGTAGTTCGTATCGTGGACTTTTGTTAAATTCAATATACATACTTTTAAATATTCCATGTGTTATCTTTTAATTATGAGCAGATGCTTGATAATTTGAATATTGTCTTGAATTGTTGGGATGTTTCATTCAAGCCTTTTATGCTATGAATGCATAGTTTTTGTTTTTTCTCAATTGTCCTGTCATTTTTGGTAACGTCTGATCCAAGTAGCAAGTTCAATAATTTTAAACATATAGGATGTAATTGTTGGAACTATTATGTGTATTTTTGTTCATATGAATGTAGTAAATATAACACGTGCGTGTCGCACGTGCACTATACTAGTATCTATTAGTAACAATATTGTGCAGAACATTGTTTCTATCAATCCAAAGTTTACCTAGCAACAAATGACATGCTTGCATAGGCACTATATCAAAATCAGCATAATCCATATAATTACCAATAAAAAAATTGATACGTGCAATTTTTGTTACCTTAATCTTCTCACAACAATTTACCCATCGAATATAGTATGGATGTGGGTGCGGTTGTGTGGTCAAGCTAAGCTTCTCGACCAACTCAGCACTTGCAATGTTGCGGCTAGTTTCACCATCAATTACGACACGGCAACGTCGATTCATCACAACAAAGAAAGATTGGAATAAATTATTGACTTGATTTTGCTCCATCTTCTCCATTTGAGAAACTCAACACTCGTTGTGCTAGAATACTCATATCATCACCTGTCATTGTTAGCAGCAAACAAGAAAAAACACGAAGTTTATTTTCCTATCACTACTATGTATGAACAGTGAAAACTCTCAATATGCAAATGGAAGCATCTAACCAAGCTCTTACAAGGTTCTTACTATCAGCAAAGCAAAGGATACCTGGAGAGTGTGAGCCAACAATTGCGAGGGTCAAAACCTGTGATTGTTCGGACGGATATATGTGGAGTTTGGATAGGCAAACTATAGTAGCAAGGAATTGCAAATTTTCAATTCAGAATTGCAAAACTGAATAATAGTCCCAATCTAGTCTATATTACCAGTCTAAACTTATCTCGGACCTAGTTTAAGCAAGCAATATCACAACTCAACTCAAGGGACTCAAAAGGATAAAACAATTCTGATAATTTTCTTTCTTTTCCTTTTTACTCTCGTTCTTCTCTCTTTTTTTTTGGTGTGGCTTTTCCTTTTCTTTTCTTTTTCACCTTTCTGCCTTTTACTTTATTTTTTTTCTTTAGAACAGAACTGCAGCAAGAGCTAGCTACTCTATAACTCAAATGAAGCATCTAAACATGAGCTCATAACATGGAGGGAAAAAGAAAATCTTTCCTCTCTTTGTTCTTCTTTTTTTTGCACCCAAAATTAGAACGGACGCTACTGTTCTCTCTGCAAACTATTGGGAACCCAAGAGCATACCCAAAACTAGACCGTGAACAAGTTCAAGCTGAAACACAACGACACAACAGGGACTAAAATTCAGAGACACAATCTGAAAATAAAAAATTGCGAGGCACAAAGGGGATATAGGACAGCAGATACACAACGAATAACTATTTTTGGAGGGCAATTTTCTGGAGTTTAGGATGAAACAAAATAACAAGGATAGGGGGAACCTGACGGTGCACCCGAAGCTCTGATACCACTTGGTATGGACTAGGGTCCCGATCTTCCGAAAGGTTCAGATAACTCTTGATTTGGCGAAGATGTGACACACGTCGATCCGGCTCCTGAACAACACGTTCGAACCCCGCAATCGCAGCACCACGTCCTCTATGGTTATCAACCGGCGTTGCACGGTTGACCTCGCCTGAAGGCTAATCCCTGTCTGCGAATCAAGAACACAAGCAAGAACAAGAAAGAACGCAACCAATTTTGTAGATGAATGATTAATCTCCTAAGTTGGGGTCTCACAAACCGATGAACGGCGAAACTGTCTAAGCAGAATAATCTAAGGAAAACCCCAAACCCTAAGGAAGGGCGGCGCACGCTTATGAGGTCCCTAGGGTCGTCCATCCACCGCTGGACACAGCCCTAAGTGGGCTTAACAAAATACACGGCCCAAAGGCCAAAAGACGGTGGTGCAACACCGGACAGTTTCTGGACGTCTTAGTATTTCGGAAATTCCCGGCGACTCGGGATGACTTTGGATATGAGACCAGCGCTAATGGAAAGGTTATCAAATAAAGAACGTCCCAAACGGACTTCGTATGTGACCAGGGCGTCCGTTTTGGTGCAGGCTGTTTCTGGACTCCGAAACAGACTCAAAGTCGACTTTGTTTGGGCCTCCAACTTGACATGGACGTCCTTGCTGGCCCTCCACGCCTCTAACATCCTCCTTAACCATATTATTATCATCTCCATGGTTTCTAACAATAATTAACTCATTAGGTAGTAATATATTCTCAAATATAAATAAAGAGATCATTAAGAACATGCTCACCCGTAAATTCAATTGTCGTGCTCTAGTTTTTATCCTTGAATTATGTATGTATATTGGAGGAGTGTTGGTTATATCCGAGGGTGTGATGTCCTCATCACTAGCTTGGAAATTAGAAGGGATTCTGCGAAAAAGTGACGAGCATTATAAGACTAGGGTAAAAACGATTCGGAAAAGATTAGGGATGCAAGAAACTTACGAAGTGGCTTTCTTGAAGCCGGTGGAAGTCTTGATCTTCTTGGCGGGACCTTGAGTATCTTCACTAGGGCCCTCTGAAGTCCTTTTGCCGCTGGTTGGACTTGCGGCAATGAGATTTGTTCTCTGCGTCACCCGACGAAGGACCGGTCCGAATGCCATACCGGGACCTCTTGGGAACATTGGCTAGAGAATCTGTTACTAAGGGGGTTCTTTGAGATTTTCCGGTAGCGGCTTCGAAAGCAGCCGGAGCGGCTTGGCGATCCCTCTCGATCGCTTCGCTTCCTTCCGCCGTTCTTCAAGCTTTTGTGCCTCCGTGCGCGTATTGCCGGATGCGAAGCGAGAGGATCCGATGGGTCCGCCGATGGTCAAGGAAGTAGTACGTTTCTTCGTACTCGGTGCTTGAACCACCTTTCCGGACTTGGATATCTTCGGAGCTATGCTTGGGCGGCGAGAGGGTATGACCGGTCCGAAGTCCTTTAAGACCGGCTTGAACAGCGAGGGGAGCGGTATTGCCTCCATAGTCCTCCCCCAAGTATCATTAGGAGGTAGAGGGGGTGGCTCCTGAAGTTGTCCATTTTCTGTATTGAACAATTGGATTTGAATAAGAGAATGAAGATTAAAATGTAACAAGATTCAAAAATAAGAAGAGGGATACTTACGGGATCTCGAGGGTTTGACGTGTTGAACGCCGGACCCACTCTCGGACCTCCCGATAGATCTGGTTTCAGCTGCAGCATTTGCTTGAGGCGGATTTCTAACCGCTCTTTGTCGGGAAGAAGAGTTCCGTCCGGTGGAATGACAACATCTTCGTTAAAACACCATGCTCGGATGTTCTTGTTTCTTTAGTGGCTGGACTCCTCGCACTATGAAACTCCAAAGAACTGTTTCGGCGGTGACACCTTTGACTTCCTTTAGATACTTGATACAAGCCAAGAGAGCGAGGATTTCTTCTTCTTCTTTGAGTTTTTCCCTACTATCTAGGGTAGGAAAATTTTTGCTACCTTGGCGCTGAAAGGAGGGAGTGCGAGCTAGGGATTATCACAGAAGAACCACCCATTTTTCCAATGGGCTATGATTTTATTCAGGGAAATAGAAAAGTATTCATCTGCACTCCGAGCATTGAATTCCTACCCCGCCCATCGCAGCCTGGCGGTCCGATGAGGGAAGTGGGTGGATTTCGAAAATATATTGAAATAACTTGAAGTGGGGGAGAACTCCAAGGAAAGCTTCGCAGAGATGGATGAAAAAAGCGATCTGCGAGATGGAGTTAGGATTGAGATTCACTAACTCCCATCCGTAAAAGAAAAGAAGACCCCTAAAGAAGGAGCAGCAAGGGAGATCAAGGCCACGAAGGAAAAAAGCTTTGAGAACTAATTGTTGGGAGTCGTCTATCTCCCATGGGATTTGGCCGGGGGTAGGGATGCTCCAGTTCAAGATTGATTGAGAAGGAAGATATCCATCACGAACCGCATCATTGAGAGATGCTTCGATGACTTTGCTGCTACCTAAATCTTGAACACCGAATGGGAGTTGGTCGCGAGGAACGAGAGGAAGAAGACGCGGGGTTGGCGGAGGATTTCTTTTTACCCATCTTGAGACATGAAAAAAAAACTAAGATCGGTTTGTGCGGAAGGGAAGAACGATGATCGTGATGTCCGAAGAACAAGGGCGAATGGCGGGCGCGTATGGACTTTCGGGAATGGGTTTGACCTAGCTCGACCTTTCGGTTTCTTTTATAGGCACTCGAGACGGGCCCGACGGCTGAAAAGTTATCGGGCTATTTTATAGGGCCCGGGGAATTTGGCATTGAATGACTTATGTCGTGATCTGTGCAATTATGACCTAATGGCCATAAGGATATTAAAGATCTGTTATTTATTCGCGCTTATTATGACCTAACGGCCATAAGGATAAGCCATCGTGATTACTATATATTTATAAGAAATTTTCTCGTGAATAAGAACAGTCTGAAATATGAACTTTTCGGATTTGGATTAATGTAATGCTAAATTTCGTGATCTAGCAGTATGAAAGAGTTAGACCTTACCTAACTCAATGTTAATGGATGCCTTAGGTCTGTGGGTGTTAATCATCCGGCTCATAGGCCTTGGAGACTCGAGTCGATGTGAGAATATGGGAACAAACTGGTCCGATCAACCAGAATTTTCCTTTTTAGTTAAAATTAACTAAAAATGACAAAGATAAGACCGACTTAAGCGGTCTTAAAAGGAAATGTGATATGACTGGTTAGACCGGTCCGAGAAATGTGTTCTTGGGAAAAATTGCTAAGAGGGATATGATTTCATGGAAGATAATAAAGCATAGTCTCTTCAGAAAGACTCTTGCATTATTTGCGATCCTCAAATGATACAAGAGTCGGGGCTTTACCTAATTAGGTGCACTGATCGGTGCACCGTATCCAAGACGATGCTGTAACGATCGCGGGAGGTGGAAAATAATGGAAATTTAAATGGAGCGGTCTGTAAAGAATGTATATCAAAGGAAATAATGAAGAATCAACTAAGTGGACTCTTGCATTATTTGAAAGGAGTTCAAATGATCCACGAGTCGGGGGCTATACGCAATTGGGTGCACCTAGTCGGTGCACTCTGGAAGAAGAATATGCAATGATTACCTAATTAGGTGATATGAAGGATAAAAACACTAATTTTTTGGGCTTTTTAAAGCGCTTCGAAGAAAGAAGAACGATTGCAGCAGATTAGAGTTCTTTTTCATTTCACCATGGAATCAAGACCAACATGCAAAAGACTGGTCGGTCTTATTCAAGGTCAAATCAAAAATTACTCGGAGGTCTGCTGTCGTATACTTGCCTTATAGGTATACGAGATGATAAAGGAATGCATACGCAAAGACACGGTAACAAATCAATGAAGATAAAGGTGATGGAGATAAGCCAACAGACTGGTTCCTAACCGGTGCTGGAATAACGAGAGGATTCCATATACCGGTATGGACATGAGGCGGGTATCAAGACCGGCGTATGATAACTTGAGAAGCAGGTAAAGGAATAATTTATAGTCCGTTAGGACTCTGAATCAATAAGGAAAGCTAGAGATAGAACTCCCATATATGTAATCCGTGTAATCGACTAGGACTCGCATGTAACCCTAGCTCCCCTGGATATATAAGGCGGAGCGGGGACCCCCGAAAACTCTCTCGAGATCTTGCAATTAGCAATCTACTAAAGGCAATGCATAACATACATGACATAGGGTATTACTCTCCATCGAGAGGCCCGAACCTATCTAAAATTGCGCGTTGTTGTGTGTTCGTGTATTGCACCATCGAATTTCACGCTCGTGAGGGACCGAGTAGTTCTAGTGCCGAGTTTAAGACTCGACATCTTCTTTTGGATACACAGCCGAAGCCCAACTTGTTACCAAAAAGCACCTACTATGCCAAGAGACTGATATCCCCAATGTCGTTGGGTGTGCAAAAAATCCATGCATGCCCAAATCATTGTATATTATACCGGGGGATAAGTACAAGGACCTCATGAGATGCCCAAGGTGCAAACGAAGTCATTACAAGACGAATGAGGACTATGATGTAGACACAACTAATAAGACGGAGAAGAATGACGGGAAGAGGAAGAAAAGCAATATCGTCGGCCTTGGTCATGTGGTACCTACTAGTGGTCGATCACATAAGACGGATATTTGCCAAGTCAAGAGATGCTTGAACCGATGACATGGCATACACGTAAGAGGGACCATAATGAGCTGAGTCATCCATCTGATGGAACCCGGTGGAAAAACTTCGATCGTAACCACCGTGACGACTTCTCTCACGAGCCAAGAAATAAACGGTTTGCATTGAGTACATATGAGATGAACCCTTTTGGTCTAATGAGGAACGTTCGCATCGTTTGTCCTGTGCTTGCTAACAATGTTCAACCTCTTGCCGTGGTTGTGCCACAAGAGGAAGTACATATTGTTGTCCATTCTTATATCCGGACTGAAAGAGCCTGGAAACGACATAGATGTCTTCCTGGAACCATTGTTTGAAGACATGCAGAAACTATGATTGGAAGGTGTGCGTATATGGGATAAGCACCGAAGAGAGTACTTCACGCTGAAAGCTATCATTTTCGTGACCGTAATTGATTCTCCGGCGTTAAGTACGCTTTCGGGTCAGGTGAAAGGAAAGGAGGCATGCTTTGTATCGATGTGTTGATGATACATCACACGTGTATCTTCCATCATCCAAGAAGACAGTACACTTGAACTCGTCGATTCTTACATTGGAGCCACCCGTATCGATGGATGGCCAAACAATTTGATGGTACGTTTGACCTCTAGGAATATCTTTGATAAGACAAAAAAAACATTAGAGCTACATTTGGAAAGGCCGTGAAGGGAGTTGCAAAGTCAAAAGCTGCAACGCCGTATAATAAGCTTTCTATATTCTACGGATATCTCGACTACTAGGAAGAATTAGAAGTGATCATGCCTTTAGCTGGATGCACATTGGGAAAGGTGTATTTCACAGCACTACCGGCCGACCTACCTGGTAAGACAAAGGATGAATGGAACGCACGTAAAAACCTTTAGCGATGAATATTAGGCCAAAGCTCCATCCGAAAGACAGAGGGAACAGAAAATACTACCTCCCGCCAGCCTGCTACACCCTAACGCATGAGGAGAAAATAGCATTCTTGAAGTGCCTTCACGGGATTAATGCACCGACTGGTTTCTCATCGAATGTCTAAAATCTCGTGGACATGAAAGACTTAAAGATAAGTGGTTACAACACTCACAATCGTCACACACTACTTTCACTGTTTCTGGCTATCGCCATCAAAGTTGTGAAATATGAATAGTTGAAGTTGACTATAACTTGTTTGTGCTACTTCGGAATGCGAGTCTCAAAAAAGGTGATCAATAAACACGAGTTGGATAACCTATGAACCCACATAGAGGAAACAATGTGCATGGTCGAGATGTGTTTTCCGCCATCCTATTTTGATACTATGGAACAATTCATGCTTCATATTGTGGACCAGATATCTGCTTTGGGCCCCGTCTACATGCATCATATATTTCCGTATGAGAGGTTCATGTATGTTATTAAACGTTATGTACATACTTGTTGTCACCGAGAGGGTTCAATGATTGAGGACTACACCACTTAGGAGATTATTGACTGTTGTGCAGATTATATTAAAGATGGTAGATCTACTGTTGTACCTGTGTCTCGTCATGAGGGAAGGTTAAGTGGAAAAGGTATACGAGGACTGAAATCATTCAACGACCACAAATATAAACGAGTGGACAAAGCCCATTTTACTGTATCTGCAATAATAACGTATTGTGGCCCCGTATTTCGCAAAACACATTGACGAGCTTGAACTGAACAATATTCAGGGCAAAAGCGGTACATGGATAGTATAGGAGCACAATAAAACTTTCACATCATGGTTCGAGAATCAAGACCTTCCACGTGGGGACTCGATGGATGAGAAAATATTGAGAATTTTAGCCGTCCGACCTTCAAAGACTGAGGTAACTTATCGGGCGTATGACATTAGTGGTTTTTACTTTTCACACTTCAAAGAAGGACACAAAAATTATGTGTCAAAACAACGCAGTTTGAGTTGAAGCCCTTGATGACGATAACAATTAGAAGGTTAAAAGGAGCCACCACGTTGGGGCTCAAGACCAAGAAATTCCCACATTAATCAGTGGAAAAAAGATAGATCTAAACCGTTGAATATTACACATCAAAGGACGATCGTTGGATTTAATATAGGCATGTAGCACGAGGTTCATATTGTCCAAAAAACTCACCGTGAAGCCTAATGGAAGTCCTATTCCAACACGTTTTCTACTGTCCAAGAAACTCACTCGTCAAGCCAAAACTAAGTCTCTAGTTTTCATTTTAAAAAAGCCTAATCAAAGTCCTATCCTAATCAAAGTCCTATCCGCTCTGATGAAAGTACTATCCGACTCGAACAGTGGTTTTTTGTACATTATAAAACAAACATGTTCCATGCACTATGAAACAAACTAAAAACATTGGTATTAGTCCTTCGTCCACATCATCAACTATTATGTCGGGATTTTTGCCGGAACACCAGGACACATCTAGATTTTAATAGTGATATTATTGATGAAATATCAAGTGGTACTAAACAAGTAAATATGGTCTAAGACTAGGTGACACTGGAACAACATTTTTGGAAAAGCCTTTGATGAATAGGAAAAAAAATAACTCTGTTGAGTTACATTTATTTTTTCACTGAACTATATGTGTAACCTGCCGATAGCGCAGAGCCACCTAGCTAGTTATGGGTATATAGAGGAAATATGGGAGCTGAACTATGGACCAGATTTGCAAGTTCCTATCTTCAAATGCAAATGGGTCAAACACCCAAATGGGGTGGAGGTCGATGAGTATAGGTTAACTCTCGGTGATCTTAAGAATGTAGGTTATAAAGATGACCCGTGTGGATACTCGCTAAGGTATTAGAACAGGTGTTCTATATACTCCGATGGATGAGAAGAAGCACATTTTTATTCCCGGTAAACAAAGAATCCTTGGAGAGGATGGTGTGGACGATCAAGATGCATACAATCAGTATGATGAAGTTCCATTATTCGTGGATCCAAAAAAAATTAAAGTCATAGAAGCAAAACTATAGTATCAAGGAATGCCATACCTGCGTAACGTCTCGTGAAGGAAAATCATTCAAGAATAATGTACCTTTATTATTCCATTGTGATGTACTTTTTATGTACCGAATATGTACCTTTATAATTCATTGGCATGTACTTATGAATTTTCGGCAGCTCAAATTAATTTAACAATACTTTAATGAATTTCCTGCAACGTAAATGAATTTAACAACTTGTTATATATTATTTGGCAACTCAAATCAATTTAACAACTTTTAAATAATTTTTTGGCATCTTTCATTAATTTAACAACATTTCAATGATTTTTCGAGAACGTAAATGAATTTAACTACATTTTAATGAATTTTCAGCAACGTAAATCAATTTAACAACATTTTAATGAATTTTCAGCAACATAAATGAATTTCACAACATTTTAATGAATTTCAGCAACGTAAATGAATTTAATAACTCGTTAATTATTTTTTCCACCTAAATCAAATAACCAACTTTAAAATGATTCGTCAGAAAATTTAATAAGTTTACAACATTTTAATGCATTTTTGGCAATGTAAGTGAATTTGACAACATTTTAATGAATTTTCAGCATCGTAAATGAATTTAATAACTTGTTAATTATTTTTTTGCCACTTAAATCAAATTAACAATTTTCATTTGCTTAACAAAATGAATTTCGTACCACTTCGCTCGCCTAACGTCGCCCTCTCCCGCTTATAAACCAAGACGCGCTGACATGTGCGAAGTTACTAAAGAAAAACGTAGTCCTTGTTGTGTCCCGTGGGTCGCTTAGGTATGGGTCGGCCTAAAGCTGGGCCCTATATCGGTATTCTGCCGATTGGCCTCAATTTTTTGCATTTCAAAAATCTTTAGAAGATTTAGATAACTTATTATTAATTAATAATAAGTAGAGTCCACTTGTTTTATTAAAGTCTTTTATTAATAATAAGTATTTAAATTTAAAATGCTTTTTTGCCTTTTAAACCCTAAATTTATTATTAAATTTTAATAATAAGTATTTAAACCCTAAAAGCTGCCTTATACATGGTATTGGCCCAATGGACCCACTTTTTTATTAAAGTACTTAATTGATAATAAGTTAAACTGGTTAAATAATAATTATTTTATTTTTAAAATACAAAGAAGGCTTATGACAAATTTTTATTTAATGTGGTTAACTAATTATTGTTGGGCCCACTAGTGGTTAATTAATAATGCTTGTGGATCCTTTGTATTTGTTTTCAAATAGTTATGTAATAATGCTTAGGCCCACTCATCAATTATTTTGATTTTTTTGAAAATATGATTTTTTCAATAATTTAAATCAATTGAATAATATTTTTTAAATGACAATAGTGATTTCGGCCTAGATTTTAATATTAGGCCCATTATTAGTTCATCCACTAGTTCATTAATATCGTGTGTTTTATTCTTTTGATTTCTATTTAAATTTTAAAACTTGTTAGTTCAAGCTGAAATGTTGTCCAAATTCAGTGATTATTGTTTCTAAATTCTTGTAAAATTCCAATCTATCCATTTTCACTTTGTTTTGTAAGAATCTCAAACTTATTTTCTTGAAGTATCTATAAATGTACTTATGGTACGTTTTAACATTAACTTATTCATTTTTATTTCATAAACCATATTGATTTTGACCTTTAACATTCGGCCATGCATGCCATTTATAAACACACACGTGGATTTTCTGGTTCAATTTTTTAAAACATATTAATGTGTATGGTATCAAACAACATGAGTTTAAGTATAACACTCAACTCACTCGAGAAATATAGTCACATTTGAACTAATTTTTTTTGAAAATATTTAAAAAATATCAAAAATATAAGTGAGTTGGAATGCTCGGGAAACAGATGTCGTCCCAAAATGTAGGTCAAATAGGCTTATAGTTTACAACTGATGAATGTGCAAAATAATAGAAAGAACTTGGTATCATTTGATTTGTTCGTATCGGAAGAATTCGTATTATTTTTGAATTGACAATTGGCACACACATTTGTAATACAAATTTAAATCTACTTTAATTTTATTGGAATTTTTTAAATTATTTGGGTCATGTAAAATTCAAGAAAAAAATTGTAGATGAAATATTATATTAAAAAGTTATGGAGTAGAACCCTAACGCCGGGCCTCCTCCTCACCGTCCGAGCTCCTCCTCTCTGCCCGTCGGATCTCCTCGCCCCGCGCCGGACCGAGCTCCTAACTCCGCTCCCACTCGAGCTCCTGCTTTCGCCCGCCGGACCTCCTCCTCCCACGCCGGCGCGAGCTCCTCTCTGCCCGACAGAGCTCCTCCTCTGCCGCCCAAGCTCCTCCTCATCGTGCTGCCCTCCCCTACGGCCTCACTAGCTCCTCCTTGCCACGCCACCTCCTGCGGCCCCGTGTGCCCTGGTATGTCATCCTCCTTTGTCCCCCTCCGCCCGGGTATGTCGTCGGTCGGTAGTCTGCTTGTTCATGGCCATTAGGGCTTGACAGCTCGCTAGCATTCCGTGTAGTGCCGAAATGCTCTGGGCACTATGTTATGGACTATGAACTTGCTGTGAATTTGTCGGACCGTTATATTGGTATGTGAATTTTCTGTGAATCTTCTATGAATTTGGAGATGTTAGCATGTAGCGTTAGATCTCTAGCACTTTGTTTTGTTGATTACCAAAATTAGTTTGTAGCATCGATCATTATTTTTGGTTACCGTATTTTGCTTGCTTGCCTTGTTGATTAATTATATTAGTGTCGTGAATAGCTATATTTTCCTTCGGTTGAATTGGAGCAAGTAAAAATTATATTTTTCTTGCCTTGTTGGTTGTCTGCTAGATTCAGCTTGCTATATTTTGCATTGTCTAATTGCAGCAGTATTGATTACTGTCGTTGGTTGCAGTCTAATTGCAGCAGTATTGATTAATGTCGTTAGTTGCAGTCTAATTGCAGCAGTGTTGATTAATGTCGTCGGTTGCAGTCTAATTGATCGATGATTGATCATTTTGCTTGTCGAAATGAGGCACATACCTTTGGCATGTTGCTTTATCATACCTTTGACTGGAACCTTACAATCGGGAGCGCAAAGAGGAAATGTGGAATGCCGTTAGATCACACATCATCTTCCCACCAGTGGACCACGAGAAAGCCAAGAAGGCAACACCGACCGCAATGTCACATATCTTCCGAGAATGGAGGTCCAGGCTAAACTACCATTATGTCAAACATGGCATAACACCTTTTGATGACTATGGACAAATAAGTCCACAGGATCGTGAACTATTTGTTCAGGAGAGGACAACTGGACCTACCAAGGACCTTAATGCAAAGATGTTAGAGCTGAACAAGAAAAATAAATGCAAGCCACACTTGGACCCCGGCGGATACAAGAAAAAGATTCCGGAGTGGAGGGCTGAAAGAGCATCTAGGCCCCTAGTGGGTTTTGGTGAGTTGATTGACAAAACGATTAAAGGACTAATGTGTTTATTGAGACGATGAGCAGGAATTTAATTGTAATATCATTATCGACCATAATTCATATGCGAACTTACGGATATTATTCTTATAAGATCATAGATTCCATAAGATGAAGATTTATGCATATGACAAACAAGTGAGCAAAAATGAGGAAAAGGGACATGGTGTACAATCATATATTTATATATCTCTACTATAATAATTATGAAGAGAAGAAGGACATGTTGTACCAAGAAAATATCAATCAAAATGAAATCAACCGAAGGAAGAAAAAGGAGTATGGCTGAATTGTGAGATACAAAATGATATGGGAATTAAGATGGTAGGAAGATGAAGGAATAACATGATTTGGTTGCGATGGACCATACATTGGACAAGGCTTGACACCGAGGGACCGTAGTGATGGAGAAGAGCAAGTGGAGTAGACTCGACGGATCTTTCAATCCATGAACAATCACATATCATTAAGTATTAAATTATTTATGAAAGATGAGCTATGAATGGAAACTGCAAAGTTGATCAAAAGGATTCAATATTCATAGTCATCAGCTCAAGGTGGATATGCTCGGGTTTCTATTCATGTTGTCAACCCCAAATTGAAGCAAAATTGATAAAGTGGCAAGTGACAAGTCTACAACTCAAGAAGTGAAAAATGTATATTTTCTTTTAATCTTGAGTATAGGTTTGCCGTACTATCAAGGGGATGCAACATTATGCTTCCACAATGTTCAAAGTGGTGAACATCCTAAGTAAGAAGCCATGAGAGAAAACACCGAAACCCAACTTGTTAGTAGGCTAACCTGACAAAAGCAGACCGACCGGTTTTGCAAACAGGTCGGATCGTGGCTTTGTAAACCTAAGGTTTTACCTCTGCTTGTTAGTGTGATAGTGTTCTAGACCTTGTTTAGAGCCTATACACAAAAATTGGTGAGATGCGATCAAATAGAAATGAGTGGAGTACCTTGTGGAGCTTAGTTGGTGTGCTTGACCAGAAACAGGGCAGACTGGTTTGTGAAACCGGTCGGACCAGTTTGGGCCGACACACCCAACGGCTAGTTTTCCGAAACTGTTTAAATAGCCTCCCGCCCCCTCTTTCGAGGGTTGCTGGTTCCGGATCAATTCAGAACATCCCAACTGCCATATTGAGCTCTCCCTAACACCTCTTTGTGAGACTTCGGTGATTTGGTGAAAATCTTTGAGTTGGGTTGAGAGATTTGAGCATTTGTGAGCAATCCAAGCCTTGAGCCCTTTTTGGCTGCGTCGAGCAATCTTGTGGCATTTGTTACTCTTAGAGGTGAAGCCTCCTAGACGGCTAGGCGTTACCCATGAGCTCCCAAGTTGTGGTGAGCCAAGGGTTAGTTTGTGAAGTTTGTGAAGGTTGTTATATCAAGCTAGTGGATATGGGAAAGTGGTTGAAAGAGACCCGGTTTGGAGTTGGTGTTTGTGGCGCCCCACTCTCGGGACTACACTACGTATACGTACCAATCCCTGGAACAGTAGTTGGTACACACGTAGATGATACAAATCCGATACAACAACCTTTATTTATTCCTCAAAGGGATAGTAGCTAGGGGATACATGGTCCGGATTACATTCAAAGAGGCGGATAGGCCAAACTCATATAAAAGAAAACACACTCGGAAAGCATCATAAACTCCACAGGCAACATCGAGCGAAGGACGCGACCTACTCCTCATCCTCGTGGTATTCTCCATCTTCGTGTGAACAAACAAGCAACGAGTGAGTACATAAGGTACTCAACAAGCTCTACCACTAGCAAGGGATATTATTTATGAAATTTAGTTGTGGTCAAGGTAGGGTTAGAGTTTGAGCAGATAGCGCGGATGCAGGTGTTCACTACAGAAGCAAAGGGGTTCTTGAAGACGAAAGCAATTTCATAATTTTAGTTGGTCGGACCTGGGGGAGATATTCATCAAACTCGACAGTTCCCATTCTTTTTAGATGAGCCTTCGACCGAAGGTCATAATAGCTTTGGTACACCGGGCCAACACCATTTCCAAAACACACGGGCATAAGGCTGCCCACTCACACGTTAAGGTATTATTATTTGTGGCTAATCAACGAGAGCTCAAGGTTTGGCGTGTCAATATACCGTGATAACGGACATCCGGATAGTTTTATACACTCTGCAGAGGTTGGTACACTTACCCACAAGCTATATGTTCTTAGCTACGGAACACATAACGCTGCCGCCGCAACTAGGCACGCTCACAAGTCCACCCCGAATGCCTAGGGATCCGACGCGTTTGACACAAGCATGTCGTCCACCATATACATGCCAAGTACTTGGACTTCTCCAAATAAACGATCCCTGGACCTCCGTCATCTACTACACCCGGTGGAACTTCTTTCTGCGTAACCCGAGTTTGGTGCACGGTCCTGCCCGTAACAGGTTCCGTGGTTGTACACTAAATCACCAATTTGTGGTCCGAAGAACCGGTCCTTATATGGCAGGGCAAACACTCGTCCATCGCAAATGGATAGCACCTAAACATCAAGTACTCTACACCAGTACTAGGAGTTTCGCCCACGGCCGGTATCATTTCCCACCCAACTTCACCTTAACACGGTTGGTCTAATCACCCACCCATCAACACACACCACCAAACACATTTTCATAAATAGGGTGTATGATGAAAGATAGTAACAGTTCCTAAGCAAGATACTAATATATCATTAACATACTTAACAATACAGCTAGGTTGATTCTATTGTTCTAATAGCAATCAAGGATATAATGTTCGCATCTAAAGTGATTTGAACATTATCATACAACAATTGGGCTCCAGACAAAATATTTGCAAGGATAATGCATATAAGAGTAGCTTCCTATATAGGTGCGAGAATAAGCAGAGAAATTAGGATCAATTATGATCAAGGAACTGAAAGAGCTTGCCTCCTAACGCGTCCTCGACGTCTTCCTCGTCGTCGGGGTCTTCGGGCTCCTACTCTTGGTTCTCCTCGTCCATAGACGGCGTTAGAGTTCCTAAGCTACGTCACATACAATAATGGAAGCAAAAGGAATAGCAAGGAAAAACCAAATAAAATGGAGTGAAGAGGAAGGCTTCGGGTCCTAGGGTTTGTTATGACGATTCCAACGGCGTCAGAATCGCCTAAAACGGAGCTACGGTTGAAATGTTATGGTCGTGGGAACTGCGGGGGTGTTTTCGTAAAAATCATCTAGGATTTCTATAAAAGAATAAATAAAATTTGGAAATTTGGAGAAGTGGAGAGGCTAAAATGCAAAAATGCATTTTTGGGTCAGCTAGGGACCTATTTGTAATTTTTGAAAAGCTCGGGGGGCTTTATGTAAAAATCTAAGGGCTTGTTAATTTATTCTCGAAAAGGCCGGGGGATTTATGTAAAAGTGGCTTTTCAGGGAATAGAGGATTTATTTCCTTATAGGAAATTCCGTGGAATAGGTCCACGGGACCCGTGGACCGGGTCTATGGCTTGGTCCACCGGTCCACGGTGGACCGACGAGCGGTGCGGCCTAGGGGCTTGCTAGAGTCGCGAATTCCGGCAGCCGGAGACGGTCGTACGAGGGGATTAGGGCGTGCCGGCGGCAAGTGGGTCGTGGCGAGCTAGTGGGGGGGTTGGCGATGCGGGGCGGCGTCGGACGGGGATGTGCCGGCCTATAGGAGGCTCGGGTGGTGGTGGCGGAAGGAGGGGGTGGTCGCGTAGTGCGGTATTGGAGGGGGAAAAGGGGCTAGCGGGACGCGCGGGCGTATGGCGGAGCCGGCTAGCGCCATGGCTCGCGCTCGGGGAGGCCGAGCTGGCCGGGCGATGAGGGGAAACAGAGAGGTGGGCTGGCCTCCGGTGGCGGAGCGAGAGGAGGGAGGGGGATGGGAAGCCGGAGGGGTGTGAGGCTTGCCTGCGAGCTTGGGCGGCTGCGGTGGCGAGCAAGCGTGGAGCGGGGCGACTTTTATAGGGGGTAGGAGCGGAATGGCAACGGCGACGCACGACGCCAACGCGACGAAAGCGGAGTCGCGGAGAGGGGGAGGGCCGAGTACGGCGCGCGGCGTGTGGGGAGGAGAGGCGATCATGGTGGTGTCGACGCAAGGTCACAAGCGGTCGTGGCGGTTGGCCGGGAGCCGCAACGGAGGGGGGTACGAGCGACGTTGGGTGTGCGGCGCGACGCGCGAGGGGATAAAGGAGGGGGAAGGAGCCAAGGAGGGCGGCGGCTTGGGCGCGCGAGCGAGGCTGGCGGGGTGTGCGCGGAGTGCGGACGGGGCGGCGGTAGCGAGGTAGGCGACGGGCGGAGGTGCAGCTGGGGCGCGACGGAGCGGAGGGCCGAGGGCAGCGGTGGGCTGGGCCGGGGAGGGAAAAGAGGGTAGGGCGGACCGATAGGGAATTGTTTCCTTTTCTATTTTCTCTTCACTCTTTAAGTCAAAATAAAATTAAATAAAAATCAAATAAATTCCAACGAACCAAAATAAGGTGAAGAAAAATATAAGTAAGGTAAATAAAATAGAAACAACCAAGTTTGCAAGTGTTAGGATTTTATTTAAAAATTCTATGTGTTGTTTTCCTATATATGTAATTAGGTTTTAGTTTCCTAGTTAATTTTCGTAAATATTTTTCCTAAATAAAATAAAATGATTTATTTAATGGGTTTTAATTTGGCCAAAAATCGAGGTGTTACGGTGTTGAAGCAACTCAAGCTTCCTCAACGGAGATGTAGGATTCACGTGGTGAATTCGAACTTCGCAAACAACTTCTTGTGTCATCTTCCGCTTCGATCTACTTGGTTGTGTTTGTTTGTGATGTGCGGGGACTAAGTATGACTACAAGAAACATCTATTGAAGCACAACTTCGAGTATTGGTTTGAGATAGATACAAGAGCAAGGGTTCATGCATTTGACAAAACAAGTCCGACCTCTTTTGGTAACCGGTCGACCGGTTTTGGTAGTGACCTCGGTTTTAAGTTTTAATTTGCAGGATTCTCCTATTCACCCCCCCCCCCCTCTAGACGACATTAAGGTCCTTTCAAGGGCGATGGAAGAAAAGCTCCGTGCGGAAGGGAAGCCTGGTCCATTAGAGGGCCTCGAGCCACGTGCCAAAAATTGGGTTCGTGCGCACTCCACGATGGATAAAAATTGGGAGATTATTCGATGGACGCGGAATCAACGCAAGTTATCCAACAATTGACGGGTGACATCAATTCGCAGATGTGGTCTAGTGTTTTTCAATCCGAATATCACGGAGACCAACTCTCTCTTGCTACGAGGACCAAAGAGCAAGGTGGGCGGGTGTGAGCGAGTGTCCTCCAAGGCAACTTAGAAAGGGGGTTTCTCGTCTAGCTCTTCCGCCTCGTTGTACAAAAAACATAAATTTCACAAGAAAGATAAGGAGGAGACGGACAAGGTAGAGTGGAGACGACAGATGGAGATGTACCAAGCTGATATGAGAAGTGGTAGTATCCCCAGTACGACCGATGTAGTCCCAACCACTTCGCCTAGCTTTACCTCCCCATTATAAGCGGAAGTCATAACGCAAGAATGTCCATGTGAGCTGCATGTGTCGTTTGGTTACAAGGGAAAGACCTTGAAGGTTGCAAGCTGGTAGATCACTTCCAATATGAACAATCCACAACATGGATATTCCTCCCGGAGTACGTGCGTGTCACCGTCGAGGAGGTCAATCAAGGATATGAGGAGCACGAGATTGAGTGCCCCATACACGACGCAGGGATTGTTACTCTACAAGATGCTATTGGTTTCTCCATCATGTGAAAACGGCGTGAGGTTGTGCTCTCGGAACCGGGAGTTTCCCCTCCCCTCTTGTCCGGACACGGATCGGTTCATGAGAATCAACAACGCACGGGGATGAAGTTGGAGCAGGACAACCGTCTCCTTTGTCGGGTGCTACTTCAGCCGCTAAGGAACGAGATGACCAAGGACGAGTAAGTTGTTATGAGTCCTATACTCGCAGACCCCGTAGCAAGAAACGGCCATAGTACACGGCTTTGAAGAGCCTCGGCAGCAAATAGTCCCCCTTGTCGAGCATGAAGGGCAATGTATCCCCTCCGTCGAGCTAGAAGCTGAAACACTAGCCTTGGATGAAGAGCCTCGGTTTATCGAGCCTCTTCGGGAGGAGTTTACTCCTATAATTCCTAGGAATATTACGCCTATGGGAGTGGATCCGTCAAAGCCGCAACTCTGAACATGTCACGAAATACTACTTGGAGCGAACGAGGAGGGGACCCGTGCAACCAATCACGGAACCTCGTCAATTGCTACAATACGATGATGACATGTTTGAGGGTCATGACGAGAATGAGGACTTCCCAAATATCATCTTTGGCAAACCCCTCGTATCTAAAAACATGTTGTCAAGCCTACCTTGGGAGATGCAGAAGCTACATGATCGGTACATAGCGGCAGCGAAAGAAGGAGTGGATGTGTCACCAGTAAGCTTCCAAAGTATGTGCTCAACGATACCGATGACTCAACCCTTGGACAATATTTTAATGATATCCACACTATGTTTCGGCTCCACGAGATGGCAACGGCCTTCGTAACCTTGTGGTGCATGTAAGTGCCTCCATCCATCTTTTTCGTATTTCCTACTTTTTGAAATACATGTTATGTAGCTTGAATTCAATATTTCAAAAGAAGAGATACGACGGACCCGATTGGAATGTTGGGTACCTCAATCCGAGCTTGATCAATCAAAGTGCAATCAACCCGCTGATAAATGAGAAAGACAAGATATATAAGGACAAGACACCGGAAGAGTTACAAGAAAGGACACCATGAGGACAAAAGCAAGGGGTCGAGCTGCAAGTCATATTAACGAGTGCTTCGGGGAATGCCGGGATTGCCATGCCATTTACGCGCCTTACCACTTCAAGTAAGTTCGACCACTTCCTTCCTCTCGTCGGTTGTAAAGATAGATTACATACTAACTAATACGATCTTTTGTTACGGTGGTCATTGGATTTGTTTCCTGATCATGCCAAAAATTGAATATCTCTTAGTCTTGGATAGCCTTGACTATGACTCCAACCGCTACTAAGATATCGTGAGCGTCATAAATTGGTAAGTAGAGAAGTACAATTAAATAGCGGTAATTTCATGCAATAATACGCTTTTCTCAATACAATAGTGCTTATTTGAACTACATAAAGAACCCGAAGGTGGCGCATTACATGATTCGGAAACAACTATACTTTCGTCACAAATTTCCGGTAAGACATACGTGACATCTAATTTTTTTATCCTCCTATCGTTGAAATTAGAAGTGATGCTATTTATTTCATCTATTTTATAGTGCATTAAACAAGCAAAAGGTAGTGTGAATCGTGGATACTACGTATGTGCGTATTCAAGCTCCGCTGCAACCTACTTGAACGCCATCACCCACGAGACCACCGAAGAGGTACGCTAAGATTGTTTCTGTTTAATTTGCATTCTTTTTTTTGTCTATCATCTACTAACTTTCATGAATTTACTGACAGAGAACCCAATGTCTAGAAAAGGCAAGGATAACGGACAGAAAGATAATGGATGAAATCTTCAAGAAAGGATTCATGTCGGTCCAGTAAATATTTGAGTACAAATGACTTGTACTACATTGTTGCTAGGATGAGTCGTTTCTTTTTAGGGAGGTCATCAGTCCTCGTGGTCGTTTTTTTACAAGGAAAGTGACGTGACGAAGGAGTATCGGGCACTTTTTGAGTGGTGCGGTTCGAAACGCCCGTATGAGCCCGATGTAGTTGAAGATTCGTATAGTGTAGACTTTGTTTGAAAAAACATGTCTAATGTGCACATTATGATAACTTTGATGGATTTGCAATCATTTGTAAATATTAATGTGTTGTAATAATGTAATGTTAATGTTATGTGATGTAAATGTTGTTAATGTGATATAATTGTAATTTATTATTTGTAATGCGTATTTATTTTTTATTAAAAAAGTCAATAGTCATGGTTCACTATGTCAACCGTGGCTATAGTGCGTGACTATAGCCACGGTTGATCCGTTTAACGAGGCTACGGATGTTTTTCAATAGTCTCGAAAACATAGCCACCATGGGGCTAACCGCGGCTGTAGAGCTGCCCCAACCGTGACTATAGTTGGTTATTGCTATGGTGATTCTCGTAAACCTCTTCAAACTCAATCGGCCAATTTTGTATTTCAGTTACAGGTCCTCAAGAAATATTATCTCCATATAAAAAAAGCATGACTTTGTTATGAAACCGACAGACATTTATGATTTGGGGAGAGAGTTATTGCTGTCATTAAATTGTGGACGAATTTATTAGGGTGGTTGGCACCCGGGAGGAACCTTCCGGCGTTGGAGGAGCTCGGTCCTTTCCCTGTATAAATAGGAAGGCAACTCATAGACAAGTCTGGGCCTCCGGTTGTAATGAGCTACATGCAAAGAAAAGAGCCCTCCGTGTACACTCGTATACCTGTGAGATTAATAAGAAGAAAGCCAGCCATTTCCCTATCTATTGTGTTCATCCATTTGTGTTATGTGTGTGTGTGCAACAGTAGAATAATCTACAAGCTGATTAGGTTGTTTCACAACACGTTATCAGCATGAGTCTCTACCGAGCTACAAGGTAAGAATCAGCCCATGCTATCCTACCTACCGATGCATCATGGTAAGTGCAAACACAAGAACAGCTTGCTGCTAACAGCAGCAATGGACAGTAGAAAATCATACCCGATAGCTAAATGCTATGTACCAAGTGCTACCTGAAGATAGCACTAAACTGCTCTTTTGCTTTACATTTCTATACACACATGCAAGTGCTACCAGAAGCTAGCACAAGACATCACCATTTTTGGTGCTTACACGTGTGCCGGTCCCGAAGACCGAGCACCGGTGGACATGGCCCTGAAGCGCCATGACCCGGACCTCTCGAAGAAGGTCAGCTGCGACGCCTATGAGCTCGCAGCGAGGTTGACACCCGAAGTTGTCACCTCCTTGACGCACCGACGTGTCACCGCCGTCGACGGACCGCCTCGCACCACACGCGTCGTCGCAATGGGAGCTCGTGGCCGTCACGGGAGTTCTAGCACCGCCGTGGGGATGAACAAGCTCCACGCAAGTGCTGTCGTTGTACCCCGAGTCCGCCGCCCGTCGCCGCCATGGAGAGGCCGTCTACCGGCCCCCGCGCGTGCAACGTGGCGAGTCCCCGGTTATAGCCCGGGCAGAACCGGTAGGGGACGCGGCCCCGAAGAGCCGCAACCGTGCTGCCGCATGGCGGTTACCCTTTGAGCGCCGGCGGTCCGGAAGAGCCGCCGCCTCCCTCCCGGCCGGGGCCCCGAAGCGCCCGTGCCTTGCACGCAGATCCGCACCGCCTCGTTGAGCAGCGAAGCGGGGCTAGCGTGCCGCACGCCCCGAGCCCGCGCCGCCTCGGCCTCGCCGGCCGCGGGCCGCGCTTGGACGCGCTCGGCCGCGAGCCGGTCCCGCCCGCCGGGACGCAGGCCCGCTCACGCGCCCGATTGGCCCGCGCGCCACCACGAGGCCGCGCCCGGCCTCCTCCCTCCCGGATCTCCGGCAGATCCGGTTGAGCTCCGCCGAGGCCGCCACCCTCGCCGCGCGCCGCCCGGCCGCGCGGGCTCCGCGCGCCGTCCCGGCCGCTAGCCGCGCCCGGCCGCGCCGCGCCTAGCCGCGCTCGGCTGCCAGCCCCCGTGCGCCGCCCCCTATCGGGAAAGAAAGGAGGAGGACCGGGCACCGCCGCGTGTGCGATCGGTGCTCGCGTGCGGCTAGGGTTAAAACCCTAGCCGCGGCTGGGCTGGCCAAGTTTGGCCCAAAAGGCCACCGCCCGGAATGGGCCAAGGGCCCATAGGCCGGCTCCGAGGCCAAAACGGCCCATGCGCGCACGTGAAAAGAAAAGAAAAAAAAAGAGGGGGGGGGGTGGGGGTTTGGGGCCGGGCAGCCTTGGCCCGGAAGGCCTCCAGCCCATAGGCCGGATTGGATCAAGTCCGTACGCGCATAAAATAAAGAAAAGAAATCCTGGACTGGGCCTAATTACATTTTCTATTTAAATTTGCGTTTTAACCCCCGAAGTTTGGTTAATTCACGGAATTATATTTCCTGGACATGGGAAAATTGCAGATTAAACCCCGAAGTGTTTGATTGCAGTTTTTCCACATCTAACCCTGTTTTTGTCCGTATTAGTTTGTGCATTATTATTTTATGCTCACTAACATGCAGGAAATTTTTCTAGGAATATTCATGACCCGCATAATTGCAATATCCACATGCACTATTTACCCGAAGTAATTTGCATGATATTGCGAGCATGTCGGACATTGCAAAGAGGGTGTTCACCCAGCTTGCCTTGGACGGCAGCAACTACCTCACCCGGGCTCAAGATATTGTCATTAACCCGAGATCCATGCGCCTCGGTCATACTATTGCCAAGCCCGAAGTCGGCAAGGAAAAGGCCGTGGTCGATGACGCCGATAGTGCAAAGGCTTTGCATTTCTGCATCATCACATACACCCGGACCTGAAAATGGAATATATGATCGAGGAGGATCCATGGGTTCTGTGGGAATCCCCGAAGGATCGCTTTGACCAACAACGAGCCATTGCACTCCCACGAGCTCGGAATGATCGGATTACCCTACGCTTCCAAGACTATAAGTCCGTGGCGGCGTATAACTCGCCATTCATCGAATCGTCTCAATGTTGCGTCTCCGTGGCCAGCAGATCACGGACGCCGAGATGATCGAGAAAACCCCGAACACCTTCCACCCAGGCAACATTGTTCTGCAACAACGATACAGGTGTCGAAGTATACGAGATATTCTCAGCTCGCTCGGACCACGTTAGTTGCGGAACAGCAGAATGAGGTTCTCATGCTTCTCCACTCTGCCCGACCCATCGGGTCGATGGGTGTGCTCGAAGCACACGCCAATGTTGCCGGGAGTTCCGATGGCCCGAAATATGGCCGTAAGAAATGGAAGGGTAGGAAAGGTGGTATGTTCAAAAGCGAGAGGAAAGAGTAAGCCCCGAGATAAAGGTGACAAGAAGGTCACGGGTGAATCATCCGGGGAAGCAAGAATGCATGTTACGGATGCGGACGTTCGGGACATTGGTCCCGTAATCGTCGCGTTCCCGGACACCCGATTGACGCTCGTCGTCGTTCTTCCGGAAGTAAGAACGAGGGCGGGCTCGAGTCCCACTTCAAGCACCGAGCCTCGAAGCTCACACCGATGACATAGTCATTGCGAGTGGTGAAGACGTCCGAAAGGACGATAGCGGGGACGACCTTCTTGATGATGACTTTGACATATTTGGGGACTCGAGTAATCCCCTCCGTGTCAAGGGCAATGTTCCGCATGTTGTCGGTTACAGATCCGGAAGTACTCGAAATAAAGCTCCTCGAAGAGCTCGTGGTTCCCGAAGAACCACGGTTATGGGTCGTGCTCTCGAAGAGCACACGGTTCCTGAAGAATCGTAGTTGTAAATAGTGCTCCCGAAGTAGCACTGGGTCATGAATATGCTCTTGAAGAGCAGCTGTTGTAAAGCCGTAAGTCTTTACAAACAGTCTTCCCGAATTGTTATCATTTCATGTGTTTATATTTCCTGCATCTTTATTTATCATGTCCAGGATATTTGATACAGGTTCGGCTGGGTCCCATGGCGGATGAGGAGTGTTGTCTCGTAGACAGCGCAACCACCAATACCATATTAAGGGAAACTAGATATTTCTACACTTTAACCAAGAAGTCCGGAAATATTATGACATTGCCGGAAGCAATGCTCATATTGTTGGCACCGGAAGTGCCACGCTAGTTTTCCCTATGGGTACGTGGATACTTGTGAGGAATGCTATCCTCTATCCAGAATCCAAGCGTATCCTCGTGAGCTTTAAAGATATCCGGGCAAACGGTTTCCACCGGAAACCGAGACTCGAGCATGGTATTGAATACTTGCTCATCACAAAATTTGATGGATACCAAAAGCATGTGGTTGAAAAACTCCCTTCATCGCCATCGGGTTTGTACCGTACGTACATCAAACCCGCCGAGGAATATGTTGCGATGAAGACAATCTTTCGTGACCCCGATGCCTTCAAATCATGGCATGAAAGGCTGGGTCACCCTGGGTTGGGGATGATGAGAAGAATCATCAACAATTCTGCTGGCCATGAAATTGAGCTAAAGAACTTCCCGAATCTCGAAGAATTCATTTGCACGGCTTGTGCAAAGAGGAAGTTGATCACTAGGCCATCCCTCCCGAAGATTAGGGATGAGTCACCTGTTTTCCTGCAAAGGATACAGGGAGACATATGTGGACCTATTCAGCCCCTCTCGGGGCCGTTCGAGTATTTCATGGTACCGATTGATGCTTCTACCGGATGGAGCCATGTGGACTTGCTGTCCACAAGGAATCATGCCTTCTCTAAGCTCATTGCTCAAATCATCGGATTAAAGGCAAGTTTCCCGATAACCACATACAATCCATTCGTATGGATAATGTCTGGTGAATTCAGGTCGAAAGCCTTTGATGATTATTGCATGGCTATGGGCATTAAGGTAGAGCATTCAGTACCACATGTCCGCACTCAAAATGGCCTAGCTGAATCCTTGATCAAAAGGATAAAGTGGATTGCTCGTCCATTGTTGCAGAATTGTCGGCTCCCAACCGGTTGTTGGGGCCATGCAGATGCTGCACCAACTTAGGCCAACTGCATATAATGAGACATCCCCCTTGCAGCTAGTGCGTGGGAAAGTACCAAGTATTTCCCATCTGCGAAAATTCGGCTGTGCAAGATATGTGCCGAAACCACCTCCTCAGCGTACTTCAATAGGACCCCACCGGAAGTTGGGGATATATGTTGGTTATGAGACTTCGTCCATAATCAAATTCCTAGAGCCTATGATCGGGGATCTTCATACGGCTCGGTACGCTGATTGCATATTTGATGAGGACAATTTCCCAAGCATTAGGGGAGACCGGCATCCTGAAGAATGTCGGGAAATTGAATGGAATGCAACCGGGATGCAGTCCTTAGACCCACGCACTAGCGAGGCTGAACTGGAAGTTCAGCGGATTATAAATTTGCAAAATCTTGCAAATAAGCTGCCGGATGCCTTCACCGATCATAAGGGAGTGACAAGATCGCATATACCTGCAGTAAATGCGCCGGAGAGAGTGCGGATAGCCCCGAAGGCTATCGACTCGGTGTCACCCCCATCCTAGGAAGAGGGGAGACCTCCGGGTGCTCGGGACAAAGCCCCACGGAGACGTCCGCGGAGGCACGACCGCGAGCCACTTGTCCCACTCCAGGATTCGGTTGAAGAAGCTCAACCCGAAGTTGAGAATGTCATCGAAGGACACCGTCCCGAAGACGGAGCCCTCGAAGAGGCGACCCAACCTGAAGTTGGGATGGTCCCCGAAGGGCCCCATCCCGAAGATGGAAATCCCGAGTGCATCGCGCGCGCTTAAACGCACCGGGAAATCGGAACACCCTAGCTCCGTCGTTCGGGAAATCACGACGAGCTAGAGGATATGGATGAGATCTCCACTAATTATGTGCACACGGGAGAGTTATTCAATAGAAAGACCACCATTGTGAATGTGAACTTTGCCTCAAAGATTGCTTGCTCAATGGATCCGGATCCGGAATCAAAGTCCATGGCGAGTGCCGAAGGCGCTCGGATTGGGATAAATGAAATGCAGCAATCGAGGCGAGTTGCGCTCGCTTTATAAAAGAAGAGTGTTTGGGCCTGCAGTCCCAACACCCCCAAAGGTCATCCCTGTGGGATGCAAATGGGTGTTCCTCCGGAAGAGGAACGAAAATAATGAGGTGG
Organism: Chloris gayana; assembly: GCA_031894775.1. Lineage (NCBI taxonomy): Eukaryota > Viridiplantae > Streptophyta > Magnoliopsida > Poales > Poaceae > Chloris > Chloris gayana. The sequence goes on along the minus strand of JAUNZO010000170.1, from coordinate 211,630 downwards.
TAAGATATAAAGCGAGGCTGGTGGCACAAGGGTTCACGCAGAGACCCGGCATCGATTATGATGAAACATACTCTCCCGTCATGAGTGGGATCACATTCCGATATTAGATATCTATGGCAGCTAATCTAAATCTCAATATGCAGTTGATGGATGTCGTGACCACATACTTGTATGGGTCACTGGATTCGGAAATTTATATGCGAGTCCCCGAAGGACTCAAGATCCCTGGTCCGAATCTGAATCGCAACATGTATAGTGTGCGCCTGCAGCGTGCACTCGTACGGGTTGAAACAATCCGGAAGGATGTGGTTCAACCGTTTGAGTAACTATCTCCTGAAGAGAGGTTACACAAACAATGATGATTGCCCCTGTGTGTTCATAAAGAAATCCCGAGTGGATTTTGCATCATCTCCGTCTATGTCGATGATTTGAATATCATTGGCACCACAGGGGACATTGAGGAAGCTATGGCTTACCTCAAGACGGAGTTCGAGATGAAGGACTTGGGTAAAACCAAGTTCCGCTTGGGCCTACAGCTCGAGCACCTCCCTGGGGAGTGTTTGTGCACCAGTCTACTTATACAAAGAGGGTACTTAAAAAGTTTAATATGGGCAAGTGCCACCCTCTCGAAAACCCCCATGGTGGTCCGTTCACTTGATGTGAAAAAGGACCCGTTCGGACCCAAAGGGGAGAATGAGGAAATACTGGGACCTGAAGTTCCCTATTTGAGCGCCATTGGAGCACTTATGTACCTTGCGAATTGCACGAGGCCCGATATTGCATTCGCGGTCAATCTGTTGGCCAGGTACAGTGCTGCCCCAACCGGAAGACATTGGGTTGGCGTCAAGACCATTCTCCGGTACCTGCAAGGTACGCAGGACCTTGGGTTGTGGTTCCCGAAGAACCAAGATCCAACCATGGTGGGGTATGTGGATGCCGGCTACATGTCCGATCCACATAACGCCGGATCCCGGACTCGGTTTCGTGTTTCTCCGTGGTGGTGCAGCCATTGCTTGGCGGTCCGTGAAGCAGCACCCGATTGCCACGTCAACCAACCACTCGGAGATCATTGCACTCTATGAGGCCACACGAGAGTGTGCCTGGCCGAGACGGATGGTTGGCCACATCCGAAGTCATGTGGCTTGGACACCGTTAGTGCCCCCACTCGTTATCTATGAGGATAACGCTGTTTGTGTTGCACGGATGCATATGGGCTATGTGAAGAGCAATTACACGAAGCACATTGCTCCAAAATTCTTCTACCTCCATGAGCTTCGGAAGAGCGGTGAGATCAATATCATGCACACTAAGTCATGTGAAAATCTTGCAGATTTATTCACAAAGTCTCTGCCAAGCATCTAGCTTCTGTAGATGCGTTCGAGGGATTGGCATGAGACGACTTAGAGAGTTGCAAGGATCGGGGAGAGAATGAAATCATGATCCTCGAAGATCATGTGGTGATCCTGAAGATCACCAAAATGGTTAGCCCATACCCGTGATCCTCGAAGATCATGGGAGTGATCCTGCAAATCACTTGCGTAGTCCCGAAGACTACAAGATCCCGACATCCAACTGTTGTACTCTTTTTTCCTTGGTGAGTTTTTCCCACCGGGTTTTCTCACGCAAGGTTTTTAACGAGGCAACAGGTGCAACACAGCTTACGCATGCTATGTACTCTTTTCTCCTGCCATTTTTCCCACTCGGGTTTTTGGAGGAGTTTTTAACGAGGCATAGGCATGACGTGAAAATTCGCCCAAGGGGAGTGTTATGAAACCGACAGCATTTATGATTTGGGGAGAGAGTTATTGCTGTCATTAAATTGTGGGCGAATTTATTAGGGTGGTTGACACCCGGGAGGAACCTTCCCGGCGTTGGAGGAGCTCGGTCCTTTCCCTGTATAAATAGGAAGGCAACTCATAGACAAGCTGGGCCTCCGGTTGTAATGAGCTACATGCAAAGAAAAGAGCCCTCCGTGTACACTATATACCTGTGAGATTAATAAGAAGAAAGCCAGCCATTTCCCTATCTATTGTGTTCATCCATTTGTGTTATGTGTGTGTGTGCAACAGTAGAATAATCTACAAGCTGATTAGGTTGTTTCACAACAGACTTATACTTTATTGTGCTGTATTTGTAGATACAAGAGGCGTCCGTACCTTACGGTTAGTCCAAAGAGCCTGCAGAAATCCTCAGAACATCATACGAGAACTCTCGGAGAGCACCTTATTATGAGCACCACGCTCCAACTGACACAATGGACCGACATCAAAGAAAAAGGGCTCATTCAACAAAAAAAAAGAAATAAAAAGACATGCTCAAATTGCAGTCGCACTGGCCCTGCCAAGCTGTGCCTAGCAGCACCTCTTAGGGAGGATGAGGTGTCCGGTCATGTGCCAGCTCTCGCCACCGTCAGGGTGCACGTAGGGACACGCCGGCTTGTAGTTAGCAGCCTTCGTATCTGTGGTCACCAACATGTTCCACTGGGCATTGGGATCATCAGTGGCGTATTTGGTCCACGCCGGCGTGGAGTACTCGTAGCGGCTGTGCGTGATGCGGTGGAATTTCTTGATGTCCTTGTTCTTCTTGATGTCGTCCGGATCGATGTCGACCGAGAAGATGTCGCCGTAAGGTCTAACGGAGTGCAGGAACATGGGCATCGAGATGGGCTCCGCAGAGACCGCGGCGAGGTCAGAGGTGAAGGCGATGCTCCTACCATCCGGGCTGAACACCGGATGGTTGACATGCCCAGCAGCACTGCTCGCACTGAGACTCACATCAGCGCTGGTGACCACTCTAACGACAGCAGTTGGATCAGCCGCACTAACCAAGTAGACGGCAAAGTGGCCGAGGTCAAGTCCATTATCCAGCTGAGGAGCGGTGGCCGGCTTGTCGCGTGTGGAGGAGAAGACGATCCAGTTCCCGCGGGGCGACCATTGGCAATGAGTGTCGGTCCAATCGCCTTGTGTCAGCCTAGTCACCGTACCATCCCCTGCCGTCTCCCCGGCTTGGGCGTCCTGCATGATGTAGAGGTTCTTGTACCTGAAGCTGCTCTTCGTGTGATCCCTCGTGGACCGGAATACCATCTTCGTCCCTTCGGGGTTACTGCTTGGGAAGGCATTGTTGAAACCTCCGTCCGTCAGGCGCTTCGTCTGCGACCGGCCATCAGTCGCGGACACACTGAAGATCGCATAGATCTCCAATGGGCTGTCCGCGCTGAAGGACGGGCCAACACAGACATACAAAATGTCCTTCTGTGAGTTTTGGTTCCACATGGTTGAGAAGACGCTGTTTGGCCCTCTCCTCTGCATGATCATCATTCAATTAATTAGCGCAAGTCAATTATGTAGCAAGGTGAAGGGTATATACCACATTTATTTTGTTATCTGACCTCCCAGACAACGCGTAGCCCTTTCTTGTCAGCGAGCCAGACGGCTTTGAACTCGTTATCAACGAAAGCGAGCTTTGATCCATCGCTGGAGATGGTCGGAAATACACCGGAGACCCTGAAGAGCCCCACGTCCTTGTGCGGAGACTCCAGCTTGTGGAAATTCCTCGGCACGTCGCTCTTGCCATTCTGCATACAATACAACTCAGAATATATCCAGTGTTGTTTGTGCCCTAAGAACTCTAAGAATTTGGTAAATTACTGGTGGACAGTTTTACTCAGTATGATATTTTGGTAACTTGTACTAGAATATAGCTAATTACTACTTGCTACATATTACTACCAGTAATTAATAGCACTACTGGTAATTATTGATTAAAACTCATCGTCAGTACTAATAACAAGCAGTACTTACAATTCGACGCTGTAGATTAGATTAGATTTAACTGGGTATTATTGGAAATATATAAAATATTAGAGTTGCATGTGAAACCAAAATGACAATGTCGCAATACACAGAAGGGTGGCGTCGGAGCCGGATAGATGCGGAAGGACCTCATTGTGCAATTACAATATTACCGTAATTTAATAGTGGAAAATGTACCGTAAAACTGCTATGGTAATATATTATTGGTCTCGTAATTTGAAGCACTTGAGATTAATAACAGTACCTGCTGCTTGACCATATTATCGTTTCTCCCTCGGTGATACCCAACGCGGCTGCCGCCGTCGAGTATGAAGGGGTTGTAGTAGTCAGCTAGCGGGAAGATCACCTGGGTGACCTTCACCGGCTGGTTGGGCTTGGTTATATCGAAGATCTCAATGTGACGGTACTGGGGTTCTGCTCGCTGGCCGGCCATTTGGTTGGTCCTGACGCGGATCGTGGCCACAGCGACCTTGGTCTCGTTGATGGCTGCTGGAGTCATCGCGTCGAAGTCCTCCGGTGTTACCCGCTCTTCTTTGCGCGTGTTCAAGTCATACCGGAAAACGCCCCAGGTTGTGGTCACCTTGCCGTTGGCGGGATCTGTCTTGTCGATCCCACGGTGGAAGAAGATGACGTCGTCGCTGCCCCACGAGGGCCAGCCGCCATTCGAGACTGCCTTCTTCCGGTTCAGCGGGCCTTGCTTCTTGTCCGTGTTCATCACCGTAATGTCGGTCTTGAGGTTCTCGATCTCACCGGTCCATTTGTTGAACCGGAAGGTGGTAACGGCCACTCGCTTCCCCGACTGCGACACGGCCGGGCTCAGATCGTACTGATCTGCAGAGTTCACCCAGAGGTCATCAGTAAGAAGAAAAAGAGAGAAATGTAACTAAATTCAGTTTACTATACTTACCGTCCGTTGTGAGTTTCTCGGTGTCCCCAGTCCTAAGATTGGTGCTATACACCACCGTCCAGGGAGTGCGACGCTTAGTCACCTCTTGCTTGGTGGAGACGTAGATGAGCACGGGGTCGGCGTTACGAGCCGTGCTGATGCCGAAGCAACCGCTGTCCTCCATGCGCACGCCGCCAAAGGTGCCCGCGCCATAGATTTCGGAGAGGCTGACCACCTTGACCTTGCCGTTGAAGCGCAGGGCCACCTGCAGTGTCTCCAGGCCGTTCTCCCGTTCAGAGACGAACACCAGCCCGGTGGCACGGCCTTTCTCCACGTCCTCCACGGTGGCGCCACACTCTGAGGCCAGCTCAGGTTTCTTGCCAACCAGGGCCTTGAGCGCCGCCGCTGGGATGGCCCGGCCGTTGTAGTTGTAGGAGACGCCGTCGGTGAGGTGCAGCTCATCCTTCGCCGATGACGGTGAGATGGGGCATGAGAAGATGTCCACCGGCAGCGGTGGCCTGTAGGTGGCGAAGGAGGCGATGCTGCCGCGGCTCGCTGCCATTGCGGTGGTCGGAGAATTACTTGTTAGCTAGCTCTCTAGACGGTTTCAATTGTACTAGACACTTATGATCATGCGCTCCATCGGACACCAGATTTATAGACCCATGGGCTGTGTTGTTGGGTAAAGGCAAACCTTACGCACAATCAGGAACCAGATTCAATAATTTCCGCCATGCAGAGAATGAAAGAATAAACATTTAGTACTAGTAGTTGCATTATGCTCGTGTCTTAATCCGGATATACGCTTTTCAGTGAAAAAGATCGTCTTAGCGATTGTCTGCGTACCAATAATGATTTTTTCTTTGGGGGGACAGGCCACAAGCGTATAATACATACCGCTTGATGGATATATGGATGTGCCCATTTGCTATTGTCTGTGTCTCTGTGATAGGCCCTGAAGATATTTTCATGCATGTAGATGACCACATCCACTGACACGTATGAACAAGCTGATAAGCTGTTGCGTGAATTTTTATATGGCAACTATAATATAGGGATGCGTAAATGTTGTCAGCAGTACACGTGCATGCATGGGCCAAGCACTTGCTCTTGAATGCGTTGTTCATCTTGAATTCTACTTTGAAAGAACTTCACGTTTGTATAATGTCACTTGTACATCAGAAGTTACCACTTCACGTTTGTATAATGTCACGAGCAGTAACTACTTAATTAATTACCCTATAGACACAGTAGCTAATAAGGTACACTCACGATCAGTTATCCCCATACACATCTGGATCCATCTGGATCTGTGAGCTCAACATAGCGCAGACTCAATAGCATTATAGTTTACTTCGATTGATGATCTCCGGATCCATCTTCGAGCCACAATTAATGGACTGGTGGATGAGAAAGCAAGCAAAGCAGCAGTTGATAACTATACAGGAAGTGTTTGCAATCTGAAAAAACGATGTAGCCCGTCATTTGGTGTACTGATGTACTAATCTGTTGATAAGGTCAGTCTCAGTGGGAGTTTCATTAGCATTAAATAAGGTGCCACATAAGCAAAAGAGGTGACGTGACATAGCAATTAATATGAAACTGGGCAAATGGGTTTCATAGGGATGAAACTCATTTGCCACTGTTTCATAGGTATGAAACTGTATTGAACCTCCCATTAAGAGCATAGAGTTTCATCCCAACACATTTTGACCAATCTCAATGCAATAAATAGATATTCAATTAATGCTATAAGTTGCCTATGAAACCGTGAGATGAAACTATGCATTGAGAGAGACAATTTCAAACATCAAACTAAATCTTCAAATCTGATGTGGCACTCTTGGAAACAGTGAGATAAAACTTTGCATTAAGTACGCACTTCTCATACTGCAAGATACAAGTATGACTGTATGACTGTCCAATAAATGAAGAAAGGAAGTGTAAGATCACCATGCATTGTAGTAGTCACTATATTACGAATTTCACATTGCTCAAATCAAACATCATTTGTTGTACTGTTTAACTAACATGCTGATACATAGTTCTCATACTGCAAAATACTAGTTATGAGTATGTCCAGTAAATAAATAACGCGTGAGTGCTGAATGCATCATAATCACTATATTAAGAATTTTACGCATGTCAAATAAATAGTTTTATGATAGATTGACTAACTAAACCTATAGTCTGTGATGGGTTGTTCACAAATCTGTGATAGAAAGCACATAATATGAGACTGCCACCACGATATATTAATCTCAAAATTTACATATCTTATTATGAAACAATAATCTGGGAAAATTTATCGTTGGCAGCTCCACAGACTACTAGAAACAATATTTTTTCCTTTTTCACATGGACCAAACGAAAGAGGCTACCAAACATGTTGGATATAAAAATTATAACTCGACAAGCCATTGATGGGATCAAGTGGAAGTGCTTTTAATTTCAGAGAAGGTCATGTCAGCCTTTGATCTTATCTGGGGTCACATACATGTATCTTGACTCTGGGTATTATTATATAATATATAGTATCGTATTTTTTTATGCGTGGAAAATGGGGAAGATACAGATACACGTAACAAATATATAGGCTCTTGAGAAGCAGTTTCACCACATCGAATCGCCTCTTGCGTGTAGAATGGAAACGTCGTAGCTAATTATGGATCGGTCAAGTGGCAAAAATATTGTTGCAGCTCCACATCTATTACAAACGTTAGCTGTGTTTATTTATATTTCACATGGACCAAACAACTATCATATCATTGATACTGGAAAGAGATTAACTAGGCAAGTCACCAACAGGACCAAGTTTGTTTTCAATATCATAGAACGCAAGTTAAATATTACCCAAGTTAATTATTCACCTTTTTTGAGTGGTCAGAACAATCGGATCTGTTATCGAGATCTGAGATCGGTTAATCTGGAAATGATGGCACAGTTTATTACTTACCATTCCGATTGTTTGGATCGTTCTTGGATTAGCACTGCAGACACTTTCCAGCATTTTAGAACTCGCGGGCACGTCTGACCTGGTGCAAATTTCCCTGTTTAGCAAAAAAACAACGCACACGTACATACCTGATTTGTTATTCCATCATGCCTATTTCTTTCCTTCAGGATACGCCACGGAGTATACCTACTATATGAATGATAAAGGTAATTAACATAAATCATAAAAGCCTGAATAACACCATGAAGAAGACCGCTAGTGAGATGCCCAACAAAAGAATTTCTTAGCGCAACTCTACCAGATTACTCAAAGTACTCGCCTCTCGCGACCCCAACAAACCCGTTAGTGACCAGGTATTTTCCTCCCAGAACACGTACAAGGACGTCTAGATGCAAAACATGGACTTTAGTAATTACTCACAGCGTTTTGGCGGACAGGCCATCGGCCTGGTGGCAAGGCGCCTGAGTGGCAGCCGTCAGGTCGGGGGTTCGAACCCCCGATCCCGCACTGGGTGGAAAAAATTCCTCGCTCTCCCCAGACCAAAGCATAGGTAAAGACTCGCGCCATAGCTCACACGGCCAGCTGAGTCCCTGTGTATGGGTGGGAAGGGGGTTCGGGAATTTTCTCGGCCTGCGTGAGAAGGCTCTTCTCCTTAAATATAAGCCGTCGGGGTGGCTTCTTCCCCGGCAGGTCGAGTTTTACTCACAGCGTTTTGTTTGCTTGATCCCAATGCCACTGACAGGAAATGGATCTGGCATTGGCACAGCTGTATTGCATGACGTTTCAATATTCAACAGGTTCACATTCATCCATTTTATCGATTGTGCTGAATTAAAAAAAAATGTGCTTGTAGCAACGTATTCAAGATGCTGCGCTGCGATACTGCACAACCCAATTACCGGCAACTGGCTAATTAGCCAGTCTGAGTGATCCCATCTGCTGGGTAATTTTCTGGAAGAAATTACCCAATTGAGTGGACACGTACATCAACTCATCTAACCTCGAAAATGGAGGTGGACACGTACTTGAGTGATCCCATTCAGAATCAATTATATATGTGGCCAAAATAAGTATACTCCTGACAGGTCCGCTGACCGATGAAACATTATCCTGTCCCGTTTTCACATTGAAGCAACCAATTGCATAAACAATACGACACCATTAAACATAGATTATCATGTGAAGTCATTGCCAAGACCAAGACCAAGTGGAACATATTTTGACATTCACTACTACAATAAAGCTCTACAGTAACGGGTTAAAAGTGGGCATAGTAGCGGAATCAATTTCCGTCACTACGAGTAAAAAAATCTTAGTAGCGGATAGAAGACCGTTGCTAAATGAAAAATAGTAGCGGGCAAAAGCCCGCCACTACCGCGCTTTGGGACACTACTAAATTCGCAAAAAAGAAAAGAATCATCGTCGGATCCATGCGCCGGCGGACGGATCCACGCCCCAGGAGCAGCGCCAGCGCTGAGGGGCGCAACACGGCGTGGAGTGCGGCGCGTAGAGGGACGCAGCCCGATGGGGAGGGCGGCAGGACACGCGGAGGGGCCGCCGCCGTGCCGAAGGAAGGAGGAAGCTAGGTCGCGTCGCACCGGAGGACGGATGGAGTAGGCCACCACGCCGAAGGAAGGACGGGCCGGGCCACGTCGCACGATGGAGGGGTCGGGCCATGCCGCGCTAGAGGAAGGAGGGGTCGCCGTGCCGCAGGCCGGGCTGCACCGCGCTGGAGGAAGGAGGAGGGAGGGAGCGGGCTACCGTGCCGGAGGAAGGAGGAGTCGCGTCGCGCCACCCGGAGAGAGAGAGAGAGAGAGAGAGAGAGAGAGAGAGAGAGAGAGAGAGAGAGAGAGAGAGAGAGAGAGAGAGATGGGAGTGGGTTGGATGTTAGGTTTAGGTTAAGTGTTTATTTTATAATACATGACTGCTTTATCTAAACCATTAACTTTGAATCTAATGGATGTGATTGAAGCAATTTAGTGGGTTTTCGCTGACATTAGCATGCCCGCTACTATTTCTTTATGCAGTTGCGGTCAGAGACGTCGGTCACTATCGATGCATACTCAGTAGTGGGCTTGGTTACTATAGTTGCGGGCCATTGGTTACTATCGCCGCCACTATTTTATACGCGTAGTAGCGGTCTGGGAACTATACTGAAACTTAGTGGCGGTCTCTCTTGAACTGTTCGCACTACTGAGGCAAAAATAGCTTCCGCCGCTATAGAGCCAAATTTTAGTAGTGATTGATTTGAGCTGGTCCCGTCCAAAGATCTGGTATCACATGTATGCAGAAGAGGCGGAGTTACTTTATTTGGAAATATAATCATGGCCTCGACAAGTGGTCAATTGGGGGACGAGTACAGGGGCATGAATCCACAGACTACAGAGATAGGGAGATTGCAGGGTGATGCTGTGATGGACCAATGTAGTGAACCCATGACAATCACGTACGCGACGTACAACACGTGGTAACAACAGCCCCATTCGTCACGGCCTCCCGTGTGTGTCGTAGCGACAGCAATGCACATATATCACATGTCTAGGCGTCACACTGCTTTGGACCATCAGTTGATGCATTTTACTTTTCCCCGAGATCAAGCCATTCGATATATGTCCACTTTCCAAGAATGGACAAATGTGAATATGTGTTAAACAACCTAATGGATGGACTGTTGCTTGATAGATATGGTAACTGATAGAGGAGACGTTCTCAAACTCACGGGTGCATATATATGGTTCGTTATTGATAGGGAAAAGCGACAGCCAAGCACGTGTAACATACATGGACACACTCTATAAATCTACTTGTGAAAGTGTTAGTACAACAGGTATTCATATGTAGTTCCCAACTAACAAGTGTGTAATGTATATGCTGATTATATGATATTTAAGTACGTGCTAATCCTAGGAAGAAAATTACTCAAATTCTAACAACGATCTACTAATGTTTAATGGTGCTATTTCAATCCTACATAGAAACATAGGAACTTGCAGAGATTGGTGTTTTTTATCATGAAGCTGCGACTGTGATAAGTTCAAAAGCCACTCTAATATGTTGCAATTTCAATTTATGTTTCATTTGTATCATTTAAAACTCATAGTTAGACAAGAAGTAGCACATGTATATGGACTTGTAACTGTGACATAGTATATTGAACCGAATACAATGGGACTGTGCATGCAAGCAGACATACGAACATGAAATTACTAGCATAAAAATGGATCTGGTGCTCAAGTTTATTTCATGACGTTTCGTCTAGTTGCATATGTGTTAATTGTATCAGTTTCAGGTGTTACCAATGCTGCAATATTGGGCTAGCTCCACGGTTACAATTTCGAAAACATAACTCGCCATAGGTGTGGATCAGTGAGGTCATCTCGAAATATCACAAACAAATTAATTTCATCTATTCGCAAAGAAATCATATTTACTAGTTACACGAGAGACTGCTCAGCACTGTGGAAAACATACACAAAACTATCAAGCTCTAGCTAAGATTTTTTTGCAATCGGGGTTGTCGTTTTCCTCATAAATGGAAAGGGAACATATTCTTTATCAATAATGTGATATATATTTTTTATAGCTCCTATAAATGATGAAACATCCTCCTCATATTCACTCTCCATAAGGAAGCATCCACTTACATAAACAATTACTTCTTCTGTTCCATAAGGTAAGCATTTCTAAAAGCCATATATACCCCTCATTTTATCTCAACTTACCAACTACTCATCCACCCACCGGATTTTATCTTATCTTTAAGAATGATTACAGTGTGGAGAATTTTTTAAATGCTTCAAATGATTATATTGTGGACCGAAGGGAGTAGTACGACATCATTGATATATGGAGACAGATTAATGTACAATAAGTCATGGCCAGGAGCAAATGCCATATAGATTTTGGAATCAGAGAAGGTGGTACCATTAAGTTCAGCAATCGCTTGCATGCACGTAGAATGGTCTAATGCACATTTTTTAGTGTAAACGGAACACCTGGAGTTACACCATTTAGAAGTACCGTATATCGTGGACAAGCGGAGAAGTAGGGGACGACTGCAGAATCCTGATAACCTTCTTTTAGTAATCCAGGTTTTTATACTACTGCACAGATCGCGACGATATATATACTCCGTATTCAATACAAATGTCAAGCATGCATATCCAGATCGCAGAGATAGTGAGACGTACAGCAGCATATGATGGGCCGATTCAGTGAACCCATGACATGCACCCAACGTGCGTCACGAGCCAAGTACAGCGCCTTCCATTCTCGTCCGTGGTCCATCCAAACAGCCATGCACGTATGGGCAGATCAGGGCTCCACACGGCTGAGTCACCCTGCGCGTTGTCGGTTTTCGTCTCAACTTCAGGTCGATGCATTATTGTAATCAAATTGGCCCAGAAATCACGAATAGTCTTACCTTAGAAATATATATACCATACCTCAATTATTGTGCTATGCATGCCACACTTGGTTACGAAATTCATTTAGACATTTCAAGGATACTCGGTACCTAGATTCAAGTCTTAGACCAGCACAAGTATTACACTTAATTTTCTTTCAATAGGAGGCAAAGTTCTTGTCTATAGCGAGGCATCCGTGCTAACTTTGTGAATCTCAAGGTGGTCCAAACCACCCATCGCGAGCACAATTCACTATGGGTCTGTCGAACCAAATGTTAAATTGAAGCCGCAACCAATGTTTTCTGTCAACTCACCCCTAAAATCTAGACAAATTGATAAGATTATGTCCATCTTATATCACTACTGGAATAAACTCCAGCATTATCAGGCAAAAAGCGCCTGCAGTATCGGGCATTTTGTCCGATACTACGTCCACATTATTACAAATGCAAGGACATCAATATCGGGCAAAACACCCGACACTGCAAACATACATAAAAATTAAAATAAAAAGAACACAGGGCACCAGGTCCGAGTTAGGACCGGCCCGCCGCCAGCTCGGGCACCACCCTGGATTCAGCGACCGACGTGCTCCTCCCTGGATGGATCCGATGGTCGACAAGCTCCTCTTGGACGCGCTTGAGGATGGCCTCGGCTCCTCGCCAGATCCGGTGTCGGAGAGGAAGAGGTACGACGCGGCAGGTCCGGGCCGAATCCTACGTCGGGCTAGAGAGGGAGGGGGTGCCATGCGGCTAGGCCATGCCGTATCCGGCCGACCGTTCGCTAGATCCGGCGTCGGGTAGGGCCAAGAGCGAGGACGCAGGGCGTGGCGCGGCAGGTCGAGGCTGGATCCGGCAGCCTCCACGCTAGAACCGACGCCTCCTCATCGGATCCGTCATTGTTGTGCGTGGGAGGGCGCGACACGGCCAAGCTAGACCGGATCCGGCCGCCTCCTCGCCCGACCCGGGAGGAGCGCCGAGCGGTCGCGCCTAGCCGGGGAGGAGGGCCGAGGAGGGGCACAACCGGTTGGGGAGGAGCGCAAGGATGCCGGGGACGTGGCCGGCCAGGGAGGGCCGCCGGGGAGGGGTGGTCGGCCGGGTTGGGGCGTCGGATCGGAGAGAGAGAGAGAGAGAGAGAGAGAGAGAGAGAGAGAGGTGGAAGTGAGGCTGTGACTTAGCCGTGGAACCAAAATGGGTTTATATATAACGGGTTGCAATAGGCCTCGAGATTAGCTGTGGTTGCACAATAATAACGGACGCATGGTGAGGTCATCAGGCCCAATTTTGCAGCATCATTTTTAATATCGACTTCGGATGACGTCACGAGTGCGCTATTGCAGTTCATTTTCAATATCAGGCATTGCTGATGTCATCGGTGCCTGCTATTATAGTGACCCCTTCAATAGCATTCCTCCCTGATGACGGCAACAACTTAGCACTGCAATAACAAGTTCTGGATTGCCCGCTACCGCTATTACTAGAAAATGATCCATGCTATTGATGGCTTTTTGTATAGTAGTGTATGTGGGATCATCAATATCTGACGTGAGACTACAGAAATAGTTATTCTGAAAAAACTTCTACGATATAGAGATGATGATAAGGATGAAGACGCGATTGGAGCATCGGTTTAATCTGCTCCTTATTACAAGTAACCGATGAACATGAATGTTGACTGCACTCGTTGTTGTCTGTCCATGAAGATTTGTAGCTTCAATCAGTCACAAGATTCCTTCTACTTGGATTCTCTTGCACGCAATCAAGCAAGTGTTACCATAAAACTTGTAGACGTTTCCAGTCCTCATACAGCATAATGTTTTTTATTCATGTGTTTTTTTATATTTTTAAATTCAAAATGGTCAGTCTTCTCTGAACAGACAAAGAAAGTTTCGTTACAACAATAGCAACATGTCCTCAAAGAAGCATATATTCTTTTGCAACGAGATGATTATTGCCATCATGGTTTCGAGGAATGGCTACACTACCATCTATATTCTACAACTGGGAAAGCAAATTTAACCAAACCGCTTGTTGGTTTGAAAATGTTTGGATTTCACAGATGCATGGTGGTAAAAGTCATGCTTCTCGGGTACGGTAAAAACAGCTTATATGGATAAGATAAGGGAATGGAGAGAGGTGGAGCCGCGCACATGGTACACACATCTCCATGATCAAAACTCGACTTGATAATGGGGGTGCATAAAAAATAGGCAAGTGCAGACTAGCAGAAGCGCGCTACGCAGAGGACAGGTCTTCCCTGCAAAGTTGAAGCCCTTCCCTCTTGCTAGTTGGCTGAGAATAGTGTGGGCTGTATATATAGGTGGCAGTGGCACTGGATCGATGAGAAAAGCAAGTACTACTGCTATCTCCGTCCTGAGATCAGAAAGGCACAGGCCACTTCTTTCTTCCTGTGCCACAGCAAGATCAGAATGTCGGCTACCAGGTTCGACGATGATGAGCAGCCAATTGCTCCCACTTCCAATGCAGGTACCTGCAGTGACCCAAGCATAAATGCTCATTTTTGAACGCAGATTAAATTCGACTGACAGAAATAGAACTGGTGAAAATGTTATAATCTGAATCCGAAATATGATCTGATGGTGTAGGGAAGCCAGCGCTCGGTTTCAGCGACGTGGGCAAAGCTTCCGTGAAGGCGGACTACGTGAAGGAGGTGCCCCTGGAGGCCGGCAGTATCGTCCGGGTGCTCCTTGACGTGAGCAGCGCGTCCACCACCGTGGGGAGGGTGGGGCTGGACCTGGTGGTGGTGCTGGATGTGAGCGGCAGCATGGGCGACGACGGCAAGCTTGACAAGCTCAAGTCGGCCATGCAGTTCGTCATCAAGAAGCTGAGCCCCATGGACCGGCTCTCCATCGTCACCTTCAACAACTCTGCCGCCAAGCTTTGCGCGCTGCGGTCCATGACCGAGGCGGCCCAGAACGACCTCAAGGGCATCGTGACCGGGCTGGCTCACGGCGGCGGCACCAACATCAAGGCCGGCCTCGAGACCGGCCTCAACATCATCAGCAACCGTAAGTTCAGCTCGGAGCGCACCCCCAACGTCCTCCTGATGTCGGACGGGCAGCAGAACGACGGCGACGCCAGGCAGGTGGCCAACCCGGGCGGCGTGCCGGTGTACACGCTCGCCTTCGGCAAGGGCACCGACTTCGCGCTGATGCAGCAGCTCGCCAAGAACGGTGGCACGTTCAACTCCGTGCCCGACAGCGGGGACATGACCGCCGTGTTCTCGCAGCTGGTGGCCGGGTTCCTGACCGTGGTGGTGCAGGACCTCCAGCTCAAGCTGTCCAGACCAGTGGACGACACCGATCTGGACCAGATCGTGTCGGTGGCTCCGGGGATTACGTGACGGAGCCCAAGCCGCCCGCTAGCGAGGTCGTCGTCAGGTTCGGGGACCTCTTCAGCGGCGAGGTGCGGAAGGTCGTGGTGGACCTCTCCCTCATAGCGGCCGAGGACGAGTACGGCATCTTCGTGCTCGAGGTCCAGGTGAGCTACCGCAACTCCCAGGGAAACGGCAGGGTGGGAGGCAGGGGCGAAACGATCAGAGTAGAACGCACGAGGACGGCGGCCAGCGGCGCAACGACACGCAAGCTGCAGACCGAGCTGGCGCGACGGCAGCACGCCGACTCCATCACCGCGGCAAGGACGCTCGCGGACGAGAAGAACCTGGACGAGGCCAAGGACAAGCTGGTGGAGGCGCAGAACGCGCTGGAGGACATCCTGGACCAGGCCAACCCCATGGTGGGGATGCTCAGGAAGGAGCTGCAGCACCTCATGGACTTCATGGAGTCGCAGGAGCTCTACGAGGCCGAGGGCCGGCCCTACGCGCTGGCCTCCGAGAGCTCCCACGCCCGGCAGCGGTTCGCGGCGAGGGGCGACGTCGAGAGCGTCAGGCTCTTCGCCACGCCGCGCATGGACACCTACCTCGAGCAGGCCAAGGAGTTCGCCAAGGACCCCAGCAAGCCGCTGCCCACGGCCGAGGAGGATACCACGGAAGAGGTCAAGGCAAACCCGATGGCCGCCATCGTCGGACCGCTCTCCTTCTACATTCAGTCGGCGGTCCAGGCGCTCCAGGCCATCGAGAAGATCATCACGGCCTCCGCCAAGAACTAGGCCGTTCCCCGACCTACCTGCATTTGGATTCGTCAATGTGTGTGTTCCCTTGTTTCCTTCCTCGAGTCATTTCCATCTATCATTAAAAATGCATCGAGCGCCGCCGAGCCTGTGCGATCGGCTGGTCGTCACGTGAGTGAAAACATGTATCGATATTTTATATTTTCCTCTTGATTGTATCAGAATAAGTGAATAAAATGGACTTGAATAAAGAAAATTGCACCCTATCAAAATGGGACGAGAGCACCATTTGGGTATGTTTGGTACAACTTATGGACGAGCTTACGAGGCAGTTACAAAGTACATGAAACCTACCTAATACGTAGGAGAATATAGCAGATAAATGATTGGATTGCTGAAGCATACAACTTGAGAGCACATTGATGGGATCAACTATCTTTTCCTTGTTGCATATTTTACCATCCACCTTAGCGAAAAGCCAAAAAATAACGAGGTCCTGAAGTAAGGTTGACTGCTTAGTTGGCTGGGCAATGTATCAGACCGGGTGGCCCCAGATGCCCGACGGCTTGACTAATCGAGCAAGCATGGGTGGTGACCCAGTGGCAGGGAATCAAATCTCCTGTCCGCCCTACGAGAACACCATGATACCCAATCTAACGGGACATTGCTAGGCGCCGCGCACCTATGTTGCCGTCTCGGCCAATGCAATGGCACGGTTTGACCAACTAGGCGCTCACGCAGTGCAACTGTACAGATGACAGATAAAAAGGACCCACCAGGGGCCACCAAGACGACATTACCAAGACGCCCGCAGCAGCCTCTCTCTCTCTCTCTCTCTCGGAAGGGGGATGGGCTGCAGGGAATGTGGCCCAAAAGCCATAGTCTGTTTTCTTTTCTCTTTTCTTTTTTTTTCCTAATTCTTATTCCTAGTAGCTAAATCTAATACGAATTCTACTCGCATTTTAATACAATTTTCAAACAACAAAAATCCTATTGTAGCTACTTCCAGCATGAATGCACAAACAATATTTTATAAACTCTAAATTAACTTATTTAATTTAGAGAATAAGCTCTTGGCCTAGGAAAAATACTAGCACCCTAATAAGATAAAGAGAAATTTGTATTCATTGAAAAACACAAAAAATTAGGGTGTTACATAGAAGCCAGTTCTCAACTCTTAGCAAGGTTGACTGTGACAAATAACCTTTTTTAGGGAACTATGTGACAAATAACCTAGCAGAGAGCTTTAATAACTAGATAAAACCCCACAAGAGCTTGAACTTGGATGACTTGATGGACAAGATTAGGTATCTACTCGTGATCAAGTGGGAAGAAAGGAGAAAGATTTCTAGGAAGCTCGAATGCCTTATCTTGCCACACATAATCAAAAAGTTGAAGAAAAAGAGCTGGAATTTGAACATGGAGATGGTTAAATGCTCGGAGGAGGTTGCTGAAGTTACTGTATGTGGAGGTAGTGGATTTTGATTTGTAGTTAGGTTGCATGACAAGATATATACATGTAGAGAGTGGGAAGTTTCAGGCATTCCTTGCTTGCATGTTGTTGCATTTATCATATCACTAGATCATGCTCCTTTAGAGAATTATGTGGACTTGGCTTATTTCATATAGATATTTAGAGCAACATATGCATAAGAAATCCCTGCATTACCAGACAAAACTCAATGGCCTACGTCCAGCCATGATTTCTTCATGCACCCACCACTCATAAAAGCCACAGCTGGAAGGAGAAAGGATGAGAGATTCAAAGGAAGTGCTGAGGACAACAGTAATGCAACTAGGACAAAAGAACAACACCAATGCCTTATTTGTCAAGTCTATGGGCATCACTAGCACACATTGCAGCTATGATGGCTATAAGGTAACTGCTGAAATTTGTACTTTAACTTATTTGCATGATTGTATTACCATTTATGTATCTAAACAATTGTTTTGTTCATTCGAAGGGCCGCCTAAAAGGAGAAAAAGAAAGCTACTACAATATCTACTAAGAGAAGCATTGTTTTTTTTGAAGATCAAGAACCAACACGTTCGATGACATTCCCACCAAGGTTTGCATCCCTTTTGTTCCTATCATATTAGAACCTTTTCATGTTGATTTCTCATTTTTCCTAAGAACTATTTTTTTATAGACAACACATTGAATCTGCAACTAAGAAAAAACAAAATAAAGGTGCTAAATCAGGTTCAATCAGGTAAAAACTAATTATTTTGCAACTTATGTTTTGCCTTGTGTATTGTTTAGACTAAGTGAATGTGTTCCAATATAGGGACAAGTCTGGCAGCAGCTCAAATCAACTTGAAGTCCTCTCCATTCAGTGCCCAGGTGGAGAAATACAAGATGGAGAAACACATGCAATAGATACAAGATGGAGAAACACATGCAATAGATACAAGATGGAGAAACACATGCAATTGTTGCTGCCACTACAAAACCAAAAGGAAAGAAAAATGTTGTTGTAAAAACAAGGCCGAAAGAAAAGGCAAAGAAGATGCTAATTGATAGCCCGACAATTGGAACAAGAAGCAAAGTAATGATGGATGGTAATCCATCAATGGGAACCAGAAGCAAAAGAAGGCTTAGCGTTTGAATCCGTTGTCTTTCAATATAGTTTTAATGTGATGTAATGTGTGTTTGCGACAAGAACCATCCTTTTGCTTGTCCTTACCCGAACGTATTTTATTGTTTTCTTAGACAGTTGCGAACATTGTGTTTGTGAAGACCAATCTGTGTGAACCAATGAATGGAACATTTTCGTCCCATAATTTTTAAAACTTGTTCCTATCATATGTGAAAGTTGCCTAAAGGGAAGGGGGGGGGGCTGAATAGGCAATACTAAATAATTCCTGAAAAACACAACACCAAACAAGCGATCAAACCAGACAGGACGGAACTTCCGTGATGACAACGGAACTTCTGTTCCTGGTAGAAAAGGGAGGAACCGAGAGAGATGAGATCGAAGTCTCACAAATCTAGTTGAAGACAATCCTTTCTTGATCGATGAGAAGTGTTCCACCTGCAGGAAAAATAGATCCACACACTACACACGTAGATCGGCCACAAGCTTTCACAAATGGACCAAGAACAAGGAACCACAAACAAGAACAACACAAGAGAGACACAAGATTTATTGACCAAAGTTCGGATCCCTCACAAAGAGGTTCCTACGCTCCGTTGAGGAGCTCACAAAGAGTCGGGTTTCTTTCAACCCTAATCCTCCCCAAGTGATCATAAAGGTCAAACTTGGTTTTCTTCTTCTTCTTGCTTGATTCATTTCCTCACGGAGGCGAATCACAACATTCACAAACTTCCCAAGGCTCATCACAAACTTAGGAGCTCTAGGGTGACACCAAGCCAGTCTAGGAGAACAAATCTCCAAGAGTAACAAGTGAAGTAGGGTTTGCTTGCTAAGGGAAGATGTGCTCAAGGTTGGGGTGATTCTTCTCAAGCTTGGATTTGGTTTGAGGCTCTTATAAATGGATTTGAATCACAAGGGAGATGAGAGAGAGGTGAGAGCAAGTGCTTGAGGAAGATGGGAGTGCTCAAAAAGCACCAGCAACCATGCTCACGAGTTGGTCAAAGCTATATATAGGAAGAGGCCAAAAAGAGCCGTTGGGAGGTGTGAAAGGTGGGATTGACAGAACTTCCGTTGAGTCTTGACTTAGTGTAAGAAACAGTCGGACGGAACATGGAAGTTCCGTCCTGTACTCTCTGGAACCGGCCGACGGAAGTTCCTAGATTTGGCAGGTTCTCAAACTTCGGGGACGGAACTTGCAAGTTTTGTCCTGCACTCTCTGGAAAGGTGGGAAAAAGGAAGAAGTTCCGTTGACCTCACCGAACTTCCGTGAGATCTGATTTTGGTGGGACGGCCTCTTTTGACTTTGGTGGTTTTGATTTGATTCAAGCTTGTGTATGAAACATTGAGCACATATTCCCTGCATGAAAGACTAATTCACCCCTCTTTGTAGTTTTGGCATACCTAGACTCAAAGAATTAGAAAACTAATTGAAGCGCTCTTTGAGTCCATCTTTTAATTTTTTGTATGAGGGGCTATCAATATCACAATGTGGGTTAGTAGATTTTGATATCCTGCACATTAGCTTAACAACACATTAGACATTTTAATTCTTTGTCATTTATCACCAAAACCCACTAGGGAGCTTAGTTGCATCTTCAATATGTATTACGTCCAAGTGATATTGCTGTCATGATTTTTTATATTATATGCACTCGTGATTGTGTGGTTGTCATTTTGGAAATTATATCAACGCCACTACATGTGTACCAATATTTTTTGTAATTATGAATTTCCATTAAAAATATCAGTGTATCTAATTTGGGAACGCGAGTAGAATTTTCATGTTTAGTACACCAGGGATATTTTCATCTTTTTAGCTGACACTTAAGGCATAGAAAATTTAGTGGATGGCATGGAAGGAACTTTCACAATTTTCATGTCATAGAAGGAACTTTGTAAAATTTAAGTGGCATAGATGGAATTCTCTCATATTGATGTTTTTGTGATCTAAATAGTTTGAAAAATGAATTATTTCATAATCTGGATTGCTATGTTTGAACTAATTCTCTTTTCATGCCACTACAAGAAAAATGGCCTCTAGCCACATTTATGTTGTTACATTTTTGTAAGCGTGTCTATATCGGTAGCTAGAGATATTTTTTAACATGATTTTGAGAACGCCTCAAGATGACATGATTTTAGAGACACTTTAACATTAATAATATGATAAACACTTTTTTTAAAATGTTTTCCAAAACATCACAAAGTGTTACAATTTTAGACACGCTTTGAATCATCGGTATCCAATGTAAATATGCTTGTTGACATGTTTTTGAGGGCATCTCAAAATGATATGATATTTAGAGATGCTTTAACTGTATCCCACGACATCAAACATGTTTTTTGACACATTATTGAAATCGTATAAACAGTGAGATGATATTAAACACGTATTTATCGTATCTACCCTTGTTCGGAGATATTTTTGAAACACTATTGAAAATGAACTTTGTTTCCTAGGTGACATGCTTAGATGAGCTTGCATAAAACAAGACGGTCGTAGGTTCAATTCCTACTAATTGCATGAATAAGTTAATCGCTTAGAACAAGTTTTCCAATAATATTTTTGAAGAATTATATACAGCGTGCCTATATGTTGGTAGAAGTGCAGTCCAAACGTATCAATAAAATGGTGTCTAAGGTTATTAACATGTCACAAAACGTGTCTACTCCAATGCATACAACACATTAACGAAAGCTATTTAATCTTGTACTTCAATAGACATGTTTTCAAAATTGGCATTTACCAAGCTTTGACACGGTACGTTCGGAGACGTCTCGGACACGATTTATGAAAACATCTCTATATTTTGATTGAGATGAAATAAACGTATCTAGACCTTAAATAAAGCGTATCTAGAGGGGGTGTTTTCTAGTAGTGTGCATATTTAGGTAAAGAGTGCGTATTTGTTCAGATTTAGAAAGCTCTTTAATGGTGTCTCGTGTATGTGTTCCGATTTGGAAACCTCTTTTATGGTGTCCCCCAGTGATTAAATAGCGAGTTATATTCCTGCTAACAATATTATATTTATTTTCTCTTATATTGATCATAAGTTGCAAGTCAAATTTCAAGAAGGGAGTCTCTAATTAGGAAAAATAAAATATGGTAAATTTTCATATAAACTCTCTCTATAATAGAAAAGACTTATCTTAAAAAACTAAAATATTGTTTCCACTCGCGTCTTTCACATCTTTATCTACTTATATATAAAAGATGCAACCCACTAGCATATCTTAATGACTATTTCTCTCAATCCATGTTGCGCCCAATTAATTTCAACCATTAGATAAAGAATAAATGTTAGAGATTAACATAATTATTTTAATATTATAATTTTAAAGTTAATAATATCTTTTAGTCCCGCTACAACGCGCGAGGTTATCAACTAGTAGTTTAATGTATAGGCGTTGCCTTTCCTCGCCTGCTCCACCGCTCCTGGCGCAGGATACCAAACTAACTTGTATGGTTGGTCCAAACAGCCTGTAGAATTTTGTGCACACACTTAGTGATTAACATCAGCCGTACACACTTAGTAATTAACATCAGCCGTACAGATACCCTCTGATGAGTGTAACTTATTATGAGCACCATTCTCCAACAGAGAATGGATCGACAGAAAGCAAAAGCTCAGTTAGCAGAAAACCGAAATAAAAAGAAAAATAGATAAATGTCCAAGCGGCAGTCGAATTGACCCAGCTAATGAAGCGGTGCCTAGCAGCACCTCTTTGGGAGGATAAGATGTCCGGTCATGTGCCAGCTCTCGCCACCGTCAGGGTGAATGTAGGGGCAGGCCGGCTTATAGTTGGCTGCTTTAGCATCCGTGGTCACCAGCATGTTCCACTGCACGTTGGGGTCGTCAGTTGCGCATTTGGTCCACGCTGGTGTGGAGTACTCGTAGCGGCTGTGCGTGATGCGGTGGAATTTCTTGATGTCTTTATTTTTGTTGATGTCTGTGGGGTCGATATCAACGGAGAAGATGTCGCCATAGGGCCTCACTGAATTCATGAACACGGGCAAGGAGATGGTCTCCGCAGAGACCGCAGCGAGGTCAGCCGTGAAGGCGATGCTCCTGCCATCGGGGCTGAACACTGGATGATTGACGTGCCCGGCAACGCTTGTCGCAGTGGGACCCGGGTCAGCGCTGGTAACCACTCTAACGACTGCAGTTGGATCAGTCGCACTGACCAAGTAGACGGCAAAGTGGCCGAGGTCGAGTCCGTTATCCAGTTGAGGTGCGGTGGCCGGCTTGTCACGCGTGGAGGAGAAGACGATCCATTTCCCGCTCGGTGACCACTGGCAGTGGGTGTCTGTCCAATCCCCCTCCGTCAGCCTAGTCACCGTGCCGTCCCCGGCTGTCTCCCCGGCCTGGGCATCCTGCATAATGTAGAGGTTCTTGTACCTGAAGCCGCTCCTTGTGTGATCCCTCGTCGATCGGAAGACGATCTTGGTCCCTTCCGGATTACTGCTTGGGAAGGCGTTGTTGAAAGCTCCGTCCGTAAGGCGCTTGGTGTGCGAGTGGCCATCAGGCGCGGACACATTGAAGATCGCATAGATCTCCAATGGGCTGTCTGCGCTGAAGGATGGACCAACGCAGACGTACAGTATGTCCTTCTCTGGGTTCTGGTTCCACACAGTTGAGAAGACGCTATTTGGCCCCCTCCTCTGCATTTTCATGATTCAGTTATTAGTGACAGTCGTCGATTGTGGATCAAGGTAAAGTTATATATCGTAGCTAAAGTTAGTTTTTGGCATCTGACCTCCCAGACAACACGTAGTCCCTTCTTATCAGCAAGCCAGACCGCCTTGAACTCATTGTCCACGAAAGCGAGCTTGGATCCGTCGCTGGAGATGGTTGGAAATGCACCGGAGACCCTGAAGAGCCCCACGTCCTTGTGCGGAGACTCGAGCTTGTGGAAATTCCTCGGCACGTCGCTTTTGCCATTCTGCACACATGGCAATTGAAATCACATGATAATATGCAGTTTGAAATCATACTAATCTTAGAAGAGTACCTGGTGCTGGAGCATCTTGTCACTTCTAGCGCGGTGGTACCCAATGCGGTTGCCACCATCAAGTATGAAGGGGTTGTAGTAGTCAGCTTTGGGAAAGATCACCTGGGTGACCTTCACCGGCTGGTTGGGCTTGGTTATATCGAAGATCTCAATGTGGCGGTACTGCGGTTCTTGGCGCTGGCCGGCCATTTGGTTGGTCCTCACGCGGATCGTTGCCACGGCCACCTTGGTCTCGTTTATGGCCGCCGGAGTCATCGCGTTGATGTTCTCCGGGGTCACGCGCTCTTCTTTGCGGGTGTTCAAATCATACCGGAAGACGCCCCAGGTTGTGGTCACCTTGCCGCTGCCGGGATCTGTCTTGTCGATCCCACGGTGGAAGAAGATGACGTTGTCGCTGCCCCACGAGGGCCAACCGCCACCCGGGATGGCCTTCCTCCGATTCAGGCCTTGTTTCTTGTCAGTGTTCATAACCATAATATCGGTCTTGAGGTTCTCGATCTCCCCGGTCCACTTGCCAAATTTGAAGGCGGCGACCGCCACTCGCTTCCCTGACGGTGAGACGGCCGGGCTCAGATCATACTGATCTGCAGTGTTCAACAAATTAAACTTGTAGATTAGTATTAGTCAGTCTGCTAGTGGCT
Organism: Chloris gayana; assembly: GCA_031894775.1. Lineage (NCBI taxonomy): Eukaryota > Viridiplantae > Streptophyta > Magnoliopsida > Poales > Poaceae > Chloris > Chloris gayana. Next base: position 187,231 of record JAUNZO010000170.1, on the reverse strand, counting down.
AGCTAGGGGCTAAAAATAATACTATTAAACGCAGTTTCCTACTGGTGGTGGTGAGTTTCTCAGTCGCTGCAGTCCTAAGGTTGGTCCTGTACACCGCTGTCCAGGGGGTGCGGCGCTTCGTGACCTCCTCCTTGGTGGAGACATAGATGATCGCCGGGTCAGCATTGGGAGCCAAGCCGCTGCCGAAGCAGCCACTGTCCTCCATGCGCACACCGCCGAAGGTACCCGCGCCATAGATGTCAGCCAGGCTCAGGACCTTTACCTTGCCGTTGAAGCGCAGGGCAACATGCAGCGTCTCCAGGCCCTTGTCCCTCTCGGAGACGAATACCAGACCGGTGGCACGGCCCTTCTCCACGTCATCCACGGTGGCGCCGCACTCGGAGGCCAGCTCGGGTTTCTTGGCCACCAGTGCCTTGAGCGCCGCGGTGGAGATGGGCCGGCCATTGTAGTTGTAGGAGACGCCATCGGTGAGGTGCAACTCGTCCTTCGCCGACGATGGTGAGATGGGGCACGAGAAGATGTCTACCGGCACCGGTGGCCTGTAGGTGGCAAACAAGGCGATGCTGCCGCGCCTAGCTGCCATTGCCATGGTCGGAAACGGGGAACCTTGCTCTCTAGATACCAACAAATTACTTGCTAGCTAGGTTTCAACTGCAAGCACTGTCATCATGCGGTCCATCAGACACCGGATTTATAGAGATGTGCCAGTGATTTTTTTTTCTTCAATCTATGTGCTGTGATCTATGTACTGTAGGCGTTGATTTATAATGTGATCAAACAAAAAGAAAAACAAATGAAATATCACTAAAATAAAAATATAAAACAGCATGGCCTAGCGAAGAAGCTTTTTGAGTGGGACATTAACTAGGCGTAGTAAAGGAACTTAATAGTTCGAAAGAAAGACCTTTTTGCGACAAAATTTGAAACAAATACTACAGATAAATTTGCACAAGTTGAAACATGACTTGTAGTTTCACATATGTGAAAAACTATTTTGAATAAAACGAACGGTCAAACGTAACAAAAAAAATCAACTGCTTGAACAATTTAAGAACAGTCGTCAAAATCCATAAGAGCAAATGTTGACCTTAAGAGATGATAGCATCGTCTGAACTAGGATCTGGAAGAACAAGCATGTATGCAGTCATGCAGAGGCAGACTGTCGTGTGATGACTCACATTTTTAGTGTGAACGGAGAAGACGTAGAGCTACTCCATGTGGGAACATATCATGAACACGAGCAGAAGTCAAGGACAACTGCATATTAAGTAACCTCCTTTTAATGACGCCCTTTACTATTGCGTCTACTAGATCGCAGAGATACGGACCACGGCGTAATGAATCCGTTCAGTGAACCCATGACATGGACGCAACGTGCTGCAAGAGCTAAGTGCAGCGCCTTCGTTCCGGGTGCATCCTAGCAACGACAGCCATGCAAATTAATGGGCAGCTGGAAACGATCGGATTAGCAGCCAGGTATGGTTCTCTCCAGCCCTCGAGTACAAGAGCAAGTTGATAGATGAGGACAATGAAATTGGTTGGCAACTCAAATTAATGGATTCCTGGACGCCGCGTTGATATGTCTATAGGCGTCCAGTTGTTTTGGTCCGACTAAGTCGTTGCGTACTACTGTGGAACACGAGGAACATAAGGTACTGTAAAAACTAAATTAATGGAAACATGGAAATGGTTCAGTGGTTCACTATTGTCCTAGCTTTTGCGTCCTATCAGTACAAGATTTTACATTATTCTGGCTGGGACACCAGTGAGTATCGTTAATAATGGGCCGCGCAGAAGTAATTCACAGCCACTAGCACCCGAGTAATTTGGTACTAGCTGTTCGCAGTAGTAAAGACCATTTACGTCTAAATTAAGTGCCCAGTACATTTACTTAGCAGAGCTGCATATGATGGGTAATGTTTACTTAGCAGAGCTGCATATGATGGGTAATGTTTTATTTGAGAATAAATAATCAATTAATTTACTCCAAGAAGTACATATAAATGAGCAATGTTTCACTTGAAAAGAAATGCACAATTTACATGACTTCATACAAGTAGATATAAAGAAATAATACTATCGGTATTTGATCTATTAATTTGTATGTCCAAATAGATTTATAAATTTTCAATAAAGATTTACCTAAAAACGATTTTAGGACATCGACTAAATAAAAAGTGATGTACTAAATCCATACAACTTGAACAAGTAAATCCACTCAAACGTTGCTTACTTTGGCAAGAAATGATGCAAATCCTAGATAATCTTCAATCAGAAAATTAAATTATTCATTGAATCCATGTCTAATCACCACAACAAACATCAAAGAATTTAGAGAAATAATAAAAAAAGGAGAGGTCAAAATTTTCTCGTTCCCTTTTTTATTTTTTTTTCCAGGAAATAGGATGCACACGAGATGTTCAAAACCGTGTGTCTCGATGAAGAAGGCCCACATTTGCTGGTAAATTTTGGTTGTTCCATTGATAGTCACCTAGCTGATGTCAGCCATGCATATGTCACTTTGCTGATGTCAGCCAGGTACAGGAAGATCTATGTAACTCTTGAAGGATTTAAACAGTGGCAAGATTAATTTCTAAGAAGAAGCAGTCATTAATCACCATGTAAATCGACTGTTGTTTCAGTCCAGCACCTCTTACCATCAGCTGTGGCTATGCCAAAGCTGTGGTGACAGGTTTCAAACTCCATGTTTTATGCCGTTTCTGCTATAAAAATCTCACTATCAAGGAAGGCCTTTTCTTTCTATAAAAGTCTCACTATATGAGTTGTATATATATATAGATGTAGCACAAAGCCCTGGATCGACAAGAGAACTCCATCCTTATAGTCCGAAAAGCCACAGAACTTACTCTTCCTGCTTCCTGTGTGACACAGCAAGATCAAAATGCCGGCCAACAGCAGGTTTGACGATGAAGAGCAGCCAATCGCGCCTATGTCCAATACAGGTAGCTGCAGCTGCAGAGATATCCAAGCGCCGATACTACTTGCATTGGGCTCTCATACTAGCTAGTTATCTTTGGACGAAAAATAGAATATAATCTGTGAATCCCAAGTATATGTGTATATATATATATATATATATGATGAACTGATGTTGCAGGGAAGCCGGCGCTTGGTTTCAGCGACGTGGGCAAAGCTTCCGTGAAGCCGCACTACGTCCAGGAAGCCCGGCCGGAGCCCGGCAGCACCGTGCGGGTGCTGCTCGAGGTGAGCAGCGCGTCCACCACTGTGGGGAGGGCGGGGCTGGATCTGGTAGTGGTGCTGGACGTCAGCGGCAGCATGGGCGACGACGGCAAGCTGGACAAGCTGAAGACGGCCATGAAGTTCGTGGTGAGGAAGCTGAGCCCCATGGACCGGCTCTCCATCGTCACATTCAACAACTCCGCCGCGAAGCTCTGCGGTCTTCGTGCCATGACCCAAGGGGCGCAGTCCGCTCTCCAGAACATCGTCACCGGTCTGGTTGCCAACGGGGGCACCAACATCAAGGCCGGCCTCGAGACCGGCCTCAACGTTATCACCAGCCGTAAGTTCAACGCAGGGCGCACGGCCAACGTCCTCGTGATGTCGGACGGGCAGCAGAACGACGGCGACGCCAGGACGGTGGCCAACCCCGGCGGCGTGCCCGTCTACACGCTGGGTTTCGGCAAGGGCACCGACTACCAGCTGCTGCGAGACGTTGCCAAGAACGGCGGCACGTTCAACGCCGTCCCCGACAACGGGGACATGACCGCCGCCTTCTCGCAGCTGGTGGCCGGGTTCCTCACCGTGGTGGTGCAGGATCTGCAGCTCACCCTGTCCAAGCCCGTTCTCGACACCGACCTGGACCAGATCGTCTCCGTGGCCCCCGGGGATTACATGACGGAGCCCAGCCCTCCGTCCACCAAGGTCGTCGTCAAGTTCGGCGACCTCTACAGCGGCGAGGTGCGTAAGGTCGTCGTGGACCTCTCCCTCGTAGCAGCCGACGGCAGAGACTATGTGACCGATGTCCTGGAGGTGGAGGTGAGCTACCACAACTCCCAGGGAAATGGCGGTAGGCAGAGAGTCAGAGGTGAAACTCTCCAGGTGAAACGCACCGAGGCCGCTACCGGCGGCAGAATGGCGCTGAGGCTGCAGACCGAGCTGGCACGCCGGCAGCACGCGGACTCCATCACCGCGGCAAGGACGCTCGCCGACGAGAAGAACCTGGACGAGGCCAAGGACAAGCTGGTGGAGGCGCAGAACGCGCTGGAGGACGTCCTGGACCAGGGCAACCCCATGGTGGGCATGCTCAGGATGGAGCTGCAGCACCTCATGGACTTCATGGAGTCGCAGGAGCTCTACGAGGCCGAGGGCCGGCCCTACGCGCTGGCCTCCGAGAGCTCCCACGCCCGGCAGCGGTTCGCGGCGAGGGGTCACGTCCAGAGCGTCAGGCTCTTCGCCACGCCACGCATGGACGCCTACCTCGAGCAGGCTAAGGAGTTCAACAAGGACCCCAGCAAGCCGCTGCCCACTGCCGACGAGGATACCAAGGAAGAAGTCAAGGCAAACCCGATGGCCGCCATCGTCGGACCGCTCTCCTTCCACATTCAGTCCGCCGTCCAGGCGCTCCAGGCCATCGAGAAGATCATCGCGGCCTCCGCCAAGAACTAGACCGTTGGACCAACCTGCCTGCATCATCCTGCGTCCTTGCACATCGATCGGCACTTTGAATTATTCCGTCTTGTTTGTGTGTTCCCTTCTTTGCTTCCTCGTCTCCATCTTTGTCATTATAAAAAAAATGCATCATATCATGCGCCACCGGTTGCTCATCGGTTGTCGCAGGTCAGCAAGAATGTGTATCAACCTTTTATTTTTTTGCCTTTAACTTGGAATAAAATGCAGTTGAACAACGGCAACCCGCGTGCTATGAGTCAGACCGGAGCATACCATTTGCCAATTTCCACACTCCTCTTCATCAGCATTGACCGTGGATACATGCATCACCACAACCACTACAGGAAAATCATCGTTGCCGTGTGTCCCCATCTTTACCGTGTTTTTCAATCGGGCACTGCCAAGTGTCATATAAAAAACACTCGGCAAAAAGGCACACTTGGCAAATTTATTCTTTTTCTTATGACACCGAGTGTATGTATTGATACTCGGTACTTCAGTCGATTATATTATTCCAAACACTCGGCAAAGAATTTAACTTTTTTCGTCCTGAAAACTTTTTCTACCCTTCATCTACAACACATGTTACTCTATGTTAAAATTTGGTATATTTTTTATTTTTTTTTGCCATATTTAATTAATTAATTACATTTCAAGCAGTTTTGGAATCAAGTTAAATTTGAACTAGCAGTGATTCAAATAATAATATACAATGAGTATAAAAATCATAATTATGGTATTTAGCTCTATTTGGGACCTTACCCATGAAATAAAAAGAAATTTGACATATCTTCGTTAAGAAATATGACCGTTAACATAAAGTGAAGCTAACATATCAGTGCTCAAATGATTTTAAAATTCTAAAAAAAATCAAATATAGTCTGAATATCAAGAGATTTGTCATGATGTGATGGTATCACATGTAGAAGCTACGATAAAAAGTAGAGAACGTTTCACAAAAGTTATCACCTACATTGCTTACAAAACGGAGAATCTCCAAAGAAGCACCTTGAGTTGAGAACGAGTCATTAAAATGTGGAGTCAAATTGACAAAAGAGTTTTTGACTTCAAATTAGTTTGTATAGGTAATAGATCATATAAATTGTGTCATGCCAAAATTTGATTAATTTTAAAATTTATTTCTTAATTTTTTTAAAAAAAGAAATTTGAAGTATGCAGATTTTTTTTTGGAGAAAGTCCAAATTATTCCCCTCAAGTATAGCCAAAGTCTAGATAACCCCCTAAATTATTGTTTAGTTCAGTTTAACCCTAACATAGTGCAATTTTTTGTTCATTTTACCCCCTAACATAATTTATATTTTTCGTTTCTTCACACATAAGTGGCGTTTCAAGTTAAAATTTTATAGGGTGCTAGAACACTTTGTAACGCATGTTAGAAAAAATACATCATGAATTTTTTATCATTAACATGATACATAATAAAATTTAATGGTATATTGATATGGTAATACAAAAGTGTATGAAAAATAGTGACAAAAATTTCAAAAATATAATTTTGGACCTGCAATGTGAAATTTTAACTATAAGTTCAAATAAGGGGTGAATTGAACTAAATAAACTATTTTGGTGGATAAACTGGACCAAACAATAGTTTAGGGGGTTATCTAGACTTTAGCTATACTTGAGGGGAGTAATTTATACTTTGTCCTTTTTTTTGGCCGAGTCAAAGGAACACTCAGCAAACAAGCTTTTTGTCGCGTGTTTTTCTCGAACACGAGCAAACATGCTAGGACATCGATCCAGCTCTTCGATCACGAATACCTATTGGTCCATTCCTCCCCTCGGATCCCCCTCTCTCTCTCTCTCTCTCTCTCGTATCTCTCTCCCCCTTATCCTCCCGCCCTCTCTCTTCTCTCTCTCTCTCCAGCTCTCTCTCTCTCTCTCTAATGTGATTGTTGTTTGGCTTTCAATATTTTTTTAGATGTCTCACCTTAGTGTAATTATCATCCAGACAAATATGGCATCACCAAATTTCTCATAATAATCACCAACAATACACAAATCTACCTAGGATACTATGAATTGTTATGAGCAATGTAGATGAAACAAACTTAAGAAATGTAATACGCAGGTATGATTCAATAATATTATCCGTTATTTAGTTACAATAATCTATTTTAAGCTATATAGAATGCTTGCTAATAGCCATATTCATCGATCAAGATTGTCGGGTGGGTATTTGAAAACTACGTGTAACTCTGTAGGTGTTTCGATAGAAATAAAAACACTTGTAGGTGGGTGTATGAAAACCCTCCAAAGATGCAAGTGGATAGTATTTGCAATTTTCCCTAACTTTAATACGTGACTTCTACACTTAGGAGCCTCAGCGCGGATTATCCATTGATTGTTGGCATTGTTGGGGTGAGGGAAAACGAACAGGTGAAAGGGAAAGAAGTTTTTATGTTTCAGCTTCATTAAATCGTATTTTTCAGGTTTCATGGATCAGGCCAGGCATATGCTAGGCCACATCATTTATATGGGCCAAAGCAGATTGATGGCACAAAGCGAGTCATGGGCCAATTCACTTGGGCCAGACTGTGTGGCAGCAGAAAAAAAAGGGGACATAAATAATGACCGCAGCGTGCGCTACGTGTAGAGTTTAGACATAGCTCGCGCGACGTGTCAGCCCAGGATTGGAAAATGCGATTTTCTTTTGATTTCATGATTTCAAAATGATTTTTCTCTCCTCTGTTTTCGAATACGTTTTCACCATTGTCTTCCTTAGAATTAATTCAATAAAATAAGATTCCACTTAATATAATTCTTAAATTTTTTTAAAATTCAAATTTGAATTTTGAATTTCATTTGTTCTAGCATTGAGAATAATCGTTCCAATACTTAAAATTGATTGTTCCAGTACCTAAAATTGATTGTTCCATCGTTTTTAAGTATTTTAAAAAAAAATTATTGTTTAGTTATTCTAACAGCGAAAAAATCAATTGTTCATCAATTGCTCCCCTGAAATTTAATTGTTCCAATATTTTTCAAAATTTTATTTTCTTTAAAAATATTTCTAAAATTATATATGTAATGAAAAATTAATATAGCACATATTATCAATAAACATAATTTTAAAAATAATAAACAAAAATATATAAATATTATATTTTTGCCCCATGGCCCTAATGGGCGCGCTATGTGTAAGCTACACATAGCACGGCTTGTATATAGGAGGTCCCAATAATGACAGGCAGTTTCAAATATAAAGATTGAAAATTTTAAAGTTACACTTGTGTTTTTTTATAGGAGTTATTTTATTTTAGACAATAGTTAAAATCTAAAAGTATGGAAATTGATTTAGGCTTTTGAAGTTGCACTTTTCTTTTAAGCATCTCCTAAGTATCTGATCATGTACGCACAGTTGCACACACACGCACTGACACACCACAACGCATACCTACACATCCGTGCACACTAACAACCCTACAACTACACCTAGCATCGAAAGATTGTGTGTCCCTCCAAATATCAGAAATCAGCAGAGTCGAGTGCGCCACGAGGAGGGTTGCATTCCCGTTGTGGCAACACGTAGGGAGAGGCACCTGCAAATTTGTTGGCCAAACCCGTTTAGAATCAAACTCGGGCGGGCAGCGCCCATACGAGCGACTTGCCACCAGGCCATAAGCTTGAAGTTGCTCTCATTGGCGAAACTGTTGCTGCCTGACAGCAGTACAAGTACCATAGGTTGTGGGAGGACCAAGTTTTGTCATCGTATACGCTGGATAAGGGGGAACAATTGTTATTTTTTCTGTACAGTACCATTCAAACTTCTCTTCATGACCTTGGTTGGTCCAGATGATATAAAACTAAACAAAACAAGTAAAAGCTATAATTACAGCGAGTCTGGAACTTCCCAGACTACGTTTCATCAAATTGAAAAGAATCGGAACGTGCAAAGCGCCTCCGCGGCTCAGTCATCATCTGTTTTGCCAGCACGAGCGACGCTCTGCACGAACCGCCGGAGATTGCTCGCCAAGGTTCCATCTTGAGCAGCGGCCGCCGCCGCGCGCCTTCCACTCCCGAGCGCGGCGCCGTATCTCCCTTCCCTCGTCGGCGTCGCTCATGACGGCGTCGACGCACCTGGCCAGCTCGGCGGCGCGCACGGTGCCGTCGACGGCGGCGCGCACGGCGACGCCCCAGAGCGCCTCGGCCATGCGCGCGTTGGTGGGCTGGTCCGACCACTGCGGCGCCACCACCATGGGCACGCCGCACGCGACGGCCACCACCGTGGAGTTCCACCCGGCGTGCGTGACGAAGCACCCCGCCGCGCGGTGCGCCAGCACGCGCGCCTGCGCGCACCACTCCACCACCATGCCTCTTGCTGCCGACGACACCGGTGGGGCCCCCTCCCGCGGTTGTCGCGGCGCACGACCCAGAGGAACGGGCGGTTCAGGGCCTCCAGGCCGCGGCGGATCTCGTCGAGCTGCGCGGCGGAGAGGACCGCGATGCTACCGAAGGAGACGTACACGACGGACCCGTCCGCCTGCGCGTCGAGCCACCGCATGTACCCGGCCTCGTCGTCCTGCTCGAACAGGTCGCCGCCTTCCGCCGCGTCATCGCCGAGCATGGGCCCCACCGGGATGAGGTCGATCCCGGGGACCGAGGCCAGCGCCTCCTCCTCCAGCGCGTCGAAGGTGTTCACCAGCACGCACGGCCTGTCGCTGTCGGATTCGAGGACGTCGAACATCTCGCGGAAGCAGGGGAGGTATGGCGTGGGCCCGGTGAGCAGCGACGGCAGGTCCCGCGCGCGGAGGTACGAGTCGAGGCCCGGGACGCGGACGCGGCGGTCCGGGTCGTCGTGAGCCGCGGCGGCGTCGGCGAGGAGTCCGTGGCGGGCGTGGAAGTAGTGGTGGTAGAGCGAGAGCGCGGCGGCGGGCATGGTCCAGAAGAAGTGCGCGGGGACGCCCAGCGCGCGCGCCACGTCGGCCGCGAACGGCAGCAGAAGCGTGTAGATGACGCACGTGACGGGGCAGCCCCGCGCGCGCAGGCCCAGGGCGAGGCGGGCCAGGGTGGGCGGGCCGACGAGGCGGAGGCGGCCCACGAACGCCGCGCCGTCGCAGGTGGCCGGCTGGAACCCGTCGTCGAAGCCGTCGGAGAAGGCCGCGTAGCCCACGCCGTCCGCGCCGCGGACCAGCTCCGTCGCCTTGGCTGGGAACATGCGGCGCAGCGCGGAGAGCGGGACGGCGAGCGTGGCGCGGGCCCCGGCGCGGGAGACGAGGAGGCGGGCCAGGCGCCGGGCCGGGGTGATCTGGCCCTGCGCCGCGCCCGACACGATCAGGAAGTGCTGCTTCCCGTGGTCGTCGTTGGCCATGGCGCCCATGGGATGGGATGGAACTTTCTTTTCGACACTTGGTACTGCTGCTTCTGCTCTGCGATGAGTGAGAGCTGCGGCGCGCGCCAATTTAAAGGGCCGCCGGGCGCGCGCGCGGGAACGCGACGTCCGCAGCGCGTGGAGTCGGTTGCTGCTGTAACTGGAAGCGGGCGGTCAGGGAGCGTGCACTGCTGCAGGTCGGCGGCCGCGGTTGCCTTGATGGCGTCCAGAGGAGACGAACGCTTTCCGAGTTGGCGAAAGCCTACCTGCCTGAGGATCAAGTGGCGCGGCAGGCTCGCTTTCAGCCCCAAAACAAAAGAACAAAAAAAACAGAGGAGCCGACTCTGCTTGTTTTCAGGGGATCCATTGTACTAGTATTGCGTATCCACCTTTGATTACACGGGAAGAGGGTAATAATAAGCGACTGCGAAAATAACAAAATTCTGACCGCAAGACGTTTTGCGATAGGATAAAGAACGGGTTCTTTCATAAACAAAATAGATCCTTTTACTTTCTATGTCAAAGAAAAATAGATTATATCGCAAACAAAATATAACTTTTTACTTTCTAGATAAAAAATGAATAGAATTTAAGTCTGATCCAAATCCGACCTAGGTCATTCTTAGGATCTAAACTAATCCTTGTTTTTTGTGTAACCAGTGTTAGTGAGTAAATAATTTAGAAACCCTTGTATAGATTTATTTTACCTATTTTAGGAGTTGCAAATTAGATGATCCATAACTCCGTGCTAAAATGAACTAGAGCTCTCGACAGCTCCAGAGTTTTTTGGAATTGGGCATTTTGACTGGCTCTAACCAACTCCGAACTGGAGTTTGGCTCTAGAACCATACCAAATACATCCTAAATTTGTTAAACCAGGTGGCCTATTCCAAAGACGTCATAGGCTATAGTACTGCCATCCTTCAAATCATAGGAAAACTTTTTCATTATGACTAGCAGCACGTGCAGAGGATTGTTGGTGGCATTATTAGGATTTATTTATGAATCTATCCACCTGGGTCCGTTATATTGTCGTGGCTAAAACAATCACGAATTAAAGATAATCCCGTACTAAACTTTTAGGATAACTATAAAACAAATTAGAAATATTATCAATGTCAACCACAAGGGATTAAACCGTGGATCAAAGTTATCCTTATTTTGATGCAAAGTATTTCAAAAGTTTTAAAAGAATACTACGGTTTTAGAAAATATCATCATGGTTTTAGGATACGAAGAGGTATTTGGATGCATCAAATTTTATGGCTTTTCTCAAAACTGCAAAAAAAAAAAGTTACAGCATATCATGGTATTACTTGGTTGTGGTTTCTAAGTAAAACAATGGGTACTCAGTACTACAGTTTTTGGAAACCATGACATCCAAACAGGGTCTAATGAACTGGTGATGAAGTTTTTGAAATCGGATGAACACCTAATCCAAACGTCACTGGTTTAGACCAAATATCTCGAGTCATGGCTTAAGATGAGCTGCACTTTTTGTTTATTATCAGCGGCACGTGCTACTTGCGCTGATGCATCGTATATGTGCATACGGTCCGGAAGGCTGCATGCCAGGTTGGAAGAGGAAAGACGTCACGGCACTCGTATAAGCACCGCCAGCCACTCGTTCGTTGCAGGGCGTATGTTTTAGAAAACTGGGTGTACGGCGATAAAGGTCCCCGTTGTCGCGTTGCTGTGTTGTATGGAGGTCCGGTTGTCGTGTGCAGGCGCCACCCAATCGCATGCGGCTTCGCAATTATGTTTAGCAGTCCTCTCTATTATTCGTCATCATCCCACGGGCCATGGCCCTCCTACACACCTCAATAATTTCAGAATTCAGATAATATATTTCTTTACGCTCACTGATAAATGTCGAGGCTCATCTTGTTCTTTTGTAGTAGAAATATAACTGTTTTTCGCACCTTAATTGTCAGATTTATTACATGACCATTGTGGCATTATTCCGTATGCCATACCACTTCTTTCCATGCATGCATCCCGTTGCTAGTGCTTTCAATGTGTGCTGTCTCATTCTAGTGGTTTTGGCGCTAAGAACTAAGGAAGTGTTTGGTTGCCTAATTTGTTTCGTAATCAGATTGCAAGATAGGTGAGCCAAACCGTTACAAGCATTTGTTTGCAAGCTTTTGTTCGCAGATAGTCCGGAATTGGATACCCCGAAATCGGATTACATGCAGCACAAATCTGAATCTCTTCTCACCACACCGGTATCAAATCGACGCGCTCTCTCCTCTCCCGTGCTTCTGGCTCCTCGCCGCCGAACAACAGCAGTGGATGCGATTAAGCTCGACACTACAAAGCCGAGATCTTCATTGCCAGGAAGGGCGCAATTGCATTCGATTATATCGGGCAATGATCCGGGGGACGAGTGGGTGGTCGGAGCCTTCGGCGGGCATGGCAGCGGAGGGTGGTCGGAGCCTACGACGGCCATGGGCGGATTCAAGAGAAGCGTGGTGGCTGGACTAGAGGTGCCAACGAACGTCGCCTCATCGTGTCATGGAACTCAAGTGCAAGGTCTTGTCCTTCCGGATCACAACGACGCTATGTTCTCAGGGCGAGTTACAAACAGTGATGGCTGCGTCGCTCATGCTTTCTCCGTTCTCCTCTGGTTCTGTTTCTGATACAGAGCAAGGACCAAACAATGTAAGATTTTTGTCGCATTGATTACAACTAGTAGTGTGCACGTGCGACACGCACGCGCTATAATTTTCTAGTAACTTATAAAAGAGACAATTGTGTTTCTACCTTTGGTTTCAATTTCAATTGTGATTTTACCTTTCATTTTTTTAACTTTGTGATTTTACCTCTATGATTTCAAAGCGAAGACAACTTTTACCCCTAGTAGGGATAAAATCACAATACTTTTATTGTGATTTAACCCTTAATAGGGGCAAACTTTATGTTCTTTTTGAAATTACAGGGCAAAATCATAAAGTTGAAAAATGAGGAGTAAATTACAATTGGACATCGGACCAAGGGCAAAAACACAATAACCCTTTTATAAAACACTACACACTTTCGATGTAGTAATTCTTGTAATGCTTTCATTGCCGCACAAGTTTATAAAAAATGTTCCTTCTAACTAAATATTCGGCAGCTTATTGTACAAACATAAGAAACTAAGGTTATTGTAATTCTTGTACCCATAAATGTTTCTTTGATATAATTGTGTTCTCATTTGATTTAACACATGAACATAATTAAAAAGAAATAGAGGATATGAGAAAAGCAAGGAGAGAGTGAATAACCATACATTTTCATTCTTACAACGTATCGCTTTAAGGCCTCCCGTCAACCGGAACTGCAGATAAATGTGAAAGTACCCGTGGTGAAATTACTTTATGTACCAATCTCACAAGAGCAGATTTGTCCTGACTAATGGAGTCTAGACGTGTCGGCTTGATTTATGGGCACAAACTCCACCAGCGAAACAACACTATTGCAGTAGGACATTGGTCTATTGTTGTGGCGGATGTGCTCGTTCCCTTGAAGACGAAGATGATTGAAGATGAACACGAACCACAATCCGAAGGATCACACACGTGAATAGATCATATACAACACCCCATGACGACGCACCTTTCGGAGCACACCACGGATCATGGACTGACCGCTGCACATACCTATAATTTCATATCGATTGCCAACGAATGCTACGACAGACACGACATGGTCGTCCGTTGACACCTCGTTTATGCCAAGGTCTGCCGATGAAGAAAACAGAGCCAACAACAAATCAAATACAACGAAAAGTGATGGTGCCAACAGGAAAGCGATGTAGCCAGGACGATTTGTCCAGCCGCGTGTAGGAAGGAAAAACATTGTGATTTACTTCAGCCATTTGATTTAATACCTAAAATATAAAGGAACGAAAGAGAGTTGAAGGAAATTGAAAGATAGGCGCACTGATACATGGTAAGCAAATTAAAGGCATTATTAAATATATAATAGTGATTTTCTTATACCGTGTGATTCATGAAATGAAAAGGAAAGAAAAGAATATATGGCAGCAAAAAAATTAATTGCATTGACTACCAACGTGTTCTATACATGAGAATATATAAAAGGAAAAATTAAATGAAATTTATGGTATGTAAATTAATTTCTGGGTGGCGTATATTAGGAAACTTGATTCCCTCAATTCAAGAAACAAAAGCAGGTCGTGTTTTTACTTTCCAAAAACCTATGTGGGTATAATTTAGACTTGGTAACAAAAGAATTTTTTTGGAGAACAATCCTAATTCATTTTCACGTAAACAACGTGATGAAAAATTGCTTGAACCCACTAATCATAGGGAAAAATGAAAACATTAAGGCTACATGTCCACCGATTAACGGCAGGGAGGGCATGGGTAGGCTATCGTGTAGGTAATAAAAGGTTAGAAAAAGTTAAAAAGGTGTTTATTCTTTATAATATATAGATATAGATACCAACGTATTCTGATTGCAATTGTGTTTGCGTTACTATCATTGAACCAAACACGTCGCAAATGTAGCTACTTATTGATCTTTAGAAACTCTTTGATCGGGTGTAAATTGTATCATTTGTCCGCCTCAACCAGCCTACATGTATGAATGTTTACATGGTTAGTTGCGACCCTCCATTGTGAGCATAATAATTTTAGTTTCATCATGCTACCCGGTCCCTCATGAGCGTGGAATTCGATGGTGCAACACGAGAAACACACAGGAACACGAGATTTTAGACGAGTTCAAGCCCCTCGGATTGAGAGTAATACCCTACGTCCTGTATGTTATGTATTGTCTTTAGCAGATTGCTAATTGCAAGATCTTAAAGCCTTTTCGGGGGTCGTTGCTCCGCCTTATATATCGGGGGAGCTAGGGTTACATGCAGAGTCCTAGTCGATTACACGGATTACATATATGGGAGTTATATCTCTAGCTTTCTTTATTAATTCAGAGTCCTAACAGACTACAAATTATTCCTTAACTTGCTTCTCAAGTTATCATACGCCGGTCTTGATACTCGCCTCGTCCTCATACCGATATATGGAATCCTCCGTTATTCCAGATCGGTCAGGAACCAGTCTGTTAGCTATCTCTATCACCTTCATCTTCATTAATTTGTTACCGTGTCTTTGCGTATCCATTCTTTTATCATCCGTATACCCATAAGGCAAGTATACGACAAGTAACCCCGAGTAATTTTTTATTTGACTTTGAATAAGACCGACCAGTCTTACGCATGTTGGTCTTGATTTCATGGTAAAATTAAAAAGAACTCTAATCTGCTGCAATGGTTCTTCTTTCTTCGAAGCGCTTTAAAAAGCCAAAAAATTACTATTTTTATCCTTCATATCACGTAATTAGGTAATCATTGTATATTCTTCTTCCAGATGGACCGTCTAGGTGCACCCAATTGAGTATAGCCCCGACTCTTGGATCATTTGAACTCCTTTCAAATAATGCAAGAGTCCACTAGTTCATTCTTCATTATTTTCCTTTGATATGCAATCGTTACTGAACCGCTCCATTTGTTTTTCCATTAATTTCCACCTCCCGCGATCGTTACTGGATCGCACTTGGATACTGGTGCACCGATCAGGTGCACCTAATTAGGTATAGCCCCGACTCTTGTATCATTTGAGGATCGCAAATAATTCAAGAATCTTTCCGGAGAGACTATGCTTTACTATCTTCCATGAAATCATATCCCTCTTAGCAATTTCTGCCAAGAACACATTTCTCGAGACCGGTCTAACCAGTCATATCACATTTAACTAAAGATTCCGGTTGATCGGACCAGCTTTATTCCCCATATTCTCACATCGGCTCGAGTCTCCAAGGCCTATGATTAGCCGGATGATTAACACCCATAGCCTAAGGCATCCATTATCACCGAGTCGGATAAAGTCTAACTCTTTCATACTGCTAAATTATAAAATTCAGCATTACTTTAATTTCAATCTGAAAATTTCATATTTCGGACCGCTTTTTATTCACAAAAGCACGATGGCTTATCCTTATGACCGTTAGGTCATAATTAACGCAAATAACAGATCTTTAATATCCTTATGGCCGTTAGGTCATAATTGCATAGTCACGACATCAGTCATTTAATGCTAAATCCATCGGGCCTTGCAAAATAGCCCGTTAACTTTTCAGCCCCGGGCCCATCCCAGGTGCCTATAAAAGGAAACGAAAGGTCGACCTAGGTCAAACCCATTCCCGACAGCTCATACGCGCCCGCCATTTGCCCTTGTCCTTCGCTCTCTTCTTCCGCAAAAACCAATCTCAGATTTTCCTTTTCTATCTCTCAAGATGGGTAAGAAGAAATCCGCCGCCAACCCTGCGTCTTCTTCCTCTCGTTCCTCGCGATCAACTTCCATTCGGCGTTCAAGATCTTGGTAGTAGGAAAGTCACGGAAACCTCTCTCAATGATGCAGTTCGTGACGGATATCTTCCTCCCCAGCCAATCTTAAACCGGAGCGTCCCTATCCCCGGCCAAGTTCCATGCGGAATAGACGACTCTCAAGCAATTGGTTTTCAAAGCTTTTTTCCTCCGTGGCCTTGATCTTCCTTGCTGCTCCTTCTTTAGGGGTGTTCTTTTTTTTATGGATGGGAGCTAGTGAATCTCAATCCTAACTCCATTCTGCAGATTGCTTTCTTCATTCACCTTTGTGAAGCTTTCCTTGGAGTTCTCCCCCACTTCAAGTTATTTCAATATCTTTTCCAAATCCGCCCGCTTTCCTCATCGGACCGCCAGAGCTACAGTGGGCGGAGTAGGAATTCAATGTTGGAGCGCGAGATGAATACTTTTCTATTTCTCTGAATAAAAGTATAGCCCATTGGAAACAAGGGTGGTTCTTCCGTGATAATCCCCACCTGCACTCCCTCCCTTTAGCGCTAAGGTAGCCAAAAACTTCCCTTCTCCGGATACTAGGGAAAAACTCAAAGAAGATGGAGAAATTCTCGCGCTCTTGACTTGCATCAAATATCTAAAGGAAGTCAAAGGCGTCACCGCCGAGACAGATCCTTTGGAGCTTCATAGTCCGAGGAGTCCAGCCACTCAAGAAGCAAGAACACCCGAGCATGGTGTTTCGACGAAGACGTTTCCATTCCATTGGATGGAACTCTTCTCCCCGATAAAGAGCGGTTGGAAGCCCGCCTCAAGCAAATGCTCCAGCCGAAACCGGATTTATCGGGATGCCCGAGACTGCGTTTGGCTTTCAGCTCGTCTAACCCTCGAGATCCGGTGAGTATCTCTCTCGTTATCTTTGAATCTTGTTATTTTTTACCTTCATCCTCTTACGCAAATTCATCTTCTTAATACAGAACATGGACAATTTCAAGAGCCACCCTCCTCTACCTCCCAATGATACTTGGGGGAGGACTATGCGGGCAATCTGCTCCCCTCGTTGTACGGGCCGGTCTTACTCAAGGCACTTCGGACCGGTCTTTCCCTCTGCCTCCCAAAGCATAGCTCCAAAAATATCTAAATCCGGAAAGGTGGTTCAAGCTCCTAGTACGAAGAAACGTACTACTTCCTTGACCATCGGCAAGCCCGCTTCATCTTCTGCTGCATCGGTTCATGCGCGCACGGAGGCACAGAAACTCGAAGAGTGGCGGAAAGAAGGCTGTCGAAAGAGATCGCCAAGCTGCTCTGGCCGCTTTTAAAGCTGCTTTGAGAAAATCTCAAGGAGCCCCCTCTTTAACGGATTCCCTATCCAATGTTCCCAAGAGGTCCCGTATGGCAATCGGACCGGTCCTAGTGACGTAGGAGAAGCGGTCCCAAGCACCGCAAGTCAATCCAGCGGCAAAAGGGCGGCGAGAGGGAACCAGTGAGGACACTCAAGGTCCCGCCAAGAAGGTCAAGACGTCCACCGGCTTCAAGAAAGCTACCTCGTAAGTCCTTTATATCACCAGTCTTTTCTGAATCGCTTCAACCCCGGTCTTATATCGTTTGTCTTTCTTCGCAGAATCCCTTCTAATTTTCAAGCTAGTATAGCTAGCTTTTTAAGAAATAAAGCTTCGCTCCAGCTCCAACCGGTAGTGCTTCCACTACCTCCTCTAATGCACCCCCAGCTAGTACCAAGCCTTCCGAAGCTCCAAGTGCGGCACCCGCAAAGGAAGTCTCTGCCGCCTCCAGTGTAGAAGCTTCGTCCCAAATCATTGAAGGTCAAGTCTGTCAATATTGGAGATTCATCTCGCTAGCAATCTCCCTCCCCAGGCAACTCTATTCCAAATTCCCCCGAGCTCTCACCGGGACCGAGTCCGGGTGGAAGAAATTCCTTGTCGGCCCAGGACGACACGCAAATCTCCAGGAGAACCCGGATCGACCAAAATGGTAGTCGGAGATGTGGAGGTGGACAGCTCTAGTGGGGCTAGAACGTTCACCGCAACAGCTCAATGGGACGCCCTCCAAGAAGAAGAGGCCCCGAAGAACTTCTCCGAGTCCGGCCAGGTACACTCTTCCGCTTCAATGGTTTCTTTAAGCAATTTCTTTTTAATAATTGAATCTCTTACTTCTTCTTTCTTTTAGGTTCTTTTGAAAAACTCGAAGCTAAAAGTGCTATAATTGCTCGTCCGGAGGAAGAGCTACGGACCAATCAAGAGCGATTGGTTAAACTTGAATCTCGAGACCGCCGGTCTAAAATCCAAGGAAACCGATCTCGTTGAAAAGGGAAGCCGATCTGTCGAACACTCACCGGTTGATGGAAGAGCGCCGACAAGAAATCATCAAGCTCCGCAAAGAAGTCCGGAGTAATACTCTTAATCTTATTTGCACATTCCATATTTTTCTTCTCGCTTCTCTCTCTCTCGACCTGTCTTACTCCTTATCCCAGCTCTTGAAAATCTTCTCGCTGCTCATAAGAAGGCAGAGGAAATCCTTTTTGAGAAGCGCTTGAGGAAGGCTCTCGGGTTGAAGAACAACGAGCAACTCGAATTGGAGAACCGGAAGGCGAGCTTACCGCCAAGGATAACATCCTGGCGCAAGCGCTTCGCTCTAACAAGATGCTAGAATCCGATAACGCTCGCTCGAAGACCGAATTAGCGAAGCATTGGAAGCGATAAAAACGACGCGAGCGGACAAAGAGAGCGCTCCGAGGATTGCCCACGAATCTGCCCGACTTGCTCTCAAAGCAAAAGAACGCGAGATACATCGTCCGATAAAAGTTGAGACCAAGTCGAGAGAATCGAATGTTAATATCAAAGGCAGATTTAGAGCTGGAGAAATCGAGCACGGACGTAAGTTACTTCTTTCTTATTCCTTCTTATGAAATTCCTTTAAAACACCGTTCTGCAGTGATAATCCTTTCTTATATTTTTGCTTTCTTCAGAACTTGCTGCAGGTACGATGACGCACGCCTGGAATATCTAATGGCGGTCAAACTATTGATCCCAATGAGATAGATCTCGAGTCCGTCATCCGGGCCTTCCCTAGAAGGATCAAAGAGCATTCCAAGATGGTTGCCACTGCAGGAGGAGGCCATATAGCCGCCATAATCCAATCTTGGACTCCGGTCTCGGATTGTGATTTCAACTTTATCGGGGATGGCGCCCACCCGAATACTATCGATGATCGGTTCAATGAGTCGAAGAACTCACTCATTGGCATCTGTTTCGGAATTGATAGAGGATATTCCTCTTGATCCAACGGGTGTTCCTCTAAATGTAGCACCAACGGCCTTTGCTCCGGATCAGGATGCTCAGGATGTAGCAGCCGCCGCTAGGCGTGACGATAGAAGATGCATTTGAAGATTTAGATGCTGATTTGCCACTATCTTCTTCTGATTCGAAGAAACGCTGGATGATAGATTAGTTGAAAATCCTAAGACCGGTGATACCGGTACTTCCAGCGGTCCTGCTTAGCATAATTGTATTAGGGCCAACTTGCTTTTGTAATCAAACATCTTGATCATCACACTCGTTTACATTATTTTAAATACCGGTTGCTTTTCTTTTCTATATGAATATCTGGTTTCACTGTCTTATTTACTAACTTCTTTGCCCAAGACATGATAATTATTTCAGCTAAAACTAACTATGACCAAATTCGGCTCTAATCAGCGCAGATCACAATTCATAGTTATAGCTTACTTTAACAAGATCATGTAACATAGGAAAAAAGCCAGGTTATAAGATTTAAGATTTCACAGATTGCTCTTAACACAGACAGCCTACCAATCGATATTCATAAGAAAAATGCTACACAATTTCCTTTCGTGAACATACCAGTCTCAACTGAAAAGAAACAGACCGCTCTCAACACAGCGAACCTACCGACTAAATGACTAGTCTTATTGTTCGAGAATAGCATAATATCACGGATCGCTCTTAACACAGCAGCCCCTGGCTCGATAATTTAATTCAAAATTAAAATATTGAGACACAAAAATCAAACACATTCTCGATCAGACAGAATTACTTTATGATAATATGAAAAAATTTATAGAAAATTCTTTTAAGTATAAAAACGACGAAGCTGTTCAATGTTCCAAGAATTTGGAATTTCTTCTTCCTCCAAGGTCATAAGCCTATAAGCCCCGGTCCGGAAACCGATTTAACCGAGAAAAGGTCCCTCCCAGGACCGGTGACAACTTATGCTTGTTCTTGTTGGACTGAATCTTCCGAAGAACCAAGTCTCCTACTTGGAATTCCCATGTTCGAACATTGCGATCATGATAATAACGCAATCCCCGATGATACTTGGCTGCTTGAATTAAAGCTTGATCCCTCAATTCTTCCACAACAATCGGTTCAACTTGGCGCTGATCTTCATATTTCTCTTCATTATAGTATTGTACTCGAGCTGACACCATATTCACTTCGTAGGTAGCATGGCTTCGGATCCATACACCAAAGAAAAAGGAGATTGCCCCGTAGCCCTACTAACATTAGTGCATAGTCCCCAAAGCACTCGGGGCAATTCCTTAACCCACTTTCCTGCATACGGCTTTAAACGGTAAAAAATTCTTGGTTTAAGACCGGCCAAAATCATTCCATTAGCTCGTTCCACTGTCCATTGCTTTGCGGATGTGACACCGACGCATATTGTATCTTAATTCCCAAACTTTCAGCATAATCCTTGAAGGACTCGAAGTGAACCGAGGCCCATTATCGGTAATGATACTGTGCGGGACTCCAAAACGCACGAATATGTTTTGCAGAAACTTGATCGCTCGGGCCGTCGTCGTACTAGTAACGACTTCAGCCTCAATCCAGTTAGAGAACTTATCTATTGCCACAAAAATATGCGTGAATCCTCCTGGTGCCCTTTTAAAGGGTCCAACAATATCCAGCCCCCAAGTAGAAAAAGGCCAAGTCATTGGAATTAAGCGCAACTCGTGAGTGGGAGCATGAGGTTGTATCGGCGAAAAATTGACATCCCCGGCAATTCTTGACCACTCGTGTGCATCGTCCGTCGCTGTAGGCCGAGTAAAATCCTTGTCCGAACACCTTCCCAACTAGTGTCTTCGAAGAAGCATGATTTCCACAAATTCCCCTGTGCACGTCTTCAAGCAATTGAATGTCATTAGAAGCCGATACACATTTCATCAGAATATTAACTCCATGCCTATATAACTCTCCTTCGAGAATTAAATAACTGCGTGCTCGAACCTATAACCGTTGCTTCTCCACCTTATCTTCTAGAGTTTTACCAGACTGCAAATAGTCAAGGTATGGGGTACGCCAATCGGAATGAATAATCATAACGTCAAGTGGCCGAATATCTTCGAAAAAATCGCCCCTTCAACATTGATTACGTTCTCTGTCTTATCCGGTAAGACCGCTTCTCCAGGCTGGTCCTTTGAGACTACTTTCTCCACCTGGTCCTTCAAGACTGCTTCATCTACGATCTCTGTAATAGTAGCCTTGCGCTCCATCTTTATGGACGGCTTATCCAATACTCGAAGGAAGACACCAGGTGGAACCGCTCGTCTTGAAGATCCTAGTCAAGCTAACTCATCCGCGAGCAGAATTGTTTTCGCGCGAGTATATGAGAAAATCGCAGACCATTAAATTTGTCTTTAAGTTTCCTAACCTCTTGTTGATAAGCGTATCATATGATCATCATGAGCATCCCACACCTTGTTAACTTGACTTATTACCAACATTGAATCACCATATATGTCTAATCATCTAACTCCTAACGAAACAGCTACCCGAAGTCCATGAAGCAAAGCTTCATACTCCGCTGTATTGTTTGAGGCTACGAAATGCATTTGTAATACATATCCGAGCGGTTCCTTCCGTGGGGTGAGAAGTACGACCCCAGCCCCCGCGTACGAAAGCTGCGGGGACCCATCAAAGAACATCTCCCAATACTCCAACGTCCGAATCCCCTACGGGATTTGTGTCTCCAACCACTCTGTTATGAAATCAGCTAAAGCCTGTCCCTTGATAGCTATTCGTGAAGAAAACGTAATCTCATATTGGCCAAGTTCTATAGCCCACATAGTAACCTGGCTCATTGCCTCTCGGTTTCGCACAATATCTCCAATGGCGAACCCAGTCTTAACTTCAATGGGGTGCGCTTGGAAATAATGTTTCAACTTTCGAGAAGTTATCACTACTGCATATATTAGCTTCGTAACTGGAGATATCGCATCCGTGATTCGGTAAGAACTTCACTTACAAAATATACCGGATGGTGTACCAATTGCGAGATGTCCCTCTTCCTTCCGATCGACCGCCAAAACCGTGCTCACCACATGGGTTGTTGCGGAAATATACAACTGAATAGTCTCATCCGGTTCTAGAGGTACTAATACCGGAGGATTGCTAAGGTATTCCTTGAGTTGATCAAGCGCGGCCCGTGCCTCGTCCGTCCACTCAAACTTATCTTGCTTCTTAAGCAACTTGAAGAACGGAAGTCCACGAACTCCTAGTCTTGAGATGAAACGGCTGAGAGCCGCCATACTACCCGTCAACTTCGAACATCCTTCAAGCAACTCGGGGTTTCATGTTGATGATCGTCTGGATTTTTTCGGGTTAGCTTCAATGCCTCGCCATGACACTAGGTAACCCAATAATTTCCCGAACGAACTCCAAACACACACTTTCCGGGGTTGAGCTTCATGGAAAAATTCCGCAGATTATCGAAGGTCTCTGCCAGGTCGGAGAGAAGATCCTCGGTTTTTGAGATTTTACCACTATATCATCAACATAAGCTTCTGCGTTCCTTCCCAATTGCGAATCCAAGCAACGTTGTATACCGCGACGATACGTAGCTCCGGCATTTTTTAATCCAAAAGGCATGGTCGTATAGCGAGTATGCTCCGAAGGGGTGATAAATGCGGTCTTTATTTGATCTTCAACTCTTAGTGGTATTTGATGATACCCCGAGTAGGCATCAAGGAAACAAAGACGCTCGCAGCTAGCGGTCGAATCAACGACTTGGTCAATCCGAGGCAGCGCGAAAGGGTCTTTGGGGCAAGCTTTGTTGAGATCGGTATAATCGACACACATTCTTAATTCTTTAGTATTCTTTTTTGGTACAAGGATCTGGATTGGCAAGCCAATCTGGATGATACACCTCCCTAATGAAGTTAGCTGCTAATAACCTAGTTATTTCCTTCTTGATGGCCTCCTTGCGGTCTTGAGCAAACCTCCGGAGCTTTTGTTTGATCGGCTTCGCATCGGGACGCACTAACGGTGCGTGCTCAATCTTCTCCCTAGGAACACCCGGCATGTCGGAAGGCTGCCATGCAAAGATATCCCTATTTTCCTGGTGGAAAAGAATGAGCGCGCTTTCCTATTTATCCCCCAAGTCAGCCCCTATATGGGTGACCTTGGAGAGAGTCCGACTCATCAAGCTGAATAGTCTTGGAAACTACTGCATCGGCTTTCAATTTCTCCTTTGCGACCTTCTTGATTGGAACTTCATCCTCCAACCTTGACTGTACTTCTACGAGCCTCATCTGCTTCTCTAATTTCTCGACGTTCATCCTCCGAATTGACCCGAGAGGCCAGCTCGGTGCTATGTACTTCACAAGCATAAGCGGTCTTGATATCACCCGGAACGACAGGACCCCATTTGGTCCTGGCATCTTCAACATCAAGTGCTGGTAATTCGGGATGGCCATAAACTTTGTCAAAGCCGGTCTTCCAAGTATCGCGTGATACGCTGAATCAATGTCGGCTACCCGGAAGATAATATTCTCCCTCCTGTAGTTCTCCTTTGTCCCAAAAGTCACCGGCAGAGAAATCTGCCCCAAAGGATAGCTGTTCGCCGGGTATTATACAATGAAACGGTGAAACGCTGCGATCCAAATCAGCTACGGAGAGGTCAAGCTCGCGCAGAGTTTTAGCAAACAAGATATCCGGACAACTTCCTCCATCAATGAAAGTTCTCTTCAATCGCACCTTGTGAACGATGGGGGCCGGGATGAGCGGATATTTACCGGCTTTTGGCAGTACCTCGGGATGATCGGCCCTGGTGAAGGTAATGGGCACCTCGGACCACCGTAGGTATTCGGGAGTGGCGGTAGCGACGACATTAACCTCTCGAAACGCCAATTTTTGCTTTCGCTTTGACTCGTACGCGTCCGGGCCTCCATAGATCATGTTCACCTCCCGAGCCGGTTCTTGAAAGCCTTCGTCATCCTCATTGTCATCACGCTCTTTATCCTTGCCCTTGTCGTCTCTCCGATTCCTATGAGCGGACTGGGGTGCAACCTTTAAGGCAAGCCGAGCGAACGGCCTTAACAGGAAGTACTCCTTAGCTTTATGATTCCCATTATGAATCATGCAAGGGCCCTCCAGAAGTGTTTCGAACGACGGTCGTTCTCTCGGACCTTTCTTAGGAGGTGCCGGCCGATCTCCTCCATGAGGCTGGTCGACAGCTGCAACAAGGTGATCAGCCTTGCGCTTATTGTTATTCTTGGATCCGGACTGGTTGCCTTG
Organism: Chloris gayana; assembly: GCA_031894775.1. Lineage (NCBI taxonomy): Eukaryota > Viridiplantae > Streptophyta > Magnoliopsida > Poales > Poaceae > Chloris > Chloris gayana. The sequence continues at coordinate 162,360 of JAUNZO010000170.1, read as the reverse complement.
GTCATGCTTCGGTTCCTTCCCTTTGTTCCCGCGCAAATTGACCACGTTTGATTCACCGACGAGCGTAATCATATGCTACCTTGAAGCACTCGACGCCGTCATGGTAAGGTTCCGATTTCGCCTTTCAATCTTGTGAACTATTGCTTCACTTCGGACGCCGACTAGAAACGCGACAATTACCTGCTGATCGAGAACATTGGGGATCAAGGCCTTCTTATTGCGAAACGCCGATGAAGTTTGTGAGAGTCTCATCGGGCTTACGCTTCGACTTGTTGAGGTCGAAGTAGTTCCCTGGCTTCTCACAAGTCGCCTGAAAATTCTCCACGAACTTTTTAGTAAGGTCACCCCGGGAAGAGATGGATCTCTCGGGTAGGGATTGCAACCACAAGCGTCCAGCCTGCTCCATACACATGGGGAGGTAGTTAGCTAGCACAAACGTATCTCCTCCTGCCGACCGGATGGCGGTAGTATACATGCGAAGCCACTCGGCAGGAGGTGCTTTGCCATCATACTTGTCAATGGCCCCGGGCTTAAATCCCCTGGGGTGTTTGCAAATGCGTAAATCTCGCGTGAAAGCGGGGATCACGGAGTACTCATCATCTTCCGGACCGGTCCAGGACCGGTGAAGGGGATTGTCGATGAGGGTAATACCGGTAGTTACGATCCCTATCATCATCGGAGTAGTCTTAGTATCGATCATCTTGATACCTATCTCCTGAACCATCCTGGCGGTCGTTGTTCGTCGGTTGTGCGGTCTACGAAGGAGGAGGCGGAGGCGGAGGCGGAGGCGGAGGCGCCGCTTGGCGATCATTGTTGTCTCGTCGAGGCTCCCCATCTCTGTCTCGGTTGTCTCGTCGAGGCTCCCCATCTCTGTCTCTGTTGTCTCGTCCCCTTCGGTCTGCGGTATCACGACGATCATCTCGTCTTGGCCGGTCATCCCGGTGAGCATGTCGGTTCCCTTGCCCTCGCTGGTCATTACGCGGAGGATTTCCACCGGAGGCGGCGCCGAAGCGGCCGGTCCACACCGAGGCGAATTAGTCACGTGCGGGCGAGGCGGGACGAGATCCCGCGGTCGATCATCCACACGACCGGTTCGACGCCTCTCATCTTCTTCTTGTCTCCTGCGCTCTTCCGTTCTCTCTACATGGCGATCGATGAGGACATTACGAGCGTCACGGTTGCCATTGAGCGGTACGCGCAAATCTTGGTCCGGAGCTCGTTCATGTGCGTCCGCGATCGGGCGTGTCGAGGCCCAAGCCTTCCACCGGAAGAAGCTCCTTCGGACCGGGCTCTCGTAGGCCGTTCCGAGCGAGAACGTGAGTGGCTGGAAGATTCCGATCTGTCATGAACGAGTTGGTTTGTTTGTAGAGCAGCTGCATCTACCAAATTTAAAGCGCGTTGCAACCCCGGTGTTGCATTGAAGACTTCTTCCGGTATTGTCTCAAGGATTTGCTTCACTCCCACAATGTTGTGGATCGGCGACGTGAAGACTCGAGCGTCATTTAATTCCACTTCCATGGAGCTCAAGTCCAATGCTCGCTTGAAGAACGATGGCGCCTTCCACTGCGGCATCCACGTCGGCTGTTATATCCTGGGGACGTTTCTTCGGGTCCCCGGATCGCTCCGGCAGCGGGCCCGTGGCGGGGAGCGGTCGCGGGAACGCTTCCTCCGGCCCGACTAGTACCGGCGACGTTTGCGCGATGATGCGCGGTCGAAGGTTGTGGAGGTTGTTCATCTCCGTCCGCTTCGTCCGTTTCACGACGACGACGATCGGATTCGTCTCTCGCCATCCTAGCTTATTCAGCGAGCTGCTTCTTCGGGGTTAAGTTCCCGGAGGATTGGACCCGTCATGAATACTTGGAAGAAGGCCGGATACCCTTCCTCGAAGTCCTTATCAAGCTCGTGGGAGCGGCTTATCATCACGGACCGGGTGCCGGTCCGAGACGCCAGCGGTCCGATTGTTCGTGCTAAAGTTGCGTCGGATCCGCAAGGTTCTAAGCCGGAGGTGCTAACCGTGGCGGGTGATCGCGCTTCGAAGCTGCGGCACGACTACGAGTTTTCGGATTCATCAAAAGCAACTTTCCGGCGGAATCGGCTTCAAAGTCGAGGGACCCGAAGAGGATCTTGAAGCCGGGCACAAAGTCGACGACGAACGAAGAGGCCATCGAACTTGTCACACCCCTATCCCGAAAGATAGTTAAGTGTGATACGGATCGCCTTGGGAGATGCTTGACGAAGCAACCATACATAGCATCACATTAACAAACATACACGATTTGCAAGGTTACATAATTAAGTCTTGATTACAACATAGAGTTCGAAAATAAAAGATACATTAGGTTAGAATTTAGATTACATAGCCACGATCTTTGTTCGAAATAAAGTGCGGAAGCGAAATACACGACTCGACGATACATAGATAACTTAAATGAACCATGCCGGCCTAGGCCATGGCTCACTCATCATAGGTCGGAGAGCTAGGGACCCATTCAATGGTCCACTCTTTGGGCTCTTCTCCATCCCAAACAACCTTACAACAACAATCGCAAAACCCGGCTTGCAGGAAACTCGTAAATAAACATGTAGTGACAAAGCCTCGAGTATCTAGCATACTCCACAAGTCTTACCCGTCAAATTGGCCATCTAAGACCGACTCCTAGATGCATGGGGCTTGACCGGTTTAACTTGGCATTTTGCATAAATAGCACCTATGCTAATTAGGTTGGCACTTTTATCTCTTAGCCAAATTAATAGGGTTGTTGCATAAAAGAAACTTTAGTGAGCATACTAGCAATACAAGAATTTGCAAAACAAATTTTTATATCAATATAAAACAGCAAGCTATTCATCCTCTTCTCATTACTACACATTGTAAACTGCTCGAATCAAGTGGTACTCATTAACCGAGAGGAAACGGCGATAATTATCGAATTATTATCCTGCAGGAAAAGACCCAAATGCACGACATACGCATCATTTAAGAACACGTATGGCCACCGTTCACGAGTTCATCATAAAGCAAAACACGGGGCCACCGACCCCGAGTACACGTCCCCTTGCGATCGTTCAACAACGCGCCCAAGGCTTAACCCGTGTACTCTCCAACGGTCCTCAACCCGTGCAACCACCGTGCCATACACATCACCTCCGGGTCGGTGAGATATCCGACTCACTTTATAATTTACAAGCTACATAGGTTTACCAATCCCCATAAAAAAGGTATGCAAGTGGTACACAACTCAAACTTGTTCGCGGAGCCACAATGGGGTGTTCTCAATTTTAACCAATTCATCATGTTCACATTTAATCATGAGCCATAAGTAAGATCCCTAATCTATCATTGACTCCATAAACATAGCATAGCATTTCTAACGAGGATATGACACATAAGCGACATAGGACACATAGGAAAATTATGCACGTGGATTTCCAATCAACGCCTAAAACTTAAATGCACATTCATCATCCTTAATAGTGATAAAGAAAGACATTTCAAAATAATAGGAATGCACCGGGCTTGCCTTGAGAGTGATCGAAGTTAGCACTAGCCTCACAAGCGTTGAGTGTTGCAATCGTCTCTTCCGGCGGGTTCAATTCGGCGTCGTCACCTAGAAGATGAAATGCAATTGCATAAATAATATGAACACAAGGCCGATGATGAGAGTAATGCATGTGTGCTGTTTTTGTAAGGGTGCATATGAATATGTTAATCAAAAGCTTTGTTTAATTAAACCCTAGTAGGCATGAACATAACACTTGTTCTCTTTAAGGAAATTAATTACATGAACAAGCATAACCCTAATAATACATGAGCAAAGACTTAAGACATGGACATGAGTGCTGTGTTTCATGTAGGTTAAGAAATTAAGGATTAGCAAAGTTTAAATGCAAATCGATGAAATTTAGGCCTAAGTGTATATCATCACATGCGATGACGATTGCACTTTAAAACAAGAATTCGATTCCAAAATTATTACATGCACGAAATACATGAAACCTTTTTACCATTCCTACCATGAAGTGCTAAATGACATCGTGGTACGTGAAGTTTACATGAACATGCAAAGATATAACTTTTAAATGCATACAACCATTTATACATGTGCTGAAATTAACCTTTTATGAGATCAATCTAGGGTTAGCAAGAATAATTATTTAACATGCTCAAAAATTAACATGGGATTTTCTACACATGCAAAGTACTGGGAGGGAATCAATTACCAAGTTTCATGCAAAAATAATTTACACGGATTTAATTAAAAATTAAATACAGAGAATACATGAAATGCAATAACTTGAAAAAATATGTAATGAAATTCATATATTCCAGTGCCAGAAATTTAAGTATGCATAGGTGAAGGTTGTGGCCAAGTGGCATTATTTTTGGATCTATAGTTTTAAAGTTATGACCTAGATAAGTTTTCAGGGATTGACTTTTGTCATTTTTGTAAAAATATGAAAACTTCCAGATCTGGCCAGCTCATGTTGCTTTTATGAAAGTACAGGTTTTGTAGTTTCCAAAATATTTTAGTTTGTAATTTTTGGATCTTTCAAACGCAAGATATGAATTTTTCAAAATTGAATGAAGTTCGGATCTATTTACGAGATTGCCACTAGGGCAATTTTGAACGGAGCGGCGCGGTGAGCCCCAGCGCGGCGACGCTGCAGGGCAGCTCAAGATCTGAGCTTTGGTGGGAATGACGCGCGCGGTGCGGGGAGCACGATGGGGCGGACGGCGGGGCCTAACGGCGGCCGGAGAGGCGGCACGGCGAGCGGCGGAGCTCGCGGAACTCCGGCGAGCTCGCGCGTGCGGCACGAGAGGAGAGAGAGGGAGGGGTTTGGCCGGGGAGCATCACCGTGCAATGGGGGTTTGTGGCGTAGGCTCGGGCGGCGCGAGGGTGGACCGGAGAGGCGGCTCGTCGGAGGAGGTGCGGACGGCCGCGGCGGTGTTCTTCCTTCTTCTCCGATTCCGGCGGCGGCTCTACGAGATAGGGGAAGCGGAGTGAGGGGAAGCTGGTGGGGGTATTTGCGCACCGATTGGCAGCGAGGATTGAGCGGGAGGGGCTGCCTAGACGCGAAGCTCCGTGGTGGCGGCCATGGCGTCCGTGCGGGGCGGCGGCGGCCGTTTCTTCAATTCACGGGCGAGCGAAGGGAGAGGCAGCGAGCGAGGGCGCGGAGAGGAGCGGAGGGAGCCGGGGCGATGATTGGGGGTGCTCGGATGGGGTCTTGGCTCCTGTGCGGCATTTTCTAAGGGGAGGGACGGAGCGCGGCGCACGGCCGGCGGGGAAGGAGGGGCGCGGCCTTCAATTCCCGGCCGCTCTTGTTGGCCGGCGGGTACGGGGCGGTTGGGGAGGTGGCAGGGGGCTTGCGTGGCGATTGGACGGGGCAGGGCACGCGTGGGGGCGGCCGCGGTGGCGCCGGACCGGCGAGCGGTGCCGCCATTGCCCACTGGGCAATGAGCTCAATTGGATTTTTCAAATTTTGAATCTGTTGTTTGAAAGTTTGAGTGCAATTCATAGTTCTGGTGCTCCAAAAATAAAAAGAAAAATATGGGGAGCTCCAGCATGATGTGCTTGAATTTCCATCTTTTAGTTTGAAGTTCAAATCTTGCTTCCAAAAATTCATACAAAATTCATAAACAGAGGCGTTTCAGATTTGAATTTGAATTTTCGGGCATCTAAAACTTTGTTCAAAAACTTTGGTAAAAATACTGTAAATTCGTCTTTTTACATGAGCAATGCAGTGGTGCCAAAAATATGTGGGTAGTGCTTTCATAATTTTTGCAATTCTCTTAGGGCTAGGTTAGGATTAGGGTTTAACTAGCTTTTTCCTCTCTCTTTTTATTTTTCTTAATCTGTTCTTGAGGTGATTAGCATTAGTGCCTGATTAGTGATGTCATTAGGGTTCTAATCACTTGCTTACCCCTAATCGTGACATGGGATGTCACGAAACTCGCTGGGAACTCGCCAGGACCCCTACCGGCGCGCCAAATATCGAGTCTTAAACTCGGCACTAGTACTACCCGGTCCCTCACGAGCGTGGAATTCGATGGTGCAACACACGAAACACACAGGAACACGAGATTTTAGACAGGTTCGGGCCCCTCGGATTGAGAGTAATACCCCACGTCCCGTATGTTATGTATTGCCTTTAGCAGATTGCTAATTGCAAGATCTCGAGAGCCTTTTCGGGGGTCCCTGCTCCGCTTTATATATCCGGGGAGCTAGGGTTACATGCGAGTCCTAGTCGATTACACGGATTACATGTATGGGAGGTATATCTCTAGCTTTCTTTATTAATTCGAGTCCTAACGAGACTACAAATTATTCATTAACTTACTTCTCAAGTTATCATACGTCGGTCTTGATACCCGCCTCGTCCTCATATCGGTATAAGGAATCCTCCGTTATTCCGGACTGGTCGGGAACCGAGTCTGTTAGCTATCTCCATCACCTTCATCTTCATTAATTTGTTACCGTGTCTTTGCGCATCCATTCCTTTATCATCACGTATACCTATAAGGCAAGTATACGACAAATGGAGTTTTCCTATAAGAGTAGTGATATAGACTACTACAAAAAGGCCCGTAGCGGCGGTAGGGAAAAGCAAGTAGCAGCACCAGCTATCGTAAAACATCGTTAAAAATTACGGTGATTTGTAGCGACGACCCATGTTACGGCCCATCGCTACAAACATCATTTAGCGACGGCCTACAAAAAACCCGCCGCCATAACGTAGTCCACACCCCCCCCAAACCCGGCCTCATGCGCTGCGAGGGCCTCGTGATCGGCCACCCTTTGACGAGGCGGCGCACGGAGGGGGGGCTTCCTCTAGGCGACGTCGCGCGGGCGGATCTCGAAGGGAGCGTCTCCGGCGGCCTCAAATAGAGCTCGGGCGTGGGAGGAGAGCCCCACCTTCACCTTAGGTGGGCTCTTCCATGGCGAGCTGGAGGGGAGGGCTCCTCGACTAGCCCTCTCTTGGCCCGTCGCTACCAATCCTGTTTGTAGTAATGATAGATCCAACCCAAAAATATCCCTTCCTTTTTATAATATATACATATTGGCGTCACATATGTAGGCATTCTACACTAAAATTGATCAAACATGACTTGGTCAATTCTGGAGGAGAGAGAGAGAGGTAGTAACAGTAATTTCGAATATAAATAAATGGACAAAATTGAAGTCCAGCATGTTCTAACGGACAAATTGGTGATCAATCTGCACATTGTCTAAAAAAAAATGTGCAAATGAGCTTCTCACCATCCCGGCCCAATTTTCCTTTTTGTATCACACCCGCCTGCTCCCCCGCAGAAGAGGCTTTTGCTCTGTTTTTCCAACCCACCGGCGCCATCCCCCTGCCGAGCGAACCGGAGCGGAGCAGCGCCGCCGGCGCGGAGGAGATGAGGGGGATTACGCGCGCGGCGAAGCGCGCCGGTGAGATGGCCTTCAACGCCGGCGGCGGCGTCGTCAACTGGTTCCCAGGTCACATGGCCGCCGCCTCGCGCGCCATCCGGGACCGCCTCAAGCTTGCTGACCTCGTTATCGAGGTCCGCGACTCTCGCGTGAGTTCCCGTGTACCCTTGCCTTCTCTCTACTGTGCATTGCTCGCTAGCCGGACACCGTGCATTGGGTCGTACTCATGGCACCCTGGTGTTGTTTGACGAAATGTCTGGCTTGCTTAGTCACAAGCCTGTTTACATGTAAAACCAAACAATCGATTTTATAAATAGGAGCTTTAAGGTGTCGTTTCTCGCTTAGTGATGTAACATGACAATTCTTGTTATTAATCATTTAATCTAACGTGAAACAGTAGTTATTAAATAACAAAATGATTATTGAATTATTCTACTACCGAATAATACCTCCTTTATCTTCGTCTCTAAGAGCCTTGTAAGTTATTAAATAAGTCATTTTCACTGGCACCTATTTTGTTGTTTCATGTCTGCATGCCTACTTATTCTTCTGTATTTCTCTGATTACTTGTTTGCAACTACTGTAACTATGACCAGATTCCATTATCCTCAGCAAATGAAGATCTTCAACCCGTGCTCTCAGCTAAGAGGCGAATCATCGCTTTAAATAAGAAAGACCTGGCAAACCAGAATATAATGAATGTATGTATGCAACTATGTATTGGCCAGATAATCTTACTCTCCCCAGACTGCCCTTTTCTTTCTTAAAATTTAGCAGAAAACACTGCACGAATAGTAGTTCCAAAATCTAACTAATGTATTCTTATAGTATGTTGTTTGTGTACTCACAGTGTCATATTTACTTTTTATTCACAGAGGTGGCTTTACCATTTTGAATCATGTAAGCAAGACTGTATTTCAATAAATGCACATAGCAGGAGTTCTGTTAGTCAGGTCAGCTACATTCCAAGTTTCATGTTAAGACATTTTCATTATTACTGAAACTTAAAAGAATACATTTTTTTTACTGGAAGATTCCATAACGGTTGATATATGTTATTACTAGCTTCTTGGGCTTGCTGAGCTGAAACTAAAGGAAGCAATCTTGAAAGAGCCCACGCTTCTTATTATGGTTGTTGGTGTTCCCAATGTCGGCAAGTCTGCACTCATAAATTCAATTCACAGAATTGCTACTTCTCGATTTCCAGGTACGATCATTTGGGAAGAAAACAATTCCTGTTTTGTTTGTTATACATGTTTCTTATTGATGTACTTCCAGTGCAAGATAAGAAAAAGCGAGCTACAGTTGGACCACTGCCTGGTGTTACTCAAGATATTGCAGGGTATAAGGTGAGATTCCTGGGCCAGTGGTTTCTTAATATATCAATCTCTGTATTGAGGCTCCTATTGCTTCCATATTACACTAGATAACAATGAACATAATTACAATCCTGTTCTTGAAAATTGACAATCCATGCTAATTTATTTTCTGTCTCTTACTAATCATGTCAATGACTGTCAGTTGCTCAATCTTTGAGCACCATTCCTTTTGTTACTTGAACTTGAAAGTAAATTCCTTATAAAGGACCTAGTAAAATAACTTTTGTAAAAAGAAATAATGAGGCATACCCACATTGACATGAAAATGTCTGTCACTTACTGGCAAATGAAAATGGGTTTGCATTTCTGTTAATGACCAAAACACGTGGTGCATGGTATATGCAGTTTCTGTCCACCTTTACAACGCTTAAAAATGTAACTGTGCCATTATATCATTTAGTTCTGATATTTGGTATCAATATCATTAACTTGCACTGCATTTTGCAGTTATAATGACATTTTTTATTTCCTGTCTCCAAAGTTCATAGTTTTTCACTTCTTTGTATCCTATTCATAACAATGGGTCCGATCGGGGAAACTACCCTGGGCCAACGTAACCAGGACCAACATGTAACCGCTGAGGCTACAAGCGGCTGAGGTTGGTGGGTAACATAGAATTGGCGGGTTCTCAGCAAAGGCGTATCCGCACAGGTGGAGCCAGGTTCAGGCCAACCTGGGCTCTGCCCCCCTGCCTCCGGTAAAAATTCCACCACCCAGTAGTATCTGCCCGGCTGGTATCCAGTAATGGAGCAGCCTGTCAACGCTCGTGTGCAAAACAACAAGGCCTATAGCCTGACAACCATTAGCTGCCTCGCAAAGCAAAGCCCGTGTACGTATATACGCTAGACGGTGATAAAATTGAGTCATGGTGCTTGACTTGAGGGAACCAACAGCCAAGGATGCATATACACTGGACGCCACGACGCCTAGATGCCTTTGCTTTCTGGTTGCTTGCTGCTGTGATTGCCAGCACTCATCGCCTGCCTCGCGTTACTTGGTTTACTGTTCATCTAGCCCCTACTTGACTTTGTTGCTGGCTCTGTCACTGCGTATCCGTGAAGTGGAACTGTACTAATTAGGCATGCGTCTTCGAGAGCTAAGAATCAGGTGGGGGAGTCATGTGGGAAAGCCTAGTCCAGGGCTTCTTATAGGCGGCACTTCTGTAATCGTGAACCAAGTTGAAATTAATGAAAAGACATGTTCCCATCTCATCTTGCTTCACAAGTTAGAGTAGGTGAACCTTGTTTGCACAACTCACACCTCAGTCCTCACCGCTGTTTGGCAAAGGGGGCATAACAAGTGGTATCAGATTTAGGTTTCGATCGTCTGGCCGTGCGTGATTACTACGAATCCCTCAGTTTTGAGCAGTAATTCCAGTACGGTGGGTTGTGTTGAGCAAGGTGATTTCGATCGCGGCGTTCAGTTCCCCATTAATCAGATTTGTCTGGTTGGCTTGACTTGGGGTCAATCACCATGATGCCAAAGAAGAAGTCCACTCAAAGGCCGTCCTTATGAAACATACCATCCTCTAGTGTCAAAAAGTGTACTCCACTGTGGCCATTGCCGCTTTCCAGCCTGATCCTTCTGCACGGAAATTGTTTCTTGGATCTTCAGATGCTGTGTCAAAGCTTAATAAGGGCTCAAGGAGTTCAGAATGGTCGTGTGCTTTCCTCTGCGGACATTGAGATAGCCTCCAAAATAATCAAGAGTGCCTTTTCACACATCTCCGGAGCACAGGTATGATGGATTTTGTGTCGCTGATTGGAAGGAGCAGAGGGGTCGTGCTCACCGATTCAGCAGCGTGAGAGACGGTGGCGTAGGCGGCAGTAGATATGAGGTTGATGGCGACAGTAACACAATAGGCCGGAAAGCCGTAGCCCTGTTAACACACGGCACGCCCAAGCCACAAAACAGTGAGCACGTCAATGGGGAATTTTTTCGGTAGGAATGACCACAGCTGTCTTACCGCTGAGCTGAAGTTTATTTCGCCTTTTTATCCTATTCATTTCTTATTACTTTTGTTTCTATGGAGGTGTACGCCAATCTTTGATCTGTACTATCATTCATTGCTTTTTTACTTTTTGACTTATATAACTGGAATACATTTTCATTTGTTATTTCTGAAAATACAAGAATTTTTTATGCTAATGATGATTTTTTTCTCGAGCATTATGACTAGTTCATTGTTTGGCACTTTGTTAACTCATGCTTTTTGTTTCATCTGCAACTACATTAGTTACATTTATCCATGGGAGATTAGAAAATAGGATATCTAAGTTACAATACAAATGAGTCTACTCCATGTTCAAGTCATATTTATGTTGCTATAGTTGTTGCTTTTTTCTCTATGCTTATCAGTTGAGCAAGCTAATAGCCATATTTGTCATCGATAGATTGCTAGCCAGCCAAGTATTTATGTGCTTGATACACCTGGCGTTCTTGTGCCAAGCATACCAGATATGGAGACAGGTCTAAAGCTTGCATTAACAGGTTATAATTCTAGTACATGTCTTTTTTTTCCTTCTGTAATCAATTCATACAAAGGTTGTTGATCCCTTCATTTTTTTCTATACTGCATATTAATAAACAACAAAACAAAATCAATGATCGTGGTTTGATTGCTCTTGTTCTATGCTTTTATTGACTATTGTTCACTAATATATATTTACATTCTTCGACTGCCTCATTGCTGCAGTGTCTTTTTCAATTTATTTGCAGGGGCTGTTAAAGACTCTGTAGTTGGAGAGGAACGTATAGCAAAATATTTGTTATCTCTTCTTAATATTAGAAAAACACCTCTGCACTGGGAGCGATTGCTGCATAGAAGGGAAGAGTTTGATGATGAAGCATCAAGCAGTAATGAGAAAGACTCTAGGGATTCCATGGGACGGAGGAGACGGTTGAACAACTCTGATGCCTTATATGTTCAGGTTTGAACTCCGATCAATATTATGCACGAGTATACTAGCCATTGTTACTAAGCTACTACGTACCAACCAATTCACCCAAAAGCCTAAGCTGATGGGGAAAAGTGGGCTTTTCACTTATACACTTCAACACCCCCACTCACGTGCAGCCTGAAATGAGGGCGCAAACGTGGAAATAAAGGGGCGGAGACACAATGTGTCCGGCAGGATTCGAACACAAGACCTCCGACTCTCACGATACCATGTTACTAAGCTACTATGCACCAACCAGTTCACCCAAAAGCCTAAGCTGATGGGGGCAAGGTGGGATTTTCACTTATACACTTCAACGTGGAAATAAAGAGGTCTTGAGTTCAAGTCTTGGCGACCGTTGCGCCGCTCCTATTTCCACGTTTGCGTCCACGACAGCTGCACGTGAGGGGAGTGTTGAACCATAAGTGAATTGCATGTTGGAAGCTAAACTAAAAACTAGCAAGCACGAGAGCTCGAGATTGGATCGTTAGTAGAATAGCTTAATTCATTCATATGGCCATGGTGGCCTATTTATAGATAAGAGGGAGTCGGTTCACGGGGGGGGGTGAACCTGACTCGGTACGATTGCCTGTCATTTCATGCTGGTTCTAGTACGAATACAAATCAAAATTGACTTTTACTACCCATACACTATGCTCGGTGAGCACACACGCTACATCGCCGCGTCGGTCCTCGGTGGCACCCTAGCTAATCGCCGGAGGGTCGCCTACTCCGCAATATCTCGTAGAACTGCTGCTGGCGATGGTTGGGCACCGTCGAACACACATTTCGTCCTGTGTTTCCAGAGCGACCAGGTCACCGGAATGACCATTTCATTGAAGCCCTTCCTTACTTCCTTGGCCGTTCGACGTTTTGCCCAGCGCCACCGATCATGCAGATTGTTGGTCTCGGGTAACGTGGCAACATGTTGTAGGCCAATGCCGGTGAGTGCATCATACCAAACCTCCTGAGCCACCACACATGAAATAGTCTCCCCTTCTTGATCGCATAGTGGGCATTGTTCTGGGTGCTGAAGACCACACTTTGCCAGCCTATCTCCTATCAAGCATCGGTTTAAGGTCGCCATCCAAAGGAAAAGCTTGGCTCGGAGGGGCACCCTAGTCTTCCATATTCTCTTGTGCGGCTCAAAAGTGGTGCTGCGAGTGAAGAAGCAAGGGTATGCCGATTTGGTGGAGAATTTGCCCAAGCTGCCGGCTTCCATTTGTGCTTGCCAGCTTCTCCTGGCCTAACTTCAACTTCATGTACCACATCCCATAGCTGCATGTACTCCCAAATTGCTGCAACAGGCAATCCTTGTCGGAGATCATGTCGCCATGAGTTATTTTGCATGGCCTGCTGCACTGTTCTTGTTCGCAGTGCGCCCTTCTTGACATGGGCAAGCGCGGGTGCCAGATATCCAACAATACGTCTTTTGATCCACCTATCGGTCCAGAACCTTGTCGTTGCCCCATCTCCTATCTCGGTTGTAACAGCTACCGCAAACATTGCCTTCGTGCTGTTTGGGACCTGGATGTTGAAGGCACCCCACGATCTTGTGGGCTCAGTTTTCTGGAGCCATAACCAGGGCCCATCCAAGTTGCTCGAGGTGAAGAATGCCCAGGCCGCCAAGTCTATGTGGTCTCGCGACACGCTCCCAGGAAACTGGACAGTGCCCGCCCCTAAGTTCCTTTGCACCCCTCCAAAGGAACGCTCTTATGGTCTTTTCGATTGCTTTTATCGCCCATTTCGGAATGTCCATGGCAAGGAGCATGTATATGGGGACAACTGTAAGGACTACCCGGACAAGCATCAAGCGGCCCGCTTTTTCCAATAGCGCTGCCTTCCATCCAAGGAGAAGATCAGCAATCCATACAGCTGAATGTCCGCTTTGTTGAGTCGTGCCACCTTAAGTGGGAGTCCCGAGGTATCGGTAGGGGAAGGATGACACTTGGCATTGTAAGCATTCAGCCGCTGTCGCAAGCTCCTCGTCAGTGCATTGTATCGGTGCGATAGAAGACTTTCCAAGGTTCACATATAGGCCCGTGGCCTCCCAATCCACCGAGAAGGGAGAGCTCGTCTCGGGCTGGATTCATGAAAAGTACCACATCATCGGCATAAACCGATATGTGGTGTCCCATGTTCACGGGGGCTAGGGGTTGCAGCAGCCCTAGATTTTTCCACCTTTCCGATCAGTGTTGTTAGCATGCCCATTATCATGATGAAGAGTAGCGGGAAAGCGGGTCACCCTGACGAAGCCCTCTCCTGTGTTGTATCGTGTCGTCGGGCATGCCGTTGAGGAGGATTCTCGTGCCTGAGGTGGAGAGCAGGGCACATATGAGATTGCGCCACCTGCTGCCAAATCCTAGGTGTTGTAGGAGTTGGAGGAGGAAGGACCATGAGACACTGTCAAACGCTTCGGTAATGTCGAGATTGATTAGAAGCCATGGTAGCTTCCGGCTGTGTAGGTACTTGGCCATATGCTTGACTAGGACAAAGTTGTCGTGGATGCTACGGCCACGAATGAACACACTCTGGTTCTTGGCTATCATATTCTGTAGCTTTGGTGCGAGACGATTGGTGAGTATCTTGGTGACCAATTTGGTGAAGCTATGGACAAGACTGATTGGTCGGCAATCTCCATAGCTGCTGCGCGTTCCTTCTTGGGGATTAGGACCACTAACGCTGAGTTTAGGTGGTGTAGCAGCCTGCTGTCACCCCTATGTAGCGTGCCAATTGCTCGCATGATATCTTCCTTGATCGTGCCCCATCATTCCTTGTAGAAACGCCCTCCCCGACGCTTTGTGGGACGGTAGGTTCTTGATGAGGTATTGATGTCTCCCTCGTGTTATGGTGCATTGGAAGGAGGCCAAAGCAAGACAATGATGTCTGAGGCGTCGCCTTAGCCTCTCTTCCTCCATTGTTAATCCTCTGATATCGTGCACGATCTCCAAGCGACGAAGGAGTTCAGTGGCCTGATCGAGCTGGGATCTCACATTACCAATTTAGCGCTGGCTCCAAGCTTGCATACATCGCGTGAGGTGCTGGAATTTATCCGTCAGTCGCTCCAACGGTCCTGCATTGGTCCTCCCTGTCGGCTCATTCCAAGCCTGCTGGACGGTCTCATGGAAGCCCGGAAGTTGTGGCTAGAATACTTCGAAGTGAAAGCGTCGCTTGCCGGGTTGGTAGCTATTTAGCCCCAGAAGTAACGGACAGTGATCTGAAATACCTTCAGCAGTGCTTTGGAGCAAGCAATTTGGGTACATTGCTTCCCACTCCAAGGAGCAGAATACTCGATCCAAACGGATGAGCGTTGGGGTGGATCTTTCATTAGACCATGTAAGCCCCACTTCCTTCAACTCGAGATCATTGATTAGCCTCCTGAATCTGCCCATCATTGCCTGATCTACGTTGGGCTTGTTTTTGTCTGAGGAGCAGTAGATTAAGTTGAAGTCCCCTACTACAGCCCAAGGCCCATCGCATGCTGCTCGCACATCACGCAGCTCTTGGAGGAATAAATGTTTGTGGGCGTCAAGTTGCGGGCCATATACCCTCGTAAGCTACCATTCCGGCGGAGTTGGTGTCGCTTCTCATGTCAACCACAACACAGCTTGAACTCTTCCATGCTATGAGGATGCCACCCCGGGTTCGCTCTACCGGACGAGCTTTGTGTTGGTCACTTTCTTGCCCCAACGTGCTCAGCAGAATCCATGCGGTCATGTTGCCAATTTTGGTTTCTTGTAAACAGACAACCTCAGGCCGTGTCATGGCAATGAGTTGTCTAACCCCGGTATGATTTCTTATTAAGACCTCTGACATTCCATATAAGCATGTTGGAGAAGTCCATTAGATGGACAATATATAACCAACGGTAACTAGGGGGTCGGGGCTGCGCTACGTGCGCTCCAGCGAGCTCCTGTCCCAGTCATCCAGCACGATCCAGTGAAACAAAGCTGTTAGAGCTTCCCATAGGCATCCATGTCCTGTGGCGTCATGGGGTGTTGGCCAGAAATGATGCCAAGCTTTTTCATCAAGACTGCTTGAGCTCTTTGAACCGAATTCGTCGCTGCGGTGGTGGTCGCAAGTCTCCTGCTACACCTCAGCAGGGTCACATTCTTGATTTTCCTGACTCTCATTTTCGTCGCTGGTGCGGTCGCCGTTGGGGGAGCCGGTATTGATATCGTGTCCAGTCTGGGCTCTCATTGCCTGACTCACACTGCCTGGCCTCCGGGCTGGGCGGGATCGGTTGCCCTTGCTCTGTCTCTTCTGACAAGTGTTCCTGGCGTGGTTCTGTCGATTGCTGCTGCTCTAGAGCATTTACCATGCTGACTGCAGCCAAGGCCAGCAGCGTCGGGCCAGAGCTTGTTTCTTGTTGCTCTAGTAGGCCGCACTCTTGTTGGCCTACCTTTTCCTGGGCGCCACTATTTTTTACCGAGTGGCAAGTCTCCTGATGGCTGCACCCCGGGAGTTGGGCTCGGAATGGCCTCCAGTTCTTGAAGTAGATTGCCCAATTCCAGGGCGTCGTTCGGCCCATTGGCAGGCTGCTGACAACTGGGCCGCAGGTAGCTAGGTGGGGGACGGGGGGGGGTATGGTTGTAAGTTTGTGTGGTCACACTACTTCACTACTTTTGGATTGTCTTTCATCACATGGTCCGTGGAAAGCATCCTGGGTAGTTCCATGTGTGGTTGGTGAATCCAACAACAAACCTTGTGCTAGTTGCACTTCGGCCATGTGATCTTGTCCACTGTTCAGATCTTGTTAATTACTATTAAATCTTTTTTGCGAGGGAATTACTATTTAAATGCTGTTGAAAGAGCTCATGTGGTACATTTGTGAACTTGAAATCCTTCCACTGCTTTGATGCAATTTGGCATCTTTTATTGCTCTGAGGTGGAATTAACAAACCCTGTCCTTTTGTTCCAGGATTTAGTGACCGAGGTCCAAAGGTCACTCTGCAGTACGTTCTTGGACTTCACAGGCAACATTGACGAAGAGAGCGACCTTGAAAGTCTCATAGACATGCAGCTCACGGCTTTGCGCAAGGTGTTCCGTATACCTCATAAACCATTCGATGAAACAAACGCCCCAACCTCCAAGAAGTTGCTAACTCTTTTTAGGTCAGGAAAACTCGGTCCTTTCATCCTTGACGACCTCCCAGTTGAGCACTGAATGGGTTGTAAATTTGTGTGGATGTATGTCCTTGTTCCTCACTGCTGATGCCCTGTGATAGAGATGAAAATTTCAGCATGGATGTATGTCATGCGAGGTCCTGAAGGGTGCAGTTTGTTTTGTGAAGTACTAGCTATAGAAAATGCCAAAAATGGGTAATGGATGCTGTATGCCTGTATGCTATTCTGGGTATGCAGACTGCCATTTTTTCAGATGGTACTCCATAGATGTGTGAAGAGGCACTCTTGACTACTAGTACCGTTGAATGTCGTTTTGACTTTTCAGATTTCACGTTTGACCGTTTGTCTGATTCAAAATTTTTATAAAAATACTAAAATAAATATATTATTATTAAAGTATCATTAATAATAAATTAAATTAGCAAAAAGTAAATAGCGTTTGCATAAATTTTGTGAATAAGATGAACAGTCAAAGTACGATCTCTAAAAGTTTAAAACGACACGTTCAATGAGATGAAGGGAGTACTTTGGATACTGTAGGAGTTTACTGTTAGTACCAGCGTATGGTTATCTGTCTAGCATATGTTTATCTGTCTCTCTTGATATGGACATAACATGTTCCGTGCCTACTACGGAACTGGAATTCTGGGCCTCCGTAGTACATTTTCTGGTTGGTACTTTTTGCGGTAGTTGTTTCATAAAAATGGGGATATGTTGTCTGCTGCGCGGGGATTGCTCATGTGTAGTTGTCTCCTGTCTTTGCCCTCCAAAATACCGAATTTAGAAAGGGCGCCAGAAATTCTAGCTTTGAATTCGTGAAATATATTGTCAATTATTCTTGTGCACAACCGTCATGAGACTGGATCAGTGGATCTTTTTTCCTTCTGCAAATACAACAGTTTTTGGCGGTGTAATCTTTTTCCTTTTTTCTTGTGATGTTTTCATCTTGATTTTCTGAGATATTATATATAAGCAGTAGTTCTTATCAAAAAAATAGTACAAGTTTTACGTTTTTGAGGTAAGCTTCCACTCACCTTACTTTATCGTCTTCCCTTTTGTCAATTGACTGTCCTTGTTTCCAAGCATCTCCATCTACTCTTATGAAATAATATTTCATAAACCATTAAATAAGGGCAAACCTGGTCATTTCACTCAAAAAAAAACTGGTCATTTCGTACACTCTAATTTCTTTTGCTGGTGCCTGCAACATGGAATGACATGTATTTTGTCAAAAGGACTTCTTCTCAAGAAAATGCGGTATGATATTTGTAATTTATACTGTGTTTCAAAAAAGAGCAATTTTCATTTGATAAATCTCCTTTTTTTCTTCAAGAACATTATTCATAGCTTACTTATTGGTACCGTTCCGTCGTGACCTAGCCGGTATCAAACGGCATTCATTTCGTACCGGTCAATACCGATCCATACTATCCGGTACCGATCAAAATACCGGTACATACCAGTCTAAACTAAGAATATAACATTTTTGGGGCAATTGCATCGAGAGGACCTCTTTTTGAGTCCAATGTCAAAAATGGACCTCTTTTCTCATGTTTGCAAGATTGGACCTCTTTTTTCAAACTGAACCAACCATCAGCCCTCATTCCGTTTGGAAGCTTTAACGGTGTTAAATCCAACGTAAAAAGACGATTATGCCCTTACAAGAATAGACTCGATTTGTAAATGGCTTTGCAAATTTATCCCAGTTTTTGGACAACATTGAATTCTCTATTTTTTGAAAATGTCCTTCTCTCATTTCAAATAAATTATCTTACAATTTGAACAAATTCGAATATGCACGATTTAAAAAATCTAAAATAATTTTGCTTCATTTTTCATAGCATGTCAACAACACTCCATATTTATGTTGACAACATTTTATCCCTATTTTGACCAAAATTGAGCAATAAGCAACAATGAACAAATTATATAGGTAGCATGCAAGCTAAAGGCTCACACATAAATAGACTTATTGTACTACTCCCTTACTAAATTGTTGTCGCCGTTGACTTTTTTTGTTAAGTTTGACCATTTGTCTTATTCAAATAAAGTTTAACAAATATCATATATTTTGTTGGAATATGTTTTATCACTAAAGAAACTTGAAATGTAGCATATTACTTTTTGTGTTTGAAGAAATTTTTTGAATAAGACGAATGGTCAAACGCCACGAAAAAGTCAATGGCGACAACAATTTAGTAAAGGAGGGAGTAAGTCTCAAGTATAGATGTCATAACCATGTCATGACATTACAAGTCTTCCAAAAACACAAAATAATATGTCGTCATTACATATTGAACCGAATACTAAAACAACACATTCAAACACCAAACCATTCGCCAAGTCTTCCTCCAGTAGCTCCACTTCTTCCCCTTCCTCCTCCTCCCCCCTCCTCTTGTCATTCCTCTCCCCTTCCCCTTGTTGGATGTTGGCTTCCACCACCCATAGAACTTGCAGGTTCAATTTCATTTGCAACCTCATTTGAACCCATTTTAACAATAACACTCGATTCGTGCACATTGACATACAAACAAATCATGAACAAATTCTATGCCATTGTTGTTAAAAACTCTAAATCAACTAGGTTTCAAAACTATAATCATATCCAACTCAACAAGCAGTGAAGAAGAAAGGATTTTGGATCGATTTATACCGAACAATTGAAGCGTTCGATCCATTCCGATCTCGTCGCGCGACGTCGTCCCTCGGCCCGGTCCGCCGCGCACGGCCAGCGCTCCCGCCCGCGTGCACGCTCGTGCCTGCGCCGCGGCCGCGCGCACGGCCGCCTGCGCCCGCCCGCGTGCTCGCGTAGCTGCCTAGTCGCCGCGCGCCGTCCTCGCTCAAGCCCCGACAGCCCGCGCTTGCATCCGTAGGTGGCTAGGGTTAGGGTCGCAGTGTCCGGCGTTGGGGTGATTTCCGAGATGAGTTCATTTGGGAAGGTGACGGTATTTTAGTCACTCTTTCTATTTCTTTTCTATTGTTTTTATTCCAATAAACAACCCATGCAAACACGGAAGTGGAAAAGAAGGGTTAACGGTCGGTTCGAGTTTGAAAAAAGAGGTCCGATCTTACAAACATGAGAAAGGAGGTCCGTTTTTAACATTAGACTCAAAAAGAGGTCCTCCGATACAATTGTCCCAACATTTTTCTGTAAGATATATCTAAATGTTACACTGGTTATAATCACTATATACACTAAGTTATTCATTTAAAATAAATGTATGATTCAAATTATATGTTAAAATATGTTTTTAAATAATTATATCATATATTATTACTATTAAATTAAAAGCTGAAATGGTACGCTGGTATGAACCGATACTGGAACGTGCCGCTCCAATGACTTCAAGGGAACAGAACCAAAACGGAATTAAAACGTTAGATTCATAGTCCATCCCTTTTCAGTTTCCTTTTTTCTTCCCACCGAAAAGGGGAACTATGCTTTCGCCGCTGATCGTCTACCGAAAGCCAGGCAGAACGCAAAATACCGTGGACGCTTTGAGCCTTTTCCGCGTGCTTTTATTACGTAAACCCGGCTTGAAACTCTCGCTGGTTTTGGGTTCCGCATACGGCGCCGACTGCCACCAACTGCGACCGCCTTTGGATCTGCCATTCCTGCAGGGCTTTTAATTCGGTCACTCGAACGAGGCGGAGTAAAAACGGAACTGGAAAAAATGAATGAGCAGCAGCGCAGAGCGGATCCACGCACCCATACGGCGCCCAGCAATTAATAACGTCCTTCCAGCATTAGGAGTAGTACTACACGAATCATCGGTACCTGTGCATCATATTCGCGCCAAGACTTTTCAAAGTTCGAAAATCGGTTGGAGTTTTCAGTGTTTTTTTTCTTATATTCCTCTGTTCTTTTTTCCTTGGTCCGAACATCATTAAAAAAAAAGAATGGAGGGATTATAATTTACTATTCTAAGTTAACTAAAATTTTGTGTTTGTACCAGTCATATTTTCAAAATTGGAAAATATACATGTGAACATTAGAGTTTTAATGAAGCTGGAAAATTTTGTAAGTATAGTTGGCATAATTAGTTCGAAAATAACCAAAATCTTGCATATTTCTTGATCAATATATACATAACAAATCAAATACACATAAAAGAAGGGAAGTGAGGAATATAGCTTTTGAATCCAAGGGTGTGGTATACGCTTTTAATGCTTATGGTGCTCTCATGCTTCCACTAAATATGTCGCAAAAGCGATGCAACGAAAAATTACAATAAAAATATGAGTGCATAGACCATGCAATCTTCTACCATCATGTAAAAAATCAGATGCAGGCTAGAATAACTACGACAAAAACGCATTATAGCTACGCAAGGCAAAATACAATAGAGACGCCCCTGAAATAAATCATGCCTACAAATAGAGAGTGCGGTGGTTGACTATGTGGACCGCTGCTACAAATAGGTGTCTATTTCTAGCGGCGGCCAATCTCCACAGGTCCATCTTATAGCCCACACCATATATAAAACCGAAAGCTAACCCTAACACTTCCCTCGACACCTAGCCACCTCCTCCAACCCAACCTCCTCCTCCTCCTCCTCCTCTCTCTCTCTCTCTCTCTCTCTCTCTCTCTCCACGCTTGATCCGGGGTCTTGCGTGGGCATCGCCCTCCTTCCCGGGGCCGGTGGCGACCAAGCGCGAGGGCGGCGCCGGATCCGGCCGGCTCGAGGGTGGCTCGTGGCACCGGAGCTCGAATGGGAAGACCGGTGACAAGCGCAAGGGCTCCCGATCTCGAACGGGCGTGTGGCCCTCTCGATAACAACCCGCAAGCGGTGGGGCGATCGGATCGGACGCTGCCACCACCTCCGGCTCCTCCCCATCGTGACACCACCACCTTCGGCTCCTCCCTGGCGAGGAGGTAGCCGGATCCGCCAAGGGGCGGTCGGATTTGGCGAGGATGCCACCTTCCTCCTGCTCGGCCCTCGGTCTCCCCTTCCACACGATGGGCGAAGCGGCCTCTACTTCCTCCTCGACGGCTCCAAGACAACGACGGCCTCCACCGCCTCCTTGATGGCTCCAAGGCGGTGGTGGCCTCCTCTTCCTCCAAGGTCACGGTGGCTCCGGGTGCGCAACGACGACAAGTGGTGCAAGAAGCCGGAGGGCTCCGGGTGCGCAATGGCAGCAACGATGACGAGTGGCGAGTGGGCCCGTTTGGCCAACGACAACATGCATCATGTGGGCCCATGCAGGACCTGCTATTTTTTTAATAAAGACAATAGCAACGGGTGACCTTGGTTCCGTGGTTACTCGATACATATGTTGATTTTTAGCCTTGTGGTCATAGTGGCGGGTGACCTCACCCGCTGCTATAGTCCCTTTGAAATCGTGGCTATAGTAGTTCATTCATGTCATGAATAAACCACATGTTGATCTTGACGAGTTGGTGGCAAGTGTTGGACATGTGTCCAAGAGACAATGCGATTGTGGTCGTGGGTCGGATATGGATATTGATCCATGAGGGGTTAGATCACTAATGGGCTTTTAGTCTAATAGCCCATTAGCAGGTCTATATAAGGTGGAGTGCGGCCAAGGGCATGAGAACTACATCACGTCCAAAACCCCGACCGTCACCTCCACTCCTCCCACGAAACCCTAGCTATGCCGCCGGTGCTAGCACGTCGCGCACGACATTCTTCCCTGAACGTGTGGATACCGCGAGGAGGTGCTGCTGCTCGTAGTGCTAATTGGTTGGACTAGGAGGAGACGGTTTGTCTGCGAACGACTATTTCCTCTACATCGACGCGCGACTATGTTGGGCCTCACTACTTGTCGGTGTTCGAACCACCGGCTGTATAATTTGTCCCGGGGTCGCGCGTTTTAGGCCGGATGGTACACAAGGGAAGACACGAAGAATTTAGGCTGGTTCGGGAAGGCTCCCTACGTCCGGCGGGGGGGGAGGGGGGCACGACGTCGTGTTCCTTGCGTCAAAATGGAAAGCAGAGTACGGGAGAGATGGGAGAGGAGCGTGCTCCAAGTCCCGTGTGAAAGCGAGCGCGTGTGCGAATGTCTCTGTGTGTGTGTCGTGCGCGTGAGAGGGGCTCGAACCCCTTTATAGTTACGGAGGTAGAGCTCGAGTTACAAGAGAGA
Organism: Chloris gayana; assembly: GCA_031894775.1. Classification (NCBI taxonomy): domain Eukaryota; kingdom Viridiplantae; phylum Streptophyta; class Magnoliopsida; order Poales; family Poaceae; genus Chloris; species Chloris gayana. Next base: position 139,398 of record JAUNZO010000170.1, on the reverse strand, counting down.
GAGAGAGAGAGAGAGAGAGAGAGATGTTTAGTCGCGGGGTTAGTCGTGCGTCGGTGCTGTCCCGTCGGCCTTCTCCCCGTACGTACCGGCAGGGTTGATCGGGCGGTCGCGTCATTCCTGTGGCCGGGAGCACCGGGATGGAGTGTTCCGCGATTGGAGGAGCCGCGGATGGCGTCGTTGTAGAGTGGTTGGATTTGGACAGGCCATACCTGTCCTTCCCGTCGACGCAATGATTGCTTGAGCTCTGGTCGAGGTAGGGAGACAGCTTACCCGGTCCTCGAGCTTGCCGGAGAAGGTCGTGCGAGGCGGAGTGTTACTCGAGCTCGAGCTCGAGTTACACCCGGTCGACGGGCGTGACGGGGGATCGTACGTCCGTATGTCGGTGAATAATGGCTTCTCCCGGAGGCTTCGGTCCACGCCAACTCCTGCCGGGCAACGAGAACGGACGTCCCGTCGGCGTGCCCGACGGGAGCAGGTGGTGGCTGGAGGGATGGGGTTCATGTCTCCCGCCAATGATTTCCGAGTAGCGCCCACGTGGGCGTCGGGACGGTAGAGAGTTAATGCGGTTGGTGGTTGAGCCGCGAGGTCGAACCCGGAGGTCGAGCGTGGAACTCGAGCGGGGAGGTCGAGCAACCAAGGTCGTGCGGGACGGAACGTCTCGAGCAAGGCACCCATAGTCGTGCGAGGCGGACTTCCTCGAGTAAGGCTCCGAGGTCGAGTCCCGGTGCCTGCCGAGCCGTCTTCCGGCTAGATCGCTCGGGTGTGGGCCAGCCCCTTCCGCCGGCGTGGCTCGCTAATCCCTTGCTAAGCGGGTCCGCCGCCACGTGGCGGCGTTAATCTTTCCCCGACACTACTCCAAGTTGCTTCCACTCCGCCTCGCACGTCTAGTGGTAACGATCCATGATCATCATCTTACAAGGTTTTCTCGTGGTTGAACGGTAGAGTTTTTGCTAGTGTAGCCCCTCCCGTTCTCCAACAGAAAGTGGATAATTTCACATTTTCTAATTAAAGTTCAAATAATTAAATAGCACATAGGTCGACATGTTCTAATTCATAGGTTCTCGTGCGATTTTGTTACTCTGTTGACATTTTCTCATGAAAGTTTATCTTTCCATGAAGAAATTTGTTCGTGATGATGGTTTTGGCTTTTGACTACCAGGAGGGGCTACGGTTATAATTAAGGAATTAATAATCTCATGAGAAGCTGTCTCGGATATATTTGAGTCCAGAGTAATGTCAACTGGTCACATGATGCTTAAGTTTAATTATTTGAGTCTCCCGTATGGCATGACATGATGTTGACCCACGTAGCAAGCTCAAGCAACATGCAATATCTTTGTTTATCTTCTTCGGGAGTACAGCATCCCCATCTCCATGCTTTTTTAAGCCGAAAGGCTCGTGAGCTGGTAACCACATCTATTGAAGAACCCAATAGGAGATTCGATTTCGGTACAAATCATGCTGGGTGCCGGCTGACTTCTGATCCTATATGTACGTATAAGTTTATTTGGACATGTATAACAGCAAAAGTAAAATATTTTTCCAGATAAAAACCAATTATATATAGATTATGAATTTCATAACTTACATGTTGTTCATATTTCCAGATAAAGGAACTAATTTTGGACTATCCCTTTATACTTTTATAGATTATAATTTTACTGTATGCGCTCCAAAATCAAATGGTGTAAGCAGTGCTTTTATTAGATTTTCTATGTCGACATGTATGTTTTTGAATTTTATTTTTCATGTCAATATGGCCAGTGATTTCCCACAACCCAGATTAGTAGCGGGTGTGTCTCGCGAGTCGCGACCCGGATTAGTGACGGATTCCTAGAGACCGGCCACTAATACACACATGATGTACGCCGCTAAAAATCATTGTTTTAGTAGTGGTTGTGTTAAAATATTTTTAGTAATTGAACCAGATTCTTAACTTTCATGTGTTCAGGGATATTTATGCTTTCCAAGCTGTTAACAGGAAAAAAAGTCCTCTAAGGTATATTGTGACTTTTCCACTGTCGGCGTAATATCCTGTTGCATTTTAAAAATTATGGCCACTTTTATTTCGTACAGCTAGAAAGGTATTTCGAGTGCATGTGTGCAAACGAAAATTGCCAAGGGCCAGCAATTTGACAGTAACAAGCCCACATGATCATCGCCCTCAGAAATATTCCTCCAACTTCCATAAGAGCGAGAAAGCAACAATCCAGCTAAAAAGTGCATGTGCTGCCTCCTGCCTAGGTGTTGTTCTGATCCAAAAGCCTGTATTTTGTGTTTGGAAAACACACCTCGCAGTTGGAACTTTGGATTGCAATTTCTTTTTATAGCGTGAGTTTTCTTTTTCTTTTTATATGACAGAAGTATTTCATCATATATGGTCACACTACTAGAATAACTCACTATAGCGACGAACACCTATTTAACTACAATGGTGGTCCCTTGAGGTGTCCAACGCTAAGTGGTCCAACGAGTGTGGTGTCCGCGACTATGCGTGGAAAATAGCCGCGGACACCACCGGCTTGTGGCTAACGTGGCAAGGGCCCACGGCTAACATATAGGCGGCAGTATAGCGGACCTTGTGAGGCCCGCCGCAGCCGACCGCACCCTCCTATAAATTGGTGGGGGTGCGGTGCGCCGCGAGCATCACTTATCCGCACGCTACACCACCACCTAGGGTTAGGGTTAGGGTTAGGGTCGGGTGGCGGCGCCTCCACTCCTCCTCCTCTCCTCCTCCGCCTCCACCCGTGGGTCACCGCCGTTGGGGCCGTACGAGGAGCAACAGGCGCTCCTAGGCCGGAGGGCATTGGTCCTCGCCAATGCCCCGCCGAGCGGCCACCCCACTCCTCCCACGGCTCCGGCTCCTCCTGCTCCGCCCGGATCCGACGACGGCTCGATGGCGCCGGCCGTCGTGGAGGAGTTCTTCGTGGCGGCGGCACCTCCTCCGGCGGATTCTCCTCCTCCCGCGGCGACGACGGTCCATCCTCGTGCTTGCAAGCACGCGCGACGTGAGGCGCCGGGACCGAACAAGATCGGCGGCGGGATGTGATGACATCATGGCGACGATGCCTAGGGCGGGTCCCAGCTGGAGCCCGTCCTTCATTTATTAGTAGATTAACGGCGTCGGTGGTGGTCCCTTGACCGCCACCGGTGTCCTATTAGGTTAAGCGCGCCAGCCGTGCAGTCGTGGTCCCTAGACCGTGACTAATTTTGCCTGTTAGTAACCGGGGCCACATTGACGTTTATGACGTCCGCCACGGAGGCCGCTTTAAGCCGCTGCTATAATGCGTAATTGTAGTAGCATCAAACGCAATCAACGAATCAAGTGTGTACAAGTTCAGATGTGATCAAAAGGAGCTTGTCAGTGTGTACTTGTTATCCAAAATTACCAAGTGGCGTAGCCCTCAGAATACCCGATATTCTATAGGCTAATCTGAAACTCAATAACATGTACTCCTAGTAAAAGACACATTGTTGTGCACTTAACATATATATATATTAGCTAGTATATCTAGCAGAGTCCAAATCGTCAAGACAGCGCGCAAGTCGCTGTGTGTTCGACACCTGAGATTCTTGCTATTACCCCATGGAATCAGTAAGCTTCAGTAAAACACCCACGAAATCAATGTGCACACCGGTAAAATGTCTATATGCATTTTTCTTGACAAGATTGCTCTTCTTTTTCTTCCTCCTCTCAGCATACACCTAACTTGCTCCCTCTCCTTGCCGAGAGAATGCCTTCTTCATATGCGTGCCAGCTTAGCCACCATCCGTCGTCGTCACCACCAGCAAGCCACCGGCCGCCCCAACGCGAATTTTGTCCGGCCGCCTGTAGATACAACCCATCTCTGCTGGCGGCACGTGTTTCTGTGTACATCCGTCATTAAGTTAAAGTATTGCCTCTGTTGCTTTACATGTCATCAAATAGGCCAGCGTGGAAGGCATCGTCATGCGCGAGAAGAAAACAATTCCAACTCTACTGATATCGGAGTGATGGGCCCATGTCGGGACCTGTCGCGCCAGTCAATAAAGGGCATCAATTTTTTCGTTTATTTTATACTACTCAACTTTATCCTTTGAAGAAAAACTCGTTATTTTTAAATCGATTGTCAAAATTAAAAAATTAATTACACCGTTGTATTCGTTGCGATGAAATCTTCAAAACTAGATCCCACTTGTCTATGTTTTAAAAATATTTTTTAAAATGAAAAATACTCAATAATAATAATAAATTTTGGAAAAAATAATAGTAACATGTACAGAGACAGATGATGAGTATAACATGTTACGGATATTCATTATAACATGCAGTAGTCTACTGTATTTTTGAATGGTCATCACAAAGCGGCAACAATATGAATAAAAGGCGAGTACAAAGATAGTGACGAGTATAACATATACCTGGTTCATTCATTATAATATTAAGTTGTTTATTTCTAAATAATCGTCGCACTGCAGCAACAATATGAATAAGTAGTATAAACACAGTGACGAGTATAATATGTACTAGTCAATCATTATAGCATGCAATGGTCTATTTGTGAATGATTGTCACGAAGCGGCGAAATATGAAAAAAATTAAAAACCCACATGACAGGAGAGGATAGCAATTTCTTGGTTTTCGGATAGAAAAGAGGAACTTATGGATAAACAAGAATGATATTGTATTTCCAGTAAAACTCATTCCATATTACATCTATGAAAAGAAACCAAATAAAAAAATTAGCGTTTTCTATCTTCTTTTCGTCCCTAGCAAACGGAGAGTATCAATGTAAATGGAAGACCACGGAAAGATGAAAAAGTTCTGACCTTCACGTGCAAAGTTGCACACCTTTTCAAGTTTGCTTTGACAAAGCACATGATGACAATAATAACACGCATCCACGTCGGCTTCATGAAGACTCCACGTCAGCACGGTTTAGACTCATAATTAAAAGGTTAGTAGACGCCAACGTGGCACACGAATCTAAAAGCTACGAATCCAACGGCAGAGAACATGGTTGTACGAACGGACCCCCGGACTCGCCGATTTTCGCCGGCCGCCCCGGCCCGCACTCGAGCAGCTCGCTCAGCCCCATGAACAACACGTCCACCTCCTGTAGCTTGCGCTCCCACTTCTCCGGCGCTAGCAGCGGCCTCGGCCTAGGGCGCACGCAGGGGACGACTGCGACCCCAGCCTAGCTAGGAGTGCGGCATCACGCAAGCAGGCGGCGGCGGCGGCCTCAACTAGGGTGAGTGCAGGCAGGCGGTGGTGGCGGCCCCGACTAGGGGCGGTGGCGTCTAGGCACGTCGATGGTGGGTGAATGGCAGCGTCCGACTGCTCGCGAAGTTGAAGAGGATGCAGACCAACCATGGCTGCTGGAGGGAGGAAGAAGAAGATGAGAAGGACAGTGTCATTCAAAAAAATAACTGTGAACATTTTATCAGATGCAACAGCGGTTTCATGGGTATAATAGGTAAATCCAATAACAATGGGTACTATAATGAACCCTTCTCGATTCTGTGAGCAAAATAGCAAAAATCTCCCGGTACCATTGCTTTCTGTGTTTTGTTTTAAAATCACTTGCTTGGATGCATCCGGTATAGCTTCATCCAGTACCAATTCCCATATAAAAAGCCACACGTAGAAGTAAACCACACGAGTGGTACCTGCCAAGGAGCAAGCTACTCAGGAATTGGCGCATAGCAGGCCTGCATTTTCTTCTAATTAAATACGCGAACACTGTGGTGCGCTGCCGGATGGACGGAAGTTGTAGTCAAAACGAATTTCCAACAGTCCACTTTGGGGCACATGACCCATTTATTTCGTGCGCGGCAATTTTTTGGACCACTTAATAAGAGGATAAGAAAATATCTGTAATGTCGACTTCTGTTAGAGGTTCCAATGTGAAGATTAAAAAAACAACTCTTAATGTGCAAAATTGAATAGGCGACTTAGTTTTAGCTAAGGAAGCGATGAAAAATTAACTCCGAGTTGATGTTACTATCCAAGTTGCTCAAAATCGATCTGCATTCATGCCGGGATTGAAAAGTGAATAAGTTTAAGAGTAAAATGCATGAATGGCCATTGTATTTGTTTGATCGTTTCAATTTGGCCATTGTACTCATAAAGTTGCAAGTTACGGTCACTGAGCTAGCTCGTATGCATCAATACGGTCATTATCTTGATATCCCTACATACATTGATGATGCCACGTACTTATATTCATGACTCATCGTCTATGTAAGTGACCAATCATCTACCATGTAGTGGATGTTTTTCTTCCTTTACATTTATACACACTTATTTATCATATTTTCTTAATACATGAATTTTATCTATTCTTTATTCCCTTTGGAGAAGAGCAACATATTTAGAGGCTACGAAAGCATCAACCGTCGAAAAGGAAAAAAAAGCAGTAATAACTGCCAAGAAGTTGTTGATGATCCACGATCGGAAGCAAAGAAGACCGTTTGCCATTTCAGTTTGGACTTGATTTGCTTTTTTAGATCTCTTATTTTTATGATGTAAAAAATCATCCTTATGTACGTTTCAAAATATTTGAACTTTATTTGTCAAATGAGATCAATCTGATTATTCTTCATGTCGACCAACTCAAGCCATGGTGGTCTACTATTGCTACCCGATGGACAATGCTCTAGGTCTTTCTATTACTCTCTCCGTTGTAAAATGTAAGCATTTTTTGACATATCATAATTGCATTTGACTGGTTCTCTTATTCACATCATTTACAAAATATAAAACAAATACACATTACATTTGAAGTATATCTAACAATAAATTAAAATATAAAAAACAATTAATATTTTTATAAACTTTTTAATAAGATGAACGGTCAATCTTAATTCGGAAAGTCAATAAATATTTACATTTTGAAATGAAGGTAGTAGGTGATTACAGTTGTATTGTTTTTGTTCGTAGCAAATAGAGGTCACCGAGATCGTCCTCGCCAGTTACGCACCGTGACCCAATCAATCTCTCACTTTCTTCATCATTGCTCATGACTAGTTAATTTCACAATTGGCATGTGTATTTGCCACTTTCCAAAACAAATAAATAATAGATGGAATTTATCATGCATTAAAAAAAATGTGTTAAAGAGGGGTGGTAATGTAAAGGAAGAAAAAGATCCACCAGCGTGTAGATGATTGGGCACTTATTTGGACGGTGAGTCACGATTATACGCGTGCCACATCATCAAAATACATAGGGATATGATGATAATGACCGTATTGATATGTACGGGCTAGCTTAGTGGCCGTAATTTGTAACTTCATGAGTACAATGGCCAAATTGAAACGATCGAACAAGTACAATGGCTATTCATGTATTTTACTCTAAGTTTAATTGTTGAAGGTTGAGAAGCGTGTAGTTTAATGTTGAAGGGTTGGAAGATTGACTGAACCCATACTTAAGGGTTGTAATGTGGTGTTTTACCATCTCTACGCTTGAGGACAACAAAAAGTGTCATGCGATTTTGGTTGTTATACATTGTTTTAAGAAACCGATTCCAAGAGCAAGGTGTGTTCTATGCATGTAATTATGTGCAGTGAACTATATAAATGACAACTTTGTATTTATAATATTATGACGTTTGTTCTCATATGATGCGGTTAGGACATGTATGTATTGGTGATGAATATAAATTTTATTAAAAGAAATGTACCTCAAGATTAATCTTCCTTAACTATAAATGTTTTTTTGTTTTCTAAAGTTTATTAGTATTCTTTTTTGGTTCTAACTGTGGTACAGATCTTAGACATCATCTAGAAACGTATATGATCCATATTCCTTTCATCCTACCATCCAAACATCATCCATGTTGTTACCAATGAATTTCAGAGATTACAAAGGAATCTATTACAAAAGGAAAATTAATATTCGTAGAGAAAAAGTCAGGGCTACATGGTCGTGTTGATGGAAAGGGACAAGAGTGCCGCAACCCACCACGGCAGCGCCAGCCCACACTTCGCAGGATGCACGCCGCACAGCGCATGCACTGGAAGGTAGGAAGAAGAAACAAGATCCATCCAGGAGAGAGAAACCGAGACGCGCACACACAAACTGCAAGAAGAGAGAGAAAAGCAGAGACAGAGCGAGAGAGGAACAGAACCACGCGGCCGGAGACGCCCAAAAATAGTACATCCTTTTCCCGGCCCAGGCAAGAAATCCTCCGCCAAGAAACCGCCGCATTTGCCCCCAATCCGCAATGGGGAGGGCGGGATTCGTCCCCCTCCTCCTCGTCCTCGCCGCCGCCGCCGCCGTGGGGACAGCGACGGCCGAATCAGGCGACGCGGCCGCCATCGCCGACCTAGCTAAATCTCTGTCCTTGGGCGACGGCAACGCCTGCGACATCGCCGGCATCAACTGCGACGGCTCGGGGCGGGTCACAAGCATCAACCTCGCCGGCAAGGGTTTGTCGGGGACGCTGCCCGCCTCTCTGTCCACCCTCACCGCGCTGCAGTCGCTGCAGCTCCAGGACAACAAGCTCACCGGCCCCGTTCCGTCGCTCGCCGGGATGGACTCGCTCAGCGACCTCGCCCTTGACGGCAACCACTTCTCCTCCCTGCCCGATGACTTCCTCCAGGGGTTCACCTCCCTGACGTCCCTGAGCATGGACGTCATCCCCACCTTGAAGGCCTGGCAAATCCCGGACGCCGTTGCCAGCTGTGGTATGCTCCAGAACTTCTCAGCCTCCAATGCCTCCATCTCTGGTGCCTTCCCGGCCGTTCTTGCGAACCTGACATCGCTCAGGCTACTGCGGTTGTCATACAACAACCTTACCGGCCCTCTGCCGGACGATTTGTCCGGATTTGATTCCCTGGAGACCCTGCAACTGAACAACCAGCTACCTGGTGCGAAGCTTTCCGGGCCACTTGATGTCCTCGCGACGGTGAAGAGCCTGAAGTATCTGCATCTTCAGTCTAACGCATTCACAGGCCCAATCCCAGATTTTAGCGGCTCGCAGCTGGTGGAATTCAATGTGAGGGACAATCAGCTCACTGGATTGGTGCCAGCCTCGTTGACGAAGATCACGACACTTCAAAAGGTGGTCTTGTCCAATAACTATTTGCAGGGTTCGAAGCCGATCTTCCCAGACCATGTGAGTACCAAAGATATAGATGCAGGGAATAGGTATTGTTTGACTGATCCTGTGCCATGTGATCCACTGGTGACGATTTTGCTTGAGGTGGCTTCAGGGTTTGGATACCCACTTAAGCTTGCGCAGTCATGGGCGGGAAATGAGCCATGTGCTCAGGGTGCCAATTGGTTGGGTGTCGCTTGTGTCGGTGGAGATGTGGTTGGTTTCAGTTTGAATAATCAGAACTTGTCTGGAGAGATTTCACCTGCTTTTGCAAACCTCACTAAACTTGAAAGACTGTCTTTGGTGAACAACAATCTTTCAGGAGTGATACCTGATGCTTTGACGACGCTGACGAAGCTCAGTTATCTTGATGTCTCAAACAATAGCCTCACTGGCCAGGTGCCTGCTTTCAAGTCTTCAGTTAAGGTGTTGGCCACAGGAAACCGGTTTGGGGAATCAGGTGGTGATAGTGGTGGAAGGGGCAGTTCCAATGGTGGTTCGTCATCTTCAAATTCTGGAGGTGCACCAAACTCTAAGTCAAATGCAGGCATGATCATTGGAATTCTTTTAGCTGTCATTCTCCTTGTTGTTTGTCTTGGGTTTTTTCTGCATTATCGTAGGAAGAAAAACATAGACAAGTTCAGTCCTGTTTCAACCAAGAGCCCTTCTGGTGAATCTGAGATGATGAAGATTCAGGTGGTTGGGTCAAATGGCAATAGCAACGGAAGTTGTTCTGTTGTTCCAACTGAGCTTTACAGTCATGTGAGTTCTAACAGCACAGAAATTGCTAATTTTGATGAGTCCTATGGAATGCAATTGCCAATAAATGTGCTGATAAAGGCGACAAACAACTTCGATGAAGACTTTATCTTAGGTAGAGGGGGTTTTGGGGTGGTCTATAAGGGGACTCTCAATGGCAAGCTGGTTGCTGTGAAGAGGTGTGACAGTGGCACTATGGGGACTAAGGGACTGCAAGAATTCATGGCTGAGATTGATGTTCTTCGGAAAGTGAGACACCGGCACCTGGTTGCACTACTTGGGTACTGTACCAATGGCAACGAGCGGCTTTTGGTCTATGAATTCATGCCAGGTGGAACATTGCGTGAGCACCTGTGTGATCTTCAGCAGAGTGGTTACGCTCCTCTTACATGGACGCAAAGGATGACAATTGCTTTGGATGTTGCCCGGGGGATAGAATATTTGCATGGCTTGGCGCAGGAGACTTTCATCCATAGGGATCTGAAGCCTTCCAATATTTTGCTGGACCAAGATTTGAGAGCCAAGGTTTCAGATTTTGGTTTGGTCAAGCTTGCTAAAGATACAGATAAGTCCATGATGACAAGGGTAGCTGGAACATTTGGTTACCTCGCCCCAGAGTATGCTAGTACGTACACCTCTCCCTTTTATGATGTGGAATTTTTTCATATGCAAGCCTTTTATATTACTTACATTCATTGTTTTCAAATGTGGTTCACAATTTGTTTCTTGTGGAACAAAATTTCTGCTTCCTGTGGACAGTAGATATAATCATTCATATAACCTTCAGGCACTTGAAAAGACCTTTCGTAGAAGAAGCTTTTCCACTGTAGAACTATAAATAGCTACACTTAGATTTCATGCCGGCATTTTGTTATGTGCGAGCTCCTCAGGTCTTGCCTGAAAAGCAAAATCTTGGACTAATAGTAGTGACTGTGAGATGTAATTTTCTTGTAACTTTAGATGAGTTGTTTTCCGCGCCTAGGCATCTGATTTTTGAATTTGGAACAAACTAGTTACTTGGTGCAGTCACTGATTCTGTAGCGGCAGGACCACAGAAAACTAGCTGAAACACGAAAGCCAGTTAGACAATCTAGTTACAAGTTACAGGTGTATATTATTTGTTTAACTGCAGTATGACCATTGGAGATCATAAGAACATTAGGTGCATGTAGTAAAGAGGAAAACAAATGCACTGCACTTGGAATTGTCACAGTATTACTACAATTTTTTTTAAATTGATGTGTGATGCCATCTTTATTTTTATTAGGAAAGACCCTCTGCTTTCCAGTGTAGCACCCTTTATCATTGTTGACAAATAACTGGCTTTGATAACTGCCTTAGATGGTTCCAACCTCTGCATCATTTCCTTTTGTTAATGCCACTTTTGACTGGGAGAATGATATTTGATGCACATAAACATTTGTTTTATATTACATGGATTAGCTTGTCGAATCATAATCTTATGAGGATGAAACATTTCTGAAGCAGCCATGGTAAATCTTAGAAATGCCCAATTTGTGTATTCCACGGTATTAATGGACCATAACAATATTTCTGTATGTAAATGGGCCATCAACAATTTTGCATTTGGAATCAGTGTCCAGAAGTTCTGTATCTAAAATTGTGGTACTTAAATAATCAAAGTAAATGGAAATTTAATTAACACAGTATTATATTTCATGTTTTCTTCAAGTTTTATTTTTTCGTCAACCTTAAATCCCTCCACTATATATAATTAACTCCAAAATATAGATTTCACATTGTTATGAATAGCACTTGTATTGAATTGTAGCCCTATGGGGGTTTCATGAAATGATATTGTTTGATTGCAAGACAAGGGCACCTAATAACTCATTATAGAAAGTATATATAGTCTACAGTTGTTTGCTGCCTGCACTTTGGTTGTCGGGGCTGGCTTTGCCCTTTGAATGCGATCACCTGGATTCAAGGCTAGGTGGCATTCCATTTTGCTATTTACCCTCCTATTTTGTATGTACAAACATCAAAGTAACCTACTCAAAGAGCTCTACCGCCTAGGCTTCCACTAGGATTGTTGGGACTTGGGAGTGGTCAGTGTCCATGTAATAGTACAATATGGGTAATACACATTTATATGCACATCCGAATATTTATTCAGTTTGCCAGTTGGGCAATTCGTTTAAGAATTAAGATGTATGGAGCATATTTCAATTATATTCTGTTGAGTCAACTACTTTTGTTAGACAGTTCATGTTCCTGTATGAAATGCGGGGTTTCATATGTGGTTTTATATAAATTAAGGAGTGTTGCGTTTATGCATGATCTATCACACTAGAAAATGAAATAAAATCTTTAGTCCATCTGAGGAGCTGTCAAAGGAAATGAATGTTTAGAAAGATATTTCATGCTCACATTGTTATATACTAGCCGTTTGTTGGAATCGAAAATTCGCCTAATATAGGGAATGTCTCGAAAGTTTGAACTTGATTAGTGAGTATACATTAAACGATGGTTTCCGTTATTGCTGAACTTTGTTATATCTATATCTAGACACCCTGAGCCACCTAGGAGCCAGACGAGCACACTAAATTCTACAAATCCTTTGCACACACTAAATTCTACAAATCCTTTTGCACACTAAATTCTACAAATCCTTTGTACACTAAATTCTATAACTCCTTTGCACGCAAAATTCTACAAATTCTTTGCACACTAAATTCTCCAACTTCTTTACACACTAAGTTCTCAGATGAGCCAACAATTTCTATCACCATAGGAGAAGGTGTTGGATTCTAAGGGCCCAAACCATGTGGCGATAAACACTAAATTCTACAAATCTTATGAACACTAAATTCTCCAAATTCTTGGCGCACACACACACTAAGAGGTCGAGTTTGTTCTTTACCTAGTATCTGTCTTTTCTTTTCTTTATTCGAATGCATATTTATGATAAGACTACCACTGCAATTTGTACAATGGATTTTTTAATATGAACATAGATTTCTTTATATTTATGCATCACATCTCCATTTTTTCCATTTGTGGCATAGTACTGATGAGCATCTATATGTTTACAGCTACAGGAAAGGTCACCACAAAAGTAGATGTGTATGCATACGGTGTGATACTGATGGAGATGATTACTGGAAGAAAAGTACTTGACGACTCATTACCTGATGATGAAACACATCTTGTTACAATCTTTCGAAGAAATTTGCTTGACAAAGAAAAGTTCAGGAAGTTTGTGGACCCCACTCTGGAACTCAGTGCTGAAGCTTGGAACAGCTTGCTGGAAGTAGCTGATCTTGCCCGCCATTGCACAGCACGAGAACCGCACCAAAGGCCAGACATGTGTCACTGTGTGAACAGACTTTCCAGCCTTGTCGATCATTGGAAGCCGTCAAATATCTTTGACGATGATGAGGGAGGTACTAGTGAGATGGGTCTGCACCAACAGCTTGAGAAATGGAGATGCGACGATTTCACTATATCAGATTCTGAGTCATTCAACACAACATTCAGCATGTCCAGGAAGTACCATTGAAGATTCGCATGTGAGGCCATAATTATATGTACATACAGGTACGATGAGGGACCACATCTAGAAGCTACTATTGGATCATGGGCAGGATTGAATCTTAGTATGTGCTTGTTGCTACCAAATTAGCCCTTGGGAGGAGCTCGCTTGTTTATCTGGCATGTTGACCTTCCTGCGTTAGTGGCTACTTAAGCCATGCATGTTGCCTGTCCAACATTAGTGGCTAGAGTCAGGCCTAGAAGGATTGATACCATGAAACCTGCTGCTGTGCACAGCTTATCCGGTGTATGGGTTTATATCGTTTATTTGTTGTAGTGACATTGAGGAGGTATACCAATTTGTTGAGTGGTTATGGGGAGAAAGGAATGAAAGAAACCGTAGTGTTCTTAACTGTTATTTTGGTGATGGGCTTTTTGTAGGTTGTAGAAGGGTTGTTCTGTGTACAATCAGACATGAAGGACATTACTTTGCCTGATTTGTATTTTTTTTTGTACATTCCTACTATTTCCTGTCCTCTTTGTGGGGTGCCTAAACCTGAGAAATGATGCTCCTCCCATTCCAAGTTATGCAATTATAAGTAGGATCTACACGTGTCATAATGAGCACCTCCAAATGACTGGGCTAGTTTTATCTTAAAATCCATGAAGTCAGCACAAATGTCTCACTGTCAACGGGGATGTCATCTCTCGCTAAAAGAGTACTTAGCCGTGTCAAAGCTTAACCATCTACAGCGTTGTGTTATTCAATTGACAACGCGTGCAATTTGTCATTGCTTTCCTCATTGGATATGATCTCTCTCGTTAATGGCCTCTATTGAACTTACCAATGGCAAAGCTCAATTCTAATTGCATGAATGTCTTCGTAAAGCATAAATTTTGATTCCAATTAAATAACACAAAATCTGCAACCTCTCTTCACCACCTGCATCAATCAAGCGAAAAAGGCGATGCCAGCCATGCCATGGAAAGAGACATGAAGGAGATGTACGAGTATAATTCTCCTAATAACGATTCAATAATTCACATACGCCAGGATTGATACATAAGAATCTTAGAACCTATTAAACTACTGAAGTACCAGATGCCTGGCGGAGGTAATATTCTGTGAAGGTTACTAGGAGGCATGACGATAAAAGCTGGGCCCATCCGAATGCTTTGCAGGGGGTGCTTTGCAACTCTCACCTAGCAACGCAGCCGACGAAGAAAACTTTGAGGATGAGAAGAAAGACATTAGTTCAGGTGGCTCTGATTTTGGTGGGCGTACTTGGATGCAAGGCTGATCGTGATTTTATTCCAGGTTATTTCGGTTCTATGATTTGGGTATCGAAATGGGTAGAAGGTACTTCCTGGCTGGGTTTACTGGCTTGGGGTTTGCAACCATCGTTTGGTTTATTCACGGTTTTAGTTTCGACAACATATATGCTATTCAAATTTGGTTAGATTGACTTTTGATGGTTGTACCAGTTTGTCTAATAAGTGATCCAGAAGCATTAGCCATAACAGAATTACTGCTTGTATTCAAGAGTTAAATAACCATAATATATCTAACTAGAATCTCTTGTCAATTGCAGAAGGAGAATACATCAAGGTCAAACGTAAGGCCAAGGCCCTTATACGCACCCACAGAACACTAACCAGTCACCATATGAATCATGAAGTTTAACTTTACTGTCTTGGTAAAATTTCAGGAAGCTCATTTGCAGTTTTACTAATTTTCGCATTCTTGGTGTTCGGTCTGGCCATTGGGATCATTAGATACTTAACAAATAGGATCACGGCCGATGAAATCACCGCAGAATCTTTCAAATCGTCGCAAGGTAGATAGATCCCACAAATGCACATTTAAATTAAGCTTCTTTACATAGTCCACATCATGTAGTACGAGTTATTAACTGATACTTCAATTCACGTGTCCATAGGAAACAAGGTGCACGGGGAAGTAGTTAACAGATGGTCTGGGCTGTACAAGTTCACCAAAGACGAGATCGAAAGGGCGCTCAATTACGCGAATAGCAGGATCTACCTTGGGTCCGGTAGCGCCGGCCAGGTATACCAGGGGGTGCTGCCGAGCGGTCAGCTCGTCGCTATCAAGCACATTCACAAGACGGCTATGTCAGGGTCCTTCATCAGGGAGGTGGAGCAGCTGTCGAAGGTGAGGCACCCAAACCTGGTGTGCCTCTTTGGTTATTGTGACGAGGATGGTGACCAGTACCTTGTGTACGAGTACTGTGCTAATGGAAATTTAGCTCAGAACCTACTAAGTAAGTAAGAGCACAAGTGATATTAGATTTGCTAGTTTTTGTTCATTCTAAGAATAGGAGGGAGAAAAAAATCAACATGCTGATTTACAGGAAGTGACTCTGTGCTGCCATGGGAAACTAGAGTGAAGATCCTGAGGGACTGTGCATCTGTCCTGAGGTTTCTCCATACACATCCTGATGGCTGCATTGTTCACAGAGACATCAAGGTGAGAGTGCTTGATGGATTTTACAGGTATAAAAAGGAGGAATCTTGTAGCTGGATTGTTTTATTATCTAATATTCCATCTGTTCTGAATTTTGCAGCTCACAAACATCTTGCTGACAGAGAACAAGGAACCCAAGCTATCCGATTTTGGGCTGGCAAAAATGCTACAAATGGAGGAGACCAAGGTGTTCACTGATGTGAGGGGAACCATAGGTTACATGGATCCAGAATACATCACACACTCCAAGCTCACTTGTGCCAGTGACATTTACAGCTTCGGTGTCGTCGCGCTTCAACTTCTGTCAGGACGGAAGGTCATAGAACTCGACATTGTCGCTCGTGATTCTCTTACGAAGAAGGTAACTCTGTTTGATTTTTCGAATGACGCGGTCATATTAAACTGCCATTTTAGAACTTTTTAGCCCGTACTGTATTATTTCACTAAGTATGTGGAAATTTTTATATTACTTGAGAACTTTTAGGATTTATCGTATATTACTTGAGAACTTTTAGGATTCTCTTACTTTATAATTTTTATATTATTTCACTAAGTTTGTCCTTGTTCAGTGTCTGTTTTATTTTGTTGTGGTAGATATCTTGTATTGTCAAAGGATTAAATTGTCACTAAACTTTTCTATTTCTAATAGTATATTTCATATAATTCATTTTCTTCATCTGAAGGCTAAGGATGTGGTGAGTGGGAAAAGGCAACTTGAGGACTTCATAGACCCGCGCATCCGGGATGAGGTTATCATAGAAGATTTTGTGTTGATATTAAAATTTGCAGTCCTTTGTGTAGCGAGTTCAAGTGTAGGGCGTCCAACAATAAAGGACGTGTTCGAGGAGATGGACAAAGCATTGAGAAATACAACCTTAAAGGTTAATATTTTGACATCATTACATTTTTTTTCAACTGGGCAATGCATGTGTTTAATTTAATTATTAATATATCAGAACTGTATGCATGTGTTTAATTTAATTATTAATATATCAGAACTGTAAATATATAGTTCGAAAGAACAAATTTTCTTTTGGGACACAGGGATTTGACATTGGTGAATCTAAATATGGCAATATTGTTGGGGTTATGCAGGTTAGGGCAAGAAACGAGATCAATACAGCAAATTTGGCCGTTCAATATGCAAAAGTGCTGGACGTCTAGTGTTACCGACTACACGGAATTTCCATGGCTACACATTTCATATGGATTAACGGAAAGAAGAAGATCTGTGGAGGGGCAAAGCTTTCAGAGAGGACTGATTACCTGGAAAACAGTGGTTCCAGTTCCATGGTAGTACCTGCCAATGGCTGCTGGTTTACTCAAAAGGTTCTGTAAGTACATACATGTAATTATGAGAAGTGATCGAAGAACCCATAGTTCTACTTGGGTAGTCGAGGTTACATCTCACCGTTGAAGCATGTTAGAGATGAAGGTGGTTACTAGCTGCGCTGCTTAGGACAGTCAGCAAACGTGGAAACACTTGCTGATCTTCGTGTGAGATAATTGGAGTTGTGTCATTTGTAGTGAAATAATATGCATGTCTATCCTTACCTGTTGTGCTGGGTTTAATTAGCAGATCCCATAAGTGAAGAAAATGTTACTAGTACTTGAGATCATCACAAAAGTGATAAATAAGACATGATATCACGTCACTAACTTTGACGTTTAAAGTCCCAGCTTTACGAAAAAACAAAACTGGCATAAAGTCCCGGAAACAAATTATGTGCTGCCCGTCCGCAAAGAGCTGGCATGCGAACCCTGCTTCGATTGCTGCCGCGTGGAGGTCTCGCGAGATCGAACGGAAGCACGGCTTGCCTCTAGCGTACTGCATCACGGCTCGAGGCGTGTTGGCTTCCCAAGGGAAAAAAAGAACCGTATCTACGCAACACTCAGTCGTTGTGATCTGCGGTCTAAGACCTTGCCACGGAATGACATGGATTATAATTTATTTATTTTTGAGAAGCGGGCTTCAGCCCACTGGTAGAGGTGCCGGATGGGAACCTACCAGTTGGGGGTTCGACCCCCACTTCTCACAAAAAAATCCCCTCGCCCTTTCTGTGTCAAAGCATGCGGTAAAGACTCGCGCCATGCACTCACGAGCCAGCTGAGTCCCGATGTATGACCGGAAAGTGGGGTTCGGGGTTTTCTCGACCTGCGTGAGAAGGTCTTCTTCTTAGTAAATGTCCGAGGGCCGTCATACCCCCGCAGGTCGAGTTTTTTTTTTAATTTATAGCTTAAACCATATGGAACGGTAGAATATAAAACTGGTTCAGTCTAATTTGAAATGGAGAACGACCACGTATAGATTGGTATGGGAACCCACTCTATTTTAAACCATTCCATATCCATTCCATGTCCTGGCCTAGCAGCAATCCATACCCTTACCTCATGGAACGTAGCCGGAAGGAGGATGGATCCATTCAAGATACATCCATTCAAAATTCATTAAAAAAAATAGATCCATTCAAGATTCATTAGAAAAATAGATCCATTCAAAATTCATTAAAAGAAAACAAAGCCTAGAGGAGGATGGCCCCGACGATACCGATACAATTGAAAAATTTTTAGACTGCGACATCCAGATCCGAGTGTAGACCACGATGCATTGGAATCCTTGAGCCGAGCCGAGCCGACGTGCGCTCGGGAGTTGGAGGGTGGAGCCAAGCCAACGTGTGCTTCCGTTTGACTCGTGAGGCCTCCACGCGGCAGCAATCGGGGTTCGGCGGTTCGCACGCTAGCACATTGCGAGACAGAGCCACACGGATTTTTTCCCCGAAAGTCCCAAGCAATGCCTAGGGATGGCAATGTGTCGGGTTCGGGTCGGGTATAGCAAATACCCACCCGTCAGCACATAGACTGCGGGTAAAATTCTAGACCCGGACCCGGATCCATGGGTAAAAATTCACACCCGTGCCCGAACCCGTCGGGTTTCGGGTGGGTATCGGTACCCATCGGGTTCATCTCATGCTACTTGGACTGGTGGGCTTCTTTTGTTTTGTTGACATTTACTGGTGGGCTTCTTGGTGGAGTGGCTCTGCATGTGGATGGGCTTTAGAAAAGAAATGGAATGTGGACCGTATTTGTTGAGCCTCGTTGTTGGATGAGAGGTGTATTATAACTACGGAAGGCTGACAAACGTTGGTGGGCTGTTTTCGGGTGCCCGACGGGTCACCCGTGGGTGAGAAAATAAACCCGTCCCGTACCCGAATCAAACCGGATTAGGTACGGGTCTCACCCACGGATAAAAAATCAGCCCCATACCCGGCCCCATCGGGTCGGGTACCCGCCGAGTTTCGGATACCCGGCCCCGAATTGCCATCCCTAGCAATGCCAAACTTGGCCCTATTTGACACAACTTATTTCACAATTTTAACAGAGATAAGCATAAGTTATCCAAAACAGTAGGATTTTGTAACAGCTTATTAGTCTAGCAGCTTCTAAATGAACACAAAGGTCCTTATAGCTTAGCGAAAATATGGCCAATGACCATTGCCTAAGCTTTTATACAACCTACACGACCTCTATTTGACATATTCCCTGCTCCTATCCCCCCACTCCCACTCTCTGCACTTGCAACTTATTTGTTTTGCACACATTGAGAAAACACAACTTAGTTCATAACACAAAAAAAAAAATCATAAAAATTACACGGGAAAAAACAGGATCTAGAAAACAAATCCTGCAAGAGAGTCTTGACACACTTTCAACCTCAACCAATAAAAACTAAATTCTGCTCTTTTTTGTTGGAATCAAGAGCTTTCTCTTTATTAATCGTACGGAACACAATCTTGTTGCAGGCATTGCAATAAAACCATGAAGGATTAGGGCATGTACAACCCACAGACAGGTCTGTCTCTTCATCAATGATACGAGATAGGTGAACAGACAGGTCATACAACCCAGAGACTACCTTATTGTCTCCAGACAATTTAATGTTACACATGTTACTCGAGATCAACTATAAATAAATTTATATATACCATTGTGTGGCCGTTTAATAGAAAATATATCAAGCAGCAAGTTGTGCAAGAAAGACACCATATTTAAGAATCGAAAGGTCAATATTTATAAAATATGTCATAGTTCATAGCACGTGCAATGCTCCCCTAAAGTGATTATGACCTCACAGGTCAGACGATTAATACATCAATTTCTTCCATCCATGATCATGACTCAAAAGCAAAAGATATATATGAAGCAAAAGAAGTGAACTGATTTCAGCTTGCTTGTCCTTCTCAAGCCTCTCCATCTCTTCCATACGTTCCTGAAAGAAAATAAAAATCCATGTCATTCACTGCTATATGATTTGATATTATCTCCAGGAATAATGACATAAGTGAGATATGTTTAGTTGTAACAATTTACCGATTCAGCTATTTTCAGGGAAAAGAGCCTTCATAAGACACTTTATCATAACAACTCTCTGAGCCTTTTCCTCATCAGACATCAAACTTGTATCTTGTGAGATAAGGTTGTTGTAAGTTTCCATCATCTTTGTTTCTTTTTCAAGCTTCTTTCCTTCTTTGTATTCTTGAGCTGTAAGATGGGCAATTTTTGTGGCCTCTAGCTTCTCAGACGACAGTTTATCCTGCCTATCCAATAGCTTCATTCGCTTTTCATTGTTTTGCTCTTGAAATGTACTATATCGATCAAACTTATCTAGGTCAATAGGAGACTCCTTTGACTGACCATCATCAGTGCTACTTGAGCCCTTTAACTTGCCATTTGCAGCTAGAGCAGCCTTTTTAGCTGCCTTCTGACCAACTGGGCGTTTAAGCGGCACATCAGGAGTTACATCTTCCTCCTGTGAGTCTCCTTCTAGATGAAATGACCTCCTTTTGCGTGCATTCTTCAACTCTTCATTGTATGTTTTTCACTTTGGTTCATCTCGACATATCTTCCAAACTTCCATCAGAACAAATGGACCTAGATGAGCATCTTTATTGTCATCTACATAAAACTTATGTGCTGCATCAATCCACATCTGATCTGAATATCCACTTGTAAATATTCTACGAGCCTTAACATAAGCACACTCAAATAGATCAGTCAGCCTGTTAATCTTGTGCCATCTATCTTTGCATTGTTTCAAATTTCTTTTTCGAAGTGCTGGGTAGTCTTGTTGTATTCTTCAACAACATCACCCCAATATTGCATACCAGTCTTATCTGCACCACAAGAAGAGTTGGTTGAATGTTTTATCCAAGCGCTCATCAATCTCTCATCCTCTTTCATAGTCCACATGATCCTCTTCTCAGTCCTGGTATTGCCATTCCCAGTAGCATCATTGTTTTCAAACACTGGACTAGGTAAAGGACTGCTATGGGTCATTGCACCAACCAAATGAGAATTGTGTGCCTCATTTCCAAAATAGCTCAGATAAATGAAATAATTATACAGCAGCAATAATTCTAGACTTATAATATCAGCTAGTTAATAGATAGATGATGCTGACACCTTAAATATAAAGAAAAAAGCTAAGTTGGTGAACAAACAACTGAAAATGATATATAACTCCTCAAAGTTCAGTTACCCTGTATACTCGATCTCAGTTACAACAGCTTGTCAGGCACTATCCCAGTAGTTGTTCCTCATTGGCTAATCTTACCAACCTAATTGGTTTGTCACTTGGACAAAGCAATCTGAGTGAGAGGATTCCTACTACAATAGCTGCAATGAAGAATCTCCAAGTACTCGATCTCAGTTACAACAGCTTGTCAGGCACTATCCCAGTATAATCGATTAACAAAACTAACTGAGTTGCATCTAGATGGTAATAAATTGGTAGCCTACGACAGCTGCAGCAAATGACATTATCTAGAAATTCACTGTCTTCTACCATACCAATAAGTCTGTGGTTCCAAACCCACTGATGTTGGGAAACTAACAGCAGCTAGGAAAGATGGATTTATCAAACAACCAATTATCAGGAGACATCCCAACTTCCTATCTATCTATCTGAATGAACTTGAGATGATGATCTATCTATCTGAATGAACTGGAGCTAACTACTCTAATTTCCATAACTACAGAATACAAAGACTGAATGAACACGAATTGAATGAACAAAGCAAATTAAGAGAACAAGATCTGGCGATTACCAAGCTCCAGGAGAAGAACAATCCACGGTGTCCCCTTGGTAGTCGAAGAAGCCATCGAAAATAGGTCCTTGCTGCGACGGTGCCGCAGAGGACACGGCCGCGCCACGACTGAGATGACGGGGCGGCGCAAATGGCGCGCCGCCGCGGCCTACAGGACGGCGCGACGCAAATGGCCCGCCCCCACGGCCGAGACCTATCGCCGTCGAGTTCGAGCCGGCGCCCGGTGTCGACATCGCGACGAGGAAAGCGACGCGCGAGCTCCGGCGACTTCTGCTGGCTTGGATTGGGGTGGATTCGGGGAGGGTAGGGATTTGTAGAGAGATTTGGCGGGAGGGTAGAGGGAAACTCCCGCGCTCATCGACGAGCGCGCGGGCACGCGGGATCCCATCGCAGCGACGCCTCGGGACGACGAGCCGTACAACGGTGCCGGAGTCGACGATTCGGTCTAGGAGCTCGGGCCGGGATCGTCGCCTCGCGAGGCGACGGCGCGCCTGTCGCTCGGTTCGCGCGGGGGTGTTTTTGCAAAATGTTGAGCCAGGAGACGGCAAACCGACGGCCCTTGTACATGCCTTTAGGGCCTGTTCGTTTCCTCGCCTCTAAAATTTAAGACTGTCACATCAAAGAGAATCTTACTATTTAAGTAGATCTTTTTTAATTTAATAACAAAACCTACGTCACGACCCCCTCTAATTTACGAGACGAATCTAATGATCCTAATTAATCTATGTTTTGCTACAGTGATGCTACAAGTAAACATCTTCTAATAACACCATAATTACCCTCGTTGGATTCGTCTCGTGAATTAGATAGGGAGGTCTGCAATTAGTTTCGAGATTAGACTTTATTTAGTACTCCAAAATGATAAAATTCTCTTTGATTTGACCCCTCTAAAAATTATATACCTGGAAACGAACAGGGCCTTAGTCTATGAGTACGATGCCCTACGACTCGATGCCTGCTGAGGGTGCGTTCGTTCCACCCATATAATTTTTAGAGGGTCACATCAAAGAGAATTTTATCATTTTGAAATACTAAATAAAGTTTAATCTCAAAACTAATTGCAGATCCTCCTATCTAATTCGCGAGACGAATCCAACGAGTGTAATTAAGGTGTGATTAGAAGATGTTTACTGTAGCATTACTGTAGCAAAACATAGATTAATTATGATCATTAGATTCGTCTCACAAATTAGAGAGAGAGTCGTGACATAGGTTTTGTCATTAAATTAATAAAAGTACTACTAAATAGTAAGATTCTCTTTGATGTGACCCGTCTAATTTTTAGAGGCCTGAAAACGAACGCACCCTGAGTAAAAAACTAATCGGAAGGAAGAAAAGTTGAAACATAACTCTTCGGGTAGAGGATTTGATAACCGAATTTTCTTTTTTGGGTATGTTATTATGTTTAGATGCTGCAGGAACTTTTTCTGAACTTCTGTTCTTTTTTTTTTTGAGACAGTTCTGTAGATATTGGGTATATTGGGTAAACTTGATAGCCGTTTCCAGTTTTTTTTTCAGCAAGCCGAATTTCCAGTTTGTGTGTGGCCCATACCGTGACTCGGGCCAGGTAAGCGGCCCATTAACCCCGGAACGTCCAGCCGATCCGTGTCCTCCTTATCCGCAGACGACCGATCCATTTCCAAACCCGAATTCCATCACCGCCGTCCCCTACCTTCTTCCGCAGCGTTCACCTTCCTCTGTCCGGCAATGGAGACCTGCCCCACCCCGAGGTGACCAAGCTACACCAGCCACGGTGGGGGCCCTCCTCCCCAATGGCGTGCCTTGCGCCGCAGTTCAGGTGGGCCCCGTCGCCCTCCGCTAACGCCCACAACCACCCCTCCTCGTCGTCCAGGTGCCCCGGTCTCCGCGTCCGCTGCGCCGTCACCTCCACAGCCGTCGTCGACGCCGGCCGGACGAACGGATGCTGCGAGGAGACGCTGAGGCTTGCGTACGCCGCGCCGGACTCCGCATCGGCTCTTCAGGTGCCAACTTTGCTCGATTTTCTGACTATCCTCCGTTAGTGCTGGAGCTGAAGCAATTGTTTTTTTTTTAAAAAACTGTTTACTTGTATAGTATGTAACGAAGTGGATATCGGGCCTTATCCTACGTTGAAATGGATATATGTAATATAAATTGCCTCTTAGACCATGCCATGAGCTGTGATTTTTCTCATAGAAAATGGGGGAAGGAGCAATCAATGGACAATTTGCAGTTATAAACAATAGGATGATTTTTATAGCTTCTATTCTATGAATGGAAGCGATGAAGTGTTCATCGCAAAATTTAGGAGTATTTTTTAAAACATGATGTAATTTGAAGTTTAGCATAATGATAGCAATGCTGATTCCTTAGCTACAATGTTTATTTAGTTGAAAATATAAGTCGCTCAAATTGATTATTTAAATCAATAGAGATGTTGCTCTGAAGGTATTGGAAACACTCATGTGAAACATAATGTTCTAGTTTCTACCTGGAAGACTGATGGTAGGGTTACTGAACACGTAAAGAGGCATGCATAAGCATCTACATCAATGGTTACTGAATTTCTTTTCTTTAATAGCAATGAAACATTGCAATATTTGTTTTTAATGTTGCGAAAGGCCTCTCCACAGAGAAACTTAGAGTCAAAGTTTGCATCAGAAGCACTTCTGAATGAGGAGGCTGTTATAGCTGCTGCAGCTGCAGAAGCAGTTGCTCTTGCCAGAGCGGCAGCTGAAGCTGCTCAAGAAGTCGTTAGGATGGTACAAAAGAGCAACAATCAGCAGCCTGTGATCAGACAGAAGAAGGCTGTGGACAACTACTTGGCAAAAGAGATCCTCCGCACAGAGATCGAACCAACCAGTGTTAATGAATATGCAAACGATGCTTTGCTGGAGGACTTGGAAGCTTATGGCATCGTCGGTGACGAAGATGAAAACCATGATAATGCAGAGTATACTGATATCATATCTGTGAAGTCTGCTCGTCAATCTGAGAGGAAAGCTAGGAGAACCAGAGCAGCAATAAAGGCTGCCACTTCTGTCCGTGCTTCACAAAAAGCGATGACATCCTCTAAGAAGAAACGGTCAAAGGGTTCTTCTTCTAGCATGAATCCTTTAGGTTCCTTGTGGAAAATGACTGGCAGGAAACTTCTTACGGCAAAGGAAGAGGTTGAGTTCTCGAACGGCATTCAGGTGAGACTGCTGTACTCAATACTTCAATATTCATTGACATGTTTTCTCAATTCAGAAGTCAGATGTAGCTGAAATGTTTGGAAACTTTGCTATGCTCGTATTTGTATCTTGACTAATGCATTATTAATGTGGAACAAACCAAAATGTTTCATCTGCAACTGCACTAGTTGCACAACCTATGTTTTATTTGGACTCGGTATGTACAGTTGTATGAATTCAAGTCTGAATGTTATTTCTGAACCTAGCCAGCAGCTTTACTACCATTCTTGGTTACAAAAAGTGTCAGTTTGGACACCAACTGGATCTAGAAAATTTAATTTTGCATACTAATTTTATTTTTTTTATTAAATGGAAGTAGAAAACTGGTACTAGATACTGTTATGAATATAACTCTCATGACAAATCTTCACAAGGGAGTGGCAAATTGTTTAAACTTAGGATATGTATGGTCAAAGTTAAATATATCTGGATTGACTGCCTTATGTGAAGCAAGGTGTACTAGACGAGTTCGATTGACTGCGTTATGTGAAGCAAATTTCTGAAATTCAAAGCTTGACTTCTTTTTTTCCCCCTTCTACTCTAGAATAACTGGAGTGAAACTTGTTTTTACAACCATGACATGAACCTATGTTGTTTTCTTGTTTGACAGATTTTGATATAGTACGAGAAATCTGTTCCTTGCAGCAGTATTTCTAGTGTCGCACAGCACTTTGGAATCATGCGATAGTATAGTTAGACATCTGGTTTTATAACTAGGCGAAATTTGCTCCACACTCTAAAAACATGGAATTAGCTGGAAGACACCATTTCTTTGCGTCTTGCTCGTGGACACTCGTCCTTTGTGGCAATTTGCTGATAAATACTGCTAGCAATAGAATATGATTATATGGGTTGAGGTAGGAGGGAGAGGATCTTCATGGACGAAAATCTGTCCATATAGTCATATTCTCTTGCCAGCGGTTTCTACAGCAAGTTACAACAAAGTAAGAGTGTTCACTAGCAAAGATGCAAATGAAAGGTGTCTTGCCGCCAATTCCACATTTTTAAGTGTCTCGGAGCTAATTCTGCTATATATAAAATAAAAAGTACAGAGTATTGTTCTATAAACAGTTAGTGGAACAATCTAGGCATTCACATTTCTGAATTGCCGTTTATCCAGTGCTGTTATATTGAAAGCAGCTATCGAAAAGCACAAAGCTATTTGTTGTCCTTTGTTGCAGAGTATGTTTGAGACCTATAATTTTTGAAATTGTGCCCCCTGTTTTGGTGCAGGATCTTTTGAAGCTTGAGGCAATCCAAGCTGAGCTTACAGAGTACAATGGTGGCCAGCCATCCTTCGCACAGTGGGCAACCGCAGCGGGAATTGATGAGAAAACCTTACGCAAGCGTCTGGATCATGGTATTTATTGCAAAAACAGAATGGTAACTTCTAATGTGCGGCTTGTCATTTCAATTGCCAGAGAGTTTGAAGGCCCTGGAATGGATCTCTATGATCTTATTCAGGTAACTGCATGTATCTTGTGTGTTTTATAAACAAATAACAGTATCTGCAGTGCTGTATTTAGCATCCATTTATTTTAGGTCTTTGTTGCAGGAAGGAATGCAGGGTCTTATAAGGGGAGCTGAGAAATTTGATGCATCGAAAGGTTTTAGATTCTCAACATATTCTCATTGGTGGATCAAACAAGCAATGCGTAAATCCGTGTCGGAGCAATCCCAAATATTTCGCTTGCCAGTATGATACTTCAACTCGATATTTATTTTTCTGCTTAAATCTTTAGATCCACAGTTTTGTCTCACCAACTTTGGTCAGGCGATTTGTCATCATGCATGGTTGCACACCTTATTAAATAATTGTCAGCAGTCATTCATAAAATGATACTCCCTCCGTTTGGAAAATGTTGACGTTCTGACAGCACTTTCTAGTTCTTTTACAGTTCATTATGGTTGTCTGAAACGTCAAGATTTTCTGAATGGAGGGAGTAATCATTTCCAAATTTTCTGGTACTTTAGCCAGTTCTCAAATGTGAGATGGATAGTCATTTTCCAGTCTAAAGCATATTTTGCAGTTCTGCAATCTTGCTCCCTCATTGCTTGACACTGGGTATTCACGTTAATTAGGATTTATCGATTCCATCTCAGTTAGCTACTTAGCTTCTGGTTAATTAGATGTTTTCTTTGCACATTGATTAAATAATTTTTTATCCTATGAAAGTTGGTTATCTCAATTGCTATATTTTGGTGGCTAGGCTCACATGGTTGAAGCAAGTTACCGTGTGAAGGAGTGCATAAAACGACTTCGGCGTAAGCTTAAAAGGCGCCCCACTAACGAAGAAATAGCACTTGACACTGGCATGCCAATCAAACGAGTGGAGGCAGCAGTAAACCTCCCGAAGTACAGTGTATCCCTTGATAGTAAAATCGGTTCTACTGACATGACATATCAGGTACTGATGTGCTACTCTTGCATTTTCTTTGTGGTTCCAGTCATGAGGTAACAAAAGTAAACCCTGCACCATTTTCAGGAAGTCACTGCCGATCCCAGTGCTGAAACAGCTGAGGAGATGCTTAATAGATTGTCAATGAAGAAGGATGTTCACCAGGCACTGGACACTTTGACAGCGCGCGAGAAGCAAGTGGTGGTGCTGAGATTTGGACTGGATGATGGTAGGATAAGGACCTTGCAAGAGATTGGCAACATCATGGGTGTGAGCAGGGAGAGGATTCGGCAAATCGAGTCAGGTGCCTTTCGGAAACTAAGGAGTAAGAAAAGAGTGAAGGCTTTGAAGGATTATTTGGTGCCTGTAGGCAATTGGTGAACTGTTTGTCAACTTACACGTTTCCCCCTCCCTTTCGAATTCCTCAGTTTTCTTTTTTGAGGATTCATTACTTGTCCATTTACACGGGTCCTCATGTATAACACATTATCAGAACGTGTTTATTACAGGAGCAGAAAAAAATAGTGTAGTTCCATTTAAATGAATGAATCAACAGCTGCTGAATAGTTCAATATTGTCTTTGAGACTTTAGAAATCGAGAATTTTTTAGAAATGCCATTACAAAATTCTTGAGGTTGGAGCACACGGTTTGCAATGATCTTGAGCTGAATAATACCACTGCAAAGCTAATTTAGTTAGAAACTACAGCTGCAGTACACTTTCCTTGCAATCTTTGTGGTGTTTGACAGTTCAATAATATTGTACTACACATGCACACTTGCAAACCTTGCTAGTCCAATTATGAAAACCTATGTTCTTGGGTAATTGATAGTACAATCTCTTACTCCATGTAGGACCACTCCTTCGGTGGAGGGTAGGTCTCGGTGACCGCACTACGGGCAATGTCCTCTTCTCGGGCATGCTTAACTCCATGGGCTGAGGGCGCCGGAAATCTCTCCTTGATGCTTCTTTGAAAGGAGGCTATACAAACTTAAAAGACTACAACACTCTTCACTGGTAGCTCTTCAACCATACCTAGCCGGTCTAGGCCACCCTAATAGTGAAGGGTAACAAGTCTTGGCTCTACCATGCGGTAAGCTCTCATTTTACCAATGGACAAATGACTAAAATTAACTCTACCACTATAAAAAAAGATCAACATGTCAAACTGGTGCCGTCTGCCGGGTGGGCTTGCCGCCGCCCGCAGCAGCCTGCATTAGCCTTTGCTTGCGGGTTGCGGCTCTTGTGGCAGTGAGCCAGGCTGCTGCCAATTGTGCACATATGGAATAACAAAACTCATTTATATTGCTATAATATAGGTCGATAATATTTCAAATGTTTCACAAAAAAAAAGTTTCACAACAATCTAGTGTATTTATTTGTGGGTTAAATAGATAGACCATCCCAAGTTGACACAACAAGGCTCACGCCTGTTTTTTGTTCAAGAAAAAAAAGAAATAATAGTCATTTAGAAAACGTTGCATCGTTGGCCACCCATGTTGAGTGTGCAGAAAGGGCACGCCCCATCCACCCATGTATCAACCATTGGTCATCCTCCTCGAGAAAGAAGTCGTCATGATACAACTTCATAACCTTGTCCCTTACTAGCTGAACAATGTTTGATTTCAGAGGCAGCTGCCTTAGGCCGGCCCGCTTGTTCCTCACATGCCATTTCCTGTACTTCTCAGGCCTGTCCCGTAGATCCTCACCCTCACAGGCAATAATATTTAGTGCACAACGCCCCAAAAAGCCCTCCTCAAGCACCGACCGTGACCCGCTCTCCCGTGGAACGGTTACATCCAACATGTCAAATAGTGCTGTAAAATAGAACAGTGCCTCCCGAAACCGCGTCAAGAAGGAGGTACCAGATGAGCAATTCACAATGCTCTGGATGAACACATCCGGACACATCTTCCTTATGTTGTTGAGGACCATTTCTTTGGGGCTTGGGTTGTCAACAAATATGGTTTCATCCATCAAGGTGCTCAAATTAAAGAGGTCGTTCACAACGAGAACCTCATCGTCGTTTGTGTTCAGGTCCTTGAAGCCAACTGTTTCCCAAGCTGCCGTGATGTAGTGGAACTTAAATGGTAAGCCAAGCTCACGAGCACAGTTACTAAGTCTGCACCCTGTCTCTTCAATCCTCTCGGTTGGAAGGGACCTTCGCCGGGTGCGGTCTATGGTGGTGATACTCACCTCGGGTGGGCCACCTTTTCTATTAGCCAGTTCATGAAGTAAGTATGACCACTGCAACCCAAAAATGGTGCCGAATTCAACGATGTGTAGCCTGTTCTTTCCCTCCATGGCGTGCATTATAGTTATAATGTTAAACTCTAGTGCCACTTTGTAAAAGCCAGAGGCTGCCATGAACAGCTTATAGGCTTTGAGGAACTCCCCCACTGAGGGACACTTGTACATCTGGCAACCTGTGCCCGCTAGCCGCGCCTCAAGTCCCTCGGCAAAGCACTTAGCCAACCGTTGTGTCGCATCCCCTTTGGCTGATGCATGCTGCTTGATCTGCTTCAACAGCTCACCTGCACGTACCTGATTACCCGCAGCAACTGCTTGTGCACAAAGGATTAACAAACTTCGCAAGTCCACACAGTACGTTGTGGCCTTGTTAGAGCGAGTATGTACCTTGTCCTTGTCCACATCAGTGCGCAGCTTCGCCATGTCCCTGGCACATGCCTCATAACTATGCAACATCAAATCGTCAAATATCTCACGGATTTCCTCCATTTCTTTCAGCATCCTTGCAGTTTTTCTGACCCCTACCACGTCATCCTCCTCCAGATGCTCTACCCTGTTATATCTTCTCTTTAGTAACTTATCAACCACCAGATCATTCTTTCTGAAGTCACTGCACTTGGGAAACAACCTGCTAGGTTCTTCGCTGCCATACTCAGGCAACAACATTCTAGCTTCTTCCATGCCCTTGAAGAAAGCACCCACTGCAGAGAGCTTTGAATTCTGTTTCATATGATCACCAGTGCACAGTAACATACCGTTGGCCAGACCATTATTACCACTATCAGCAACATGTAGGGGCACAGAAGCATATGGCTGTTTCTCATCGTTGCTGGTCCCGAAGGAATGAGAGAAGAGGATCTGGGCAAAGGGCCTCTGTACCTTGAGTAGTGCCTGTTCAGAGTGCAAAATGTTTTCTGAAGTATCATCCTCCATGAGCATACGTGAGACATGGGAGAGCATCGAGTCATTCAACGATACTTGGTCTGCACTGTCACCACAAATGGTCTCAGAAAGGCCGAGAGAAACAGATGGTGATGGCGGTAGCGGTTCCATGAGACCCTCCAAAAGAAGTTCCTCTGGTGTTATGGCCATGGTGAGTACAATGAGAGAACGATTTGGTGGCTTGTGGCTATATATAAATTTCAGTGAGATGTAAATGTGAGAGAAAGCATTTGTTTGATGACATCCATGTTGCTTGGATATATAATGGAGACAATGGCTAGGTACAGCACAGATCAATTAAGAGATTATAGTTTCTTGTCTATTAAAAGTGATGCTCCCAAGAAATGACTGCTAGGCAAAATATATTTAGACAAAACAAGCACCCCGATTGGCTAAATAGACAATTCCACTGTACTTCATTAATTCATTTTGGCAGGACGCAATAGTATCTGAGGAATCTTTGAAATCATGCGAACACTTTGTTCTAGTTTCCTCTTATCCACGAACTATGCAGATAGTTTGACTAGTAAAATGTACATAGCTTGACTTCTTCAAATCGTAACATGCTTTGTCGGGGCACTACTACTGTAGTGGTTATAAAACCTAGTGTTAGCAAATAATGCATAAATAAGATCGAAACGAGACACAGATTTTTACGTGGAAAACTTTTACGGAAAAAAAACCACGGGCGCCAACCTGCAATCTTCACTATATGAGGAGAGTTTACAAAACGCAGGGGAATTACAATGAGTCTCTCGCTTTCCCCTTGCAGCACACAAGATGTATATATATGGGTGGCTAACTAATACGATCCGTAATGTGGGAGGACTCCACCTCTCACACCTCCTAGGCGTCCCTAGCAACGTCGAATTTGGATCATATTACAACAAACTCCACCTTGAGACAAATTGCATCTTGCAGCAAATGAAGGATCATCAGTGAACTCCCTTCAATAATAAATAACACCGTGCGCCAACAAGTCACTAGGACTTAAACCGTAACACCAACCAAGCTTGAGCATAGCTCAAACTTAGCAGATGGGAACTGGCTTTGTCATCATATCAGCAGGATTAAAATGCGTACTGATCTTGCACACTTTAATATCACCAAGAGCAATAACATCTCGGATAAAATGATACCTCACATCAATATACTTTGTCCGGACATGGAACATCTGATCTTTTGTAAGGTAAATAGCACTCGGCTATCACAGAATATAGTAGTGCAAGAATCATCTCCACAAAGCTCAACATATAAACCTCGAAGCCAAATAGCTTCCTTACAAGCTTCAGAAATAGCCATATATTCAGCTTCGATAGTTGATAAAGCAACAGTAGACTGTAAACAAGCTTTCCAACTAACGAGCACAATCACCAATGGTGAAAACATAACCTGTGAGAGATCTCCTTCTATCCAAATCACCAGCATAATTTGAATCAACATAACCAACAATTCCATCTCCAGATTTCCCAAACTGCAAACAAGCATTCGAAGTACCGCGCAAATATCTCAAAATCCATTGAACTGTTTTCCAATGCCCTCTACCAGGATTAGACATGTATTTACCGACAATACTCGGTGCATATGACAAATCAGGACGAGAGCAAACTATAGCATACATTAGAGAACCAACTGCACTGTTATAAGGAACTCTAGACATGTGCTTAATATCTTTATCCGACTCAGGACACAAAGTGAAGATAATCAAAAATGTGGAGCTAAAGGAGTAATCATCTGGTTTAGCTTTATGCATATTGAAACGACGAAGGACCTTTTCAATATACCCTTTCCGACTAAGAAATAACTTGCCAGACTGTCTCCCTCTAATAATCTCCATGTCAAGAATTTTCTTTGCTGCATCCAAATCCTTCATCTCAAATTCGTTACTCAATTGTGATTTCAACTTGGCTATTTCTGACTTATCTTTTGCAGCAATCAACATATCATCGACATAGAGAAGCAAATAAATAGCTGAACCATTAACCAATTTCAAATAAACACAATTATCATAATCAGACCGCTTAAAGCCATTAGAGAGCATAAGGAGTCAAATGTCTTATACCACTTGTCTAGGAGATTGTTTCAAGCCATAAAGAGATTTCTTTAACTTACGAGACAAGATGTTCTTTTCCAGGAATAGCAAAACCTTCGAGGTTGATCCATATAAATATCTTCATCTAATTCTCCATGTAAGAATGCAGTTTTAACATCTAATTGCTCAAGCTCATAATCATGCATAGCAACAATACTGAGTAAAGTGCGAATAGAGCTATGTTTCACAACAGGAGAAAACACATCATTATAGTCAATATCCGGAATCGACTATAGCCTTTAGCAACCAACCTTGCTTTATACCTTGCTGTTTCATTAGGAGAAATATGCTCTTTTCTCTTAAAAATCCACTTGCAACGAACGGGCTTCTTCTCTTTAGGCAATGGCACTAAATCCCAAGTACCATTCTTATCAAGTGACTCCATCTCATCTTGCATAGCGGTAACCCAATTGTTGCAATCCGCATAAGTAATAGCCTCCGAATAATTAGAAGGTTCAGCAGTACCTTCAACCTCTTCTGCGCAACTCAAAGCATAAGCATCAATATTGCATTCCTCAATTAACCTCTTGGGTCGAACATGAGGCCTCCTAGACCTGTCAGCTGCAATAGAACGTTATGAAGATTGCACAACAGGAGAATGCGGGATAACGGATGAATCATCATCAATAGGTGCATATGTATCACTATCTCGGTGTATGTGCTGAATCAATAACATGCTCCACCTGCACACTAGAGGTCTGCGAACTACGAATAGGAGCATTAGACATAGCAGATTCATTAAAGACAACACTTCGCTAGTAATAACCTTTTTAGATTCAGGGTCCCATAATTTATAGCCTTTAACACCAGAACGATAACCAAGAAAAATGGACTTAATAGCTCTAGGCTCCAATTTACCATTATCAACATGAGCATAAGCGGGACAACCGAAAATTCTCAATTTAGAATAATTTGTTGGAGAACCAGACCATACCTCAATTGGTGTCTTCTTATCAATAGCAATAGAGGAAGAACGATTAATCAGAAAACAAGCGGTGGAAGCAGCCTCAGCCCAAAAACGCCTACTCGGGCCGAGCATTAGACAACATGCAACGGGCCTTAGAGATGATAGTCCTGTTCATTCGCTCAGCCACACCATTTTGTTGAGGTGTATAAGCAACGATGCGGTGTCTCACAATGCCTTGAGACTTACAATATGAATTAAAAGCATGAGAACAGAATTCCATCCCATTATCGGTGCGAAGAACCTTAACCTTTCTATCGGTTTGTTTTTCCACCATAATCTTCCACTCTTTGAATTTAGAAAATGCTTCGATTTATGCTTTAAGAAATAAGGCCATACCTTCCTTGAATAATCATCAATAATTGTCAACATATAACGAGCACCTCCAAGAGAAGTCTTACGAGCGAGCCCCCATAAATCAGAATGCACTTAATCAAGAATACCTTTAGTAGTATGAACCGAAGTGTTGAACTTCACCCTCTTGCGTTTGCCAAACACACAATGCTCACGGAAATCCAGCTTACTGATGCTATGCCCATCAAGAAGTCCTCTCTTGCTCAAAATTGTCATACCAAGCTCACTCATATGTCCAAGACGCATATGCCAAAGATTAGTAGCATCGGAATCAGATAATGACTTGGTAGAAACAGAAACATTGCGAATAACAGTAGTGCCTTGAAGAAGATATAAATTGGCAGTCCATAAATCACCTTTCATGATAACAAGAGAGCCTTTAGTTACCTTCATAACTCCACCTCCAGCGGAGTACTTATACCCTTTGCGATCAAGAGTACTCAAAGAAATAAGATTTCTTGTCATAGTTGAAACATGCCTCACATCCGCCAATGTCCCGACAATACCATCGGACATCTTAATCCGAACAGATCCCATGCATACTATCTTGCGAGGAGTGTTATCACCCATCAAAACAGAGCCTCCACTATGGACAGATTCATAAGTGAAAAACCAATCTCTATTAATGCAAATATGAAATGAGCAGGTAGAATCAAGAATCCATTCCTCATTAATTTTGGCACATCCAGACAAAGGCAACAAGAACATCACCATCGAAGCTGCTATCATCGGTAGCAACAACGAAGCGAGCACCATCATCACTAGGATTAGATTTAGCCTTTTGAGCAGCTTTCCTCTTCTCCTTATTCTGCAGCTTATAACATTCGGAAATATCATGAGTATTCCCTTTACAATATCTGCAGAACTTATCTTTGCCTCTCGGATTTAGAGCGACCGCGATGACCACTCGAACTTTTATCTCTCCCATTGTTGAATTTCTTCTTCTCTGTCCTACCACGGACGGACAAACCTTCTCCATCATCATTGGCGGCAACTTCAGGAGACACTATCAATTTCATCTTTTCCTTTGCATGCAAAGCATCATAAACCTCATTGACGAGTAAGAGTGTCATGACTTGTATAATATAGTATATCTGAAAGTTGAATAAGACGGGGGCAACGAACACAAAAGCATGAGAGCTAAATCCTCCTCATCATATTTTACCTCCATGAACGTAAGGTTCGAAACAATCTCCTTGAAGATCGATAAATGAGAGGCCAATGAATTACCCTCTTGCAACTTGTGAGTAAACAATTTCATCTTCAAATGCATCTTGCTTGGTTAGATCCTTGGACATGCGGATCGACTCCGACTTGAGCCATAAAGCAGCAGCGGTTTTCCGATCCAAAACCTCTTGTAAAATATATTAGATAAATGAAGATGAATTTGTGAAAGAGCCTTACGACCACAACGCTTTTCTTCATCGGCCCAAGTTTCTTGCTTCTTATTAGAGAAAGAATCAAGCACATCATCCAAATCGGTGTGCGCTAATATTGCCCTCATCTTGACTTGCCAAAGAGTGAACCGTGTATCACGATCTAGCAGCATTTGAGAGAAGCCATCGAAGAAATCAGCAATAAAAAAATAAATCTGCAAAATCCCTGGTGCAGCTTCGTGTGCACGAAGCAATAACTTGCAGACTCCCTGGTACACTCCTGTATACGTTCAGCAAAGAAACTGAAAAGAACCTCATGGTACGATCCCCCGTGTGCACGCAGGAAAGAATTGAGACAATCCATCTCTTGTGTAGATCCACGAAAGCAGCCTCCTGGTGCAAATCCTTGGTGCGCGTAGCGAACTCTCCAAATTGGAGGCACACGACGGAACGCTTGGGCCTGGCTTTGGGAATTGAGCCGTGCAGCGAGAGCGATTAAAGAACTCCAAGGAAGAGAGCAAAGCGCAACCAACTCGCCGACTCCGTCTCGTACAGAGTTTTCGAGGACGCAGCGGACTCGGCCGAGGAAAGAATGAACAGCGCTCACGTCAAAACGCGCGCAACACGGGATTGAAAACCCGTCCAACTCTGTCGAACAGATGTGCAGCAGCGAACGACGAATAGATCAACGGCGGCGACTGAACAGGGATAAACCCTAATTTTTTAATAATCTCGTGTACTGCTCTCGATACCACTTGTTAGCAAATAATGCATAAACAAGATCGAAACGAGACACAGATTTTTACGTGAAAAACCCTTGCGGGAAAAAAGAACCACGGGCGCCAACCGGCAATCTTCACTATATGAGGAGAGTTTACAAAACGCAGAGGAATTACAATGAGTCTCTCACTTTCCCCTTGCAGCACACAAGATGTGTATATATATGGGTGGCTAACTAATACGATCCGTATTGTGGGAGGACTCCACCTCTCACACCTCCTAGGCGTCCCTAGCGAGGCCGAATTTAGATCATATTACAACACCTAGGAAAATGTGCACTTACATCCCTCAACTTCAACTCTGAGCTCGGTTATGAATCCTCGACATAAAAATATCTGATTTGAAAACCCAAACTCCGAACTTTGTTCATTTGTTTTATTTGACGATGTTGTGTCTGTTAACGCACATTGTAATCAAAGCAATCCGAGTATTTTTGAGATTGAGTCATAGTTAGAGATACAAAGCATTAATTCAGATTTTTTTAGATAATGAGAAGATTGTATTAATCCCGACTTTGGCTCTCAAAAAAGAGAGTTACAACCAATTACAACCACCAAGTAACTTGGCCATCATCAAACGTTTACAAAAAGTCTAAATAATTGAAACGAAGAGTATATCCTCTCTACATCTTTATTACCCCCAATGCAGATCGGGTCACAAGCATCTTCATAACGACTCCGAGAGATTATCCGGAATGGTTGACAACGACGAAAACCTAACACCACTTGTATGAAACTCCACATGAGGGACAATGTCAAGTCGGTGATAAGAATTGGCCGACAAGTGCATGCCCCATAATCATGCATTAGAGACGATAGGTTGGATCATACATGATGGCGAGGAGAAGTCACCCTTGAAGAATGAGCTGGGCACGTTGTTGGCTGCTTCGGAGAATCACCAGCTATACTCGTACATGTAGCAGATCGTTGCCCTCCATCGCCATGTTGGTTAGCGATTCACCGTTTGCCGTAGAATGAAAGGACACCTCCTAATGAGAGGTATTGAGTGGCGGCACAAGAAGCGTATGAACCACCCCGGTGAACAAAACCCGATGTAGCTGCACCCGCCACCCCCCCGCCCCCCCGCCGGCCCGCATCATCCCGTATGGGGGCCGTCTTGGGTCGTGTAGGCGCCGGGCGCGTGCCTTCCCACACTGTAGATCCGGGCATGACGAAGCTGGATTCGGGGATGAGGCCGCCATAGGGCACCGAGTAGGAAGGGTGGGAGGTGGCGGGCCGTAAACGCCGTCAAGTAGGCCCGGATCGGAGCCGCCTTAGGCCATACCGATGCCATGGCGCCTGGCCTCCCTCCCGTAGATCCGGGCACGCCGGCGCCGGATCCGGTGAGGGAGGGGCTAGCGCCCACCACCTTGTTCCGGAGGAAAGAACGTCCTCCGCCACCGCCTTCCTCGTGGGCTATGCGGCTTGTTGGCTAGCGACCCGCTCGAGCGGCAGGTCCAACGGTTCAAAGTTTCACGGGTTTATAAAATCTTAATTAGACACTTCCCTACCGATCCTGCCTTTAAATGGCTTTGAAAGTCTTCTTGCCAACCAAAGCATAGCGACTTCCCTACAGCTTGTTGGCTAGCGACCCACACGGGTAGAGGGCCGAGGGCTGGTGGTGGCGGTCGGGTTCCGCCCGCTGCCCCTCGGAGAGAGGCTCGGGCGTCCCCCTTAGAGAGAGCCGGGAGATTCTAAGGATGCCTGGAGGCACATAGGGCAGGTCCAACAGTTCAAAGTTTCACGGGTTTATAAAATCTTAATTAGACACTTCCCTACCGATCCTGCCTTTAAATGGCTTTGAAAGTCTTCTTGCCAACCAAAGCATAGAGTGTTATTCGGCCTCCTCCTACAAAACAGATTAAATTCCAAAGGAATGCTAAGAAGAAGGAAACATGTTCCTGGAGTCCTACACGTGTGATCTATGCATGTAACGGAGAGAAGAAACATTAAGGCACCTCTTTATAAAATATAATTTTGTGAAGAACTGCTTGTCTATGCTAGGACATAACAAACCAGGGCACCTAAATGTCAAAAGGCTAACCAGGTGGATTAAAAGAAAGCTGAACCTGCCATTTGCTATGGAAATTTTCGTTCTCATGGCCTTGAGATTTTTGACATCGAGGAATAAATGGATTTTAGAAAATATTATGCCGACAATTGAAGGAACCAAAACCAAGTTCCATAGAGAGCTAAAGATTTTACTCATAGGATCAAGGCAAAGCATAAATATAAGCTAGAGCAATGGATTGCATCAATCTCTTAACTTATGTACCCCTGTTACTTTTTCTTTGTTCTTTGTTTTTCTCTTTTGTAGATTTTGTTGGGCTCAATAAATAAAATGCTGTTACCTTTTCTTTGTTCTTTGTTTTTCTCTTTTGTACATTTTGTCGGACTCAACAAATAAAATGTTGTAGGGGCTTGCCGTGCAGTTTTCTTAAAAAAAACGTCATAGTTAGAGATAGAGATAGAAGATACTTGTTGTAATTCAATAGTTGTTGTATAGAGATAAGACACAATCACAACAAACTCAGATTGTGACTTGTATGCCATGCTAGGGCTGTTCCTAGCTCTATATAAACATGCATAGTGGCCTCTATGGGGGCTCAACGCATCTTAAACTTTAAATTCCTTGACATTGTTGGCCCATACGCGGGAACCATGGCCCAACCGGAGGAATCCTTGCTGCACCTCAAAAGCTAGCCTAAGAGGTGAGAGACTTCCCCGTATTTAAGTTGGTTCAACCCTCCTCCCCCCCCCCTAGAACCAATGTAGGACGATTTCTAACAATCTCCCTCATCACACATTGGTGCCCCACTATGCTTGACCAGCCTCACACGGGCTCACGGGACACACCCCGGTCCACTCGAGCATTGGGCCCACACCACTCCATGTGCACGCACGGGCCAATTTTGTCGGTCCGGCTCCGATACCACTCGTTGGCCCGTACATGGGAGGCATGGCCCAGCTGGAGGAATCCTTGCTGCAGCCCAAAAGCTAGCCCAAGAGGTGAGAAACTTTCCGGTATTTAAGTTGGTCCAACCCCCCCCTCCCCCCCCCACGAGCAATGTGGGACGATTTCCAACAATGGCCCATACCCGAGAGCCATGGCCCAACCGGAGGAATCCTTGCTGCACCCCAAAAGGTAGCCCAAGAGGTGAGAGACTTCCCCATATTTAAAATGATCCAACCCTCCACCCACAACCAATGTGGGACGATTTTCAACAATCTTCCTCGTCACACATTGGTGCCCCCGTATGCTTGACCGGCCTCACATCGGCTCACGGGACACACCCTGGTCCACTCAGCATTGGGCCCACACCACTCCATGTTCATGCATGGGTCAAGATTGTTGATCCGACTCCGATACCACTCGTTGGCCCATACCCGGAGCCATGGCCCAATCGGAGGAATCCTTGCTGCACCCCAAAAGCTAGCCGAAGAGGTGAGAGACTTTCCCGTATTTAAGTTGGTTCACCCCCCCCCCAACACACACACAAGCAATGTGGGATGATTTCCAACAAACATCAGCACATGTAGAATTTATATCTCCAGAGATGTTATTTCGATGAGTCCATCTTTCCTTTCGCATCCTTGAATGCAAATGCTAGTGCCTAGTTGAGGTCCGAATTGTTTATTCTTCAAAATGATTCTAGGTCAAGGGTTGAAGTCATTCATGATCATAGGGGTAGTGTTCCATGTGTTACTAATGAATTGCCATGGTTGCGGGGAGAAATTGATCAAAATTTCGATGAAAATGGCGCCAAAGTAGCTAACAATGGCCAAGAACATGTCGGTGTGGAGCACAAGGATGATTCCACAGGACCGTGAGTACGAGGTGCAAGGGGTTCGACATCGAGTCAACACCACCTCTGCCTCATCCGCTCGCAAGCAACGCTCGCTTCGCTGAAATCGTTCCACTTGGGGCACACAACCAGGCTCTAGGATCTCCCATGGCTCACGATGACAATGGTGTTGGTTCCTCTATGGCTAGTGCTCCTGTCGCCCATCCTCATGCGACGCCATCATATGATGCGGGAACTCACCATCGCACCATGCCCACCATGCCGCAGAGCAACATCTATAAGCCTAAGCAGGACACTCAGGTATGGACTGTTAACGACTTCAAGAGAACTAGTCGAGTACTAAAGAAGCTCTAGCAAATGATTGTTGGAAGGTGTCCATGGATGCAGAGTTCCTTGCATTGCAAAAGAATAAGACCTAAAGGTTGGTTCCGCTGGTTTTAGGGAGGAACGTGATAGATTGAAAATTAGTATGAAGCTAATGGAAACATAGAGAAATACAAAGCAAGACTAGTTGCCAAAGGATTCAAGCAAATATATGGTCTCAATTATGAAGACACATTCAGATCCCGTAGTTAAGTCAACTACAATCAAATTTGTTCTCTCAACTGCTATGTCCTATGGATAGAGTTTGAGACAATCTGGATGTGCAAAATGTGTTTTTACATGGTGTTCTAGAGGAAGAACTGTTCAGGAGGCAACCTAGATATCAAGATAAGAAATTTTCACATTGCATATGTAAACTTGATAAGTCTCTTTATGG
Organism: Chloris gayana; assembly: GCA_031894775.1. NCBI lineage: Eukaryota > Viridiplantae > Streptophyta > Magnoliopsida > Poales > Poaceae > Chloris > Chloris gayana. The sequence goes on along the minus strand of JAUNZO010000170.1, from coordinate 98,535 downwards.
TTCGAAACAGGCACCAAGAGTGTGGTACTCCTAGCTAAGCAAAAAATTGCAAGCCTTGGGGTTCAAGTTGTCCAAGGAATACACCTCTCTCTTCTACTTTAGAAAAGGTGATCTAATTATATTCATGTTGATTTATGTTGATGATACTATAGTGGCTAGCTCATCACCCGAAGGAACAGATTTGTTGCTTCAAGCTCTTACTCTAAAAGACCTAGGAGAGTTACATTACTTCTTAGGTGTTGAAGTTTGAAAGATCGGGGATGGTATATTGCTGTCTCAAAGCAAGTGTGCCGAAGATATTCTAAAGAGGACAAGGATGACAACATGCAAACCAACCAATACATCTGCCTACTACGGATAAGTTGTCTGCATTTGAAGGAGTTCTTCTTGGATCTCGAAGATGCGACACACTATAGGAGTGTGTAGGAGCTCCACAATACTTGACACTCACAAATCCAAACATCTCATATGCGGTCAACAAGGTGTGTCAATTCTTGCATGCACCAACTACTGCAGATTAGACCTCGGTCAAGCGAACACTGAGATACTTGAAGCATACAATGAAAGATTGGACTAAGGCTCGAGAAGTCAAGGTCGATCATTGTCGATGGTTTTTCACATGCAGACTTGGTAGGCTGTGTTGATGATAGAAGATTAACCGGTGGCTTTGCTGTGTTCTTTAGGTCCAATTTAATCTCGTAGAGTGCAAGTAAATGGCATATAGTCTCACGTTCTAGCACCGACACAAAATACATGTCCATGGCTAATGCCACCGTAGAACTAATCTGGGTACAATCACTTATGCGAGAACTAAATGTTTCATCTCTTTAATAAAAAAATGTTGCATCTCCTTCGGTAGCTAGACTTTGGTGTGACAATCCTTGAGCAACATATTTATCGAGAAAACCTAGTGTTTCATGCTTGTACATAACACATAGAAATTGATTATCATTTTGAGTGAGAGAGGTTAGAGATCAAGCTACTTGACATCAAGCTTATATCAACTCGGGATCAGGTGGCGGGCGGTTTTACAAAGGCCCTTACGGTTCGAAAACCGGAAGAGTTTAGAAGCAATCTCAATCTTGGATTGACAAGGTCATGAAGTTAGGATCGAGGGAGGATGTTAACACACCTTGTACTCAAAGCAATCGGAGTATTGTTGCGATCGAGTCATAGTTAGAGATAGATATAGAAGACATATTGTTGTAATTCAATAGTTGTTGTATAGAGATAGGACTCAATCATAACAAACTCAAATTGTGACTTGTATCGACTTCCTAAACTTTACAGCGTCAGCATGTGCTGATGATAAATGCAAATCCGTTGCGGCACCCAATTGATTTTTTGTTTTCGCCTTTTGGGCCTAGCTACAATTAGCTACAATTTCCGTATCACGCACATATTAGGCTAGTCTCGAGTGGGGGTTTCATGGGCAATAAATAGAGTGTTATGTAGACATTTTTGATGATGTGGCAGTGTATTAATGAGGAGAGAGGTGAAATGAGTTTCATGAGGATGAAACCTTGCATACACAGACTTGTGTCTTTCACGAAACCTAAAAAACAATAATAGATGAAACTATGCAATGAGAGAAAGGTGTTTCATCCTAGTTTCAACATTTTTAGATGGCGTGTCACTCTAGGTAATTGTGTCCATGAAACTTCCATTGAGACTAGCCTTAGGAAAACAAAGGCCATCAAGTTATAATTTTATTGACTAGGCCTACCACTAGTGGACATTATACTTTTATTAACTACTAGGGCTATCGCCACCGGACATTCCTGGGAAGCTTACTTAGGTAGAAAGAGAAGTAACAAAGTTAGATAGACAGTTATTAAGAGCATCTCTAAAAGCTCCCAAAAAACTCTCTAAATTTATTATTGGGATTTAATCGAAAAAAAATCATCTCCAACAGCTCCCCAAAATAGCTCCTCATTCCCCCCCCCCAAAGTGGCCTTGTTTGTAGTAAAAAAACATGGACAATTTAATGCCTCTCAATCCCACAGCTCCGGCAATGAAGGAAATTTTTGATGCTAAATTTAGTCACCTCCCGTTGATTTCTATCGCGTGCGCGTTCGTTCTCGTGGCCTGCCGTGAATCCTCGTTGCTACTCTCCGGACCCAAGCAGCGTCGCCATTGAGCATCAATGGTAGAAGATCGTCGATGCTCCTTCCTTTGAAGGACAATTGGTAGGAACCATACAACGCCTGCATGCACGTGAGGGCCTTGCTGATCCGGTACAATTAAAATTAGTTTTTAGTGCACTTTTAGGGGAATTGTTGGAGGAGAGAAGGAAGTTTCACCCAATACCTTTTGGGATGACCCCAAAAGAAGATTTTTGGGATCTATTTTTCGGGGAGGTTTTGGAGATGCTCTAATGGAGAAAGTTTTACCTTGAGTTAGAGCAGGGTAGGGGCTCGGGAGAAGGGGTGAAGCTCCCATGGCTGGGTGGAGGCTCCGGAGAAGTGCTTGAGCCGAGCTCGTAGCACTAGGAGAGAAGGGCGGAGAGCTCCCATGGTTTGGTGGTGGCGGCCATCGAACACTTCGTTCGTGCGGGGCAAGGATTGTTGTGTGTTTTGCAAAAAAGGCCTCATGTAATATTGTAATGTTTTAGTATTATTCTGTCTCTTGGCATTTTAACAAAACAACCCTTGAATTTGATAGAATTTCTAAAATATATTATAGGGTTCTAGTTTTGGGATTGCTACTGGAGTGGAGCATGTTAGCAATTGCTAAAACCTTCTCTCTCCTACACCTAAAATCAAATTTAGGATTCCAATTTTTTTAATGTCCAACAAGCATTTCCTTTTCTATGGTAGTATTGTTGATCCGGGCTTCAATTAATGTGTAACTAGCATAATAGATGATGTGGACTTTACCTTCTTTATGTTGCCCAAGAACTACTCCCACTGCATAATCACTTACATCACATATTATTTCAAATGACAAATTCCAATCAGGTGGTTGCATAATTGGTGCGGAACATAGAGCTTCTTTTAATTTTCTCGAAGGCAAAAAGTCTCTCGTCATCCATTATAAATTCGGTGTCTTTCTTCAACAATTCTGTTAGAGGTTTGGCAATGCTGGAATAATTCAGTAGGTGGTGGTAATTTCTCTATTGTAGCCACCTTTGCTTTATCAACCTCAATTCCTCGATTAGATACGACATGTCCCAGAACTATTCCTTCAGTAACCATAAAGTGACATTTCTCCCAAAGTCACATTCAACGCATCTTTTCGAAACCTTCTCTAAATTTGCAAAACAATTATCAAAATTAGTACCATGAACAGAGAAATCATCCATAAATACATCCATGAAATATTGCATTCATGCGTCTTTGAAATGTTGTCGGTGCGTTGCAAAGCCCAAATGGCATCCTTCTATATGCATATGTTCCAAAAGGGCAAGTAAAGGTGGTATTTTGCTGATCTTCTGGTCTCACTGGGATTTGAAAGAAACCACTATATCCATCCAAGTAACAGAAATATGAATTCTTGGCTAACCTTTCTAGCATTTCATTGATGAATGGTAGAGGATAATGATCATTCTTGATTACTTTGTTGAGGCTTCGATAATCAATGCGCATTCTCCACCCCGTCACAATCCTTTGAGGTATCAATTCATTGTTTTCATTGGGTACCACTGTCAATCCTCCTTTCTTAGTTACGCATTGTACTTGGGCTTACCCATTCACCTGTCGACTACATGATAGATCATACCTGCATCTAATAATCACAGTATTTCTTTCTTAACCACTAGCTTAATTGATTCCTTTAGTCTTCTCATTCCTTGTTCTACTAGTTTAGGAGAATCTTCTAAATTTATTTTGTGAGTGCAAAAAGTAGGACCGATTCCTTTAATATCATTCAATGAATATCCAATAGCCTTCCTGTATTTCTTAGGCAAAGCTAACAATTTCTCTGTCTCTTCCTTTGTCAATGCACTCGTTGACTATTACCGGATATGTCTTGTTCTTCCCCAAGTATTCATACGAGTAATCCATCCGGAAGCTCTTTCTATTCGACCTCCGGTGCATCCTCTAGGTCTAACTCTCCTAGAGGTTCAAATTCGTCATTTTCTAAAGTTTCCGATCGACGCGCTTGTCGTGCTGATCGGCACAACTGTTGTGCTGACCGACGCAGGGCCTATGCCGATCGGAGCCTGTCATTTTCTCATTTGTTCCTTGCAGAAGATGTTCCGGAGGGTCTCTGATGTCCATATCTATCTGTTCATCTTTCTCTGGAAAGTATTTCTGATAGTAGGGTGGGTTTTCTTGCTCGTGTTGGCCATTGAATTGGAATAAAATTTCTTCTCCTCCATTTTCGGTGTGAGCTGGCCATTTCCTACGTCCAAAATAGCTTGAACTAACCCTAAGAATGGTCTTCACAGAATTATATCTTCAATTCCAGTTTCTCCCTTTTCTAGGATGAAGAAACCCACAAGTATAGGTTTTGAATTAATTTTAACTTTCACATTCATGACAACCCCCAATGATTTAGTCTTCCTTCCATCTCGCCATGATTAGCTCGAGTTCGGTCCCTATAAATTGTTACTTGATCTCATAAGGCATGCTTATGAATTCTTCATAAGTCATCCAACCGACATGGGAACCGAAATCACATAATGCTCTGGAGAATTCTTTGTGTGCAATCTCACATGGTATATACGGGTCTTCTTTTTCCTCTTCTATGAGACCTACAAAATATACACCACATAATCCTTCACGAGTGACACGGTTCAAAGCAACTATCTAGCAATCTCTTAGCTTGCTTCATTTCAGATCCCATCGAGCTCTATATCATCTTTGTATAATTTCTCCAATACCCTTTCGATTACCTCTTGGTCTAGAATTTCTGATTTTAATTTGTTCCTTGGAAAATTATATTCAATACCAACTTTGAGGCATCCTCTCGGATTAAAGGATCTTCTCATACTGAGAAGCTCAATAGAGAAATCAGTAGAAATCCAATCCATTGGTTCAAAGTCATTAGCGTTTGCTAGTGTCCTATCTCCTTTGGGTTTAGCAAATTTGCCCTCAAAATCCTTCATGTGATAATCCAGAATTGCAGCCTCCTACAATATGCAGGTGGACTTATCAAAGCTGCCGACGCCTTGCTTGGCACCGGCATGCGGATCGACACCATGCTTGTGCCGATCGGCACATCCGGTGTAACGATCGTGGCAGCTTTTTACTTAGATTCTTGTCCTCTTGATCGTTGTTATGGATTTTCTACTGGATTGATTTTTGGCATGACAGATTTTTTGCTAGCAGCTCGCGCAGCGATGTCTCCGAATGTGGCTCTCTCGGCTCTTGAAAATCTTCCCAATGCTTATGCAAAGCTTTATTTTTAGCAATTTTAGCTAACAAATCCATTCCGGCCTTTGCCGTCAATCCCAAGAAACTTTCTTCGATCGATCCATCGAATCGCATCCTTGATGCCTTATTTATGGCCATGTAGAAAGTCCGGCTACACATGTTTTCATCTATGACTAGGGGTGTGTTTCGTTGTGCTTTTTCTAGTTTGACTTTTCAAAAAAGCCAGTAGCCCAACTAAAGTGGTTGGCTGCCAACAAAAGCCAAAGCCGAAGTAGCTTTTTGCTAGTTCATTTCCGAAAGTAGGTATGAAGGTGCATTTTCGGGCTTTGGCTTTTATAAGTTTGAATAAATTACCAACATACATGCATGTATGTATATATATGTGTATATATACATAATATACATATTATATGATATATAACTATTTATATACATATATCTTATATATATATATATATATATGAATACATGTATATGATATATCTTAATATTATTTATTTATTTATATCTTATATATATGTTTATATGTATAAGATACATATAAATAAAAATAAATATAGTATATATACTAGCAATATGTTTATATGTAAAAGATATATATGCATATATATTTATTTATATATGTATATACATATATATATGTTATATGTATACAATATATATATTTTTATTCATATGTACCTATATGTATCTATTTAATTATGTACATGTATATATATATATATATTATATACGATATAAATAAATAGATAAATATTAAATATATTATACATATAAAAATATATAAATAAATAGATAAATATCAAAAACTTGTGAACAACTATGTATACATGTATAAAATATATTTATTTTTATCTATATATAACTATATATATGTGTATATATGTATATATACATGACAAGTCGGGTCGGTAAGTAAGTTTCCAAAAAGCCACAATTGTTTTACCAAACGGCTTTTAGCTTTCTCACAGACTCATAGCCCACATCAAGTTTTTTGACAGTCCACAATCCACAACAGCCTTTTCCACAACCACAACCAAACAAAACACACCCTAGATCCGGTCCTTGTTTCGAAAAAGATTAGAAACAGGTCCATGCTTGAGCGAGATATTCCTCTTCTTCTTGCAAGAAATTTATCACTTCTCTTCTTAATTTTTGCACCTTCAATAGGGGAAAGTAGTGGAGACTCCCCACCAATTCGTTCCAACTCCTTTTTGCTTCACGTGATGCCGCTTTATGCCACTCCTTGGCTTTTCGTCCCAAAGTCGATGGGAATAGCAACCATCTATATAGGTTTTGGGGCACTCCTTCATGATAAAAGGTTCAACATAACGCCGCCGGTTCTTGCATGTGAGTGTACGAGTTCTCCTCATTTGTATGTGTGTGTGAATGACAAAGATGTAGAACAAGTAATTTCTAACAAAGGTGTAACAAGATAATTAAAGATTCCCTCATAGGATTGGTTCACTAGCATGCATATCTAACTTATCAACTCGGATGATAAACTTAGTATTCTACAAGACATGGTGGTTTTGCTCTCATCCTAGCTTGTCACATATAAGGGGCTATCTGCTCCCCACTGGTTTCTTGCACTATGTGATGAGCAAAAGTGTAATTGCAATGCACTAATAGGTGTAAGTAGATGCATCCATCATTATTGTAGATTAAGTGCATCACGTAGACCTGAATTCATCAAGAGAGTTTCACAAGCATAAGAGTTTACATAGCTAGATCCCTACACATGAGAAAAGAATATGAGACTACTCACTCATCCTTCCGCTGAACATGGTGAGGGGATGAGAAACAACACGAGATGCGCAAGTGCCAATCGGCGCAGACATTGTGCCGATCGACACGCTCTCCCTTCCGGTGGATCCGGCCAGTGTTCGCCGCCTTTTGCCGTCGCTATCTTGAAACCCCGGCTTTGCTTCACGTCCAATCGTCGTCCTCTAGTTGTCTTTTTTTCCTTCCTTTATCTTTGACAATTCGGCTTAGGCATCCGCCAACTCGACTCACATCGGGATTGGCCATCTTTCTTCTTGGATTGGGTCCTTAACCGGGCTTCCTCGGTTGTGCCAATCGACACATGGATGTGCCTTGCTTCGCAGCCTTTATCCATAGTTGTTATATTTTCCATCTACTTCATGTATTATGTACCAAAATAGAACAACTATAAATATATGCAATTACAGGGTTAATTGTTAGTTTAAATGACTAAACCGAGGCGTAAAACATTCGTTTTTGATAGATAAAATGGGTTTATATAAACCACCAACAGCTATGCTTTCCTACACGGTGACACATATGCCTTATTCATTATTAGTAACAAGCTCTCCGAGGTGGAACCACTAGACTTATAGCCATCTTAGAAAAACATTGATCTATCGTAGGATTCTCACTCCAAGACCTCAAGGGAATTAGCCCCGTACTTTGCACCCATCGCATTCTTGTTGGTATTCTAAGCGGCGAGGTAAGAGCTCGCTCAAGCACACGGAACACAAGAGACTAGATATGTGAAGGTATGAAAGCAGATGATGAGATGACAACTCTTGCATAAGCGAAGTTAACTCAAAGATGACAAGTGACTTTACAAGTAACTCTTGGTCTTCTTTTATAGTTATGGAGAATCACAACTTTACATGACCTTCCTACTCCTAGTCGAATGCCCTCGGAACTATTGAGAGGCGGTAACTTCCGAGGGCATTGCGGACAATCCGCTTGACCCCCAACAATTCCGATTGAACCCAATAGTACAATTCCCATCCATCTTGACGATCAAAGTAAGATCACTTTTACATGTCCTTATGGAACAAATGCTTTACACCAAATGTCGTTCGGGTTTTACAATGTACCCACATCGTTCCAAAGGTGCATGATGTCTATTTTCTCGGACATGATTGAAGAAATAATGGATTTTTCATGGATGACTTCTCTGTCTATGAAAAAAATGTTTGATCATTCTCTTGAGAACTTAGATAGGTCTTGCATAGATGCCATGAGAAGGATCCGATACTCAATTGGGAAAAGTGCCACTTTATGGTCTATGAAGGCATCGTTTTCGGACACCTAGTGTCCGAAAGGGGGATAGAGGTGGATAGAACAAAAATAGGCATTATTAAAAAGATTCCACCTCCAATCAATGTTAAGGGGATCCGGAGCTTCTTAGGCCACACAGGGTTCTATTAGCAATTCATCAAAGACTTTTCTCAAATCGCTAGACTCCTTACAAGCCTCTTAGCAAAGGATGCAACTTTTGATTTCGATGATGAGTGCCTAAAATTCTTCATCATTCTCAAGAAGGCACTCATCTTAGCCCCAATCATTCAACCCCCGATTGGACGATGCTCTTCGAAACCATGTGTGATGCTAGTGACTATGCCGTTGGAGTTGTTCTAGGCCAAACGAAGGATAAAAAGCATCATGCTATAGCCTATGCTAGCGAAAATTTGTCCGGAGCTCAACTAAATTATGCAACCACTTAGAAGGAGCTCCTTGCTGATAAGTTTAGATCTAATTTAGTGGGGGTCAAAGGTTACCATCTTTATTGATCATGCTGCCTTGAAATACCTTTTCACTAAAAAGATGCTAAGCCTAGGCTACTTAGATGAATTCTGCTACTCCAAGAATTTGATAACAAAATTAGAGATAAGAAAGGAGTAGAGAATTGCATTGCATATCATTTATATTGTATGCAGGTCACTAAGATGCAGGTAATACCAATAAATGACTTCCTACGCGATGACATGCTGCTGAAAGTGTCGACTCCAACCTATGGTATGCGGACATTGTGAATTATATGGTCACATGTTATGTTCCACTATAGGGAGACAAAAAGAAGCTCAATTATGAGAGTTGACGTCACGTGTGGAATAATCCTTACTTATATAGGCAATGTGCTGATGAAGTAATGAGGAGATGTGTCCCCACAATTGAAGGAACCAAGAATATAGAAAAATGCCATGCATCTCCATATGGGGTGCACTATGGTGTGTACCGTACACATGCAAAAATATACCAAAGCGGATTTTATCGGCCAGCCATGTATGAGGACACCAAAGAGTTCATTCGAAGGTGTTCAAGTAGCCGAAGCATGGAGGAATCACTTGCTCACAATGCAATGCCCTCGACATACAACCTTCAAGTAGAATTATTTGATGTGTGGGGGCATTGACATCATGGGACAATTCCAAAAATCTTATGATCGCGAGTACATCTTGGTTGCGGTTGACTATGTGTCCAAGTGGGTGGAAGCAATACCATGCCGAAATGCTAGTGCCAAGCATGCCCAAAAGATCTTCTACGAGTTTATCTTTCCTCGTTTTGGAACACCAAGAATGGTGATAAGTGTCACACTTCATTGATAAGGTCTTCTGGAAATTTCTAAGAGAACTTGGAGTACAACACAACATTGCAACACCATACCATCCTCAAACAAGCGAGCGAGATAGAAACTTCAAACAAACAAATTAAGAATATCCTGCAAAAGACCGTACATCATATGGGGAAGGGATGGAAGCTAAAACTACTCGATGCACTTTGGACATGTAGGAGAACTTATACGGTTCCAATTGACATGTCACCCTTCCAGCTCGTTCATCGAAAACCCCGCCATCTACGTGTCGAGCTGGAACACAAGGCACATTGGGCCATTCGGAGATGGAACATGGACTATGAGGAAGCCGGGAAGCACAAAAAAATTCAAATATCTCAATTAGAAGAGTGGAGAAATAAGTCCGACCACGATACGGGATCTACAAGGAAAGAACTAAGAGGTGGTAGGACAAAAGGATCAAGCCAAAGGAATTTAAACTAGGACACAAGGTTCTACTCTTCAACTCTCGAGTCAAATTATTGTATGGGCATGTGTGTGTGTTGGGGGGTTGTTGACGGTCCTTAAATGGCAAACTTGACCGTCAATTGTGTGCATAAAAGTGCCAAATTAAATAACCAACGCAGTGGTAGGAGTTTATTACTAACGAATTCCACAAGCGTTGGTGAATATTTAAGTGCAGGTGATTTATCGATATATTAAGGGAATTTCCATGTCACCAATCCAAGAAAATACCAATCAGCCAATCACAATTTAGCACAAGGATTGATGACGAAGGAAACAAAGGAAAAACCGTGTAACTCGGAGGGAAACCAACCTAGGAGTGGATGGGACCCACCTGTAGGCCGCCCGGCGAAAGCCCAAATCAAGGGGGCCCACTCGCGATCGACCGACCAAAAAGGTAATATACTCCTAGGTGAAAGGTACAATAGTATCCGTACGCTTCAAGAATTTATCCGTGATCGTAAGAAATTTCAACGAGCACCGGGAACGCCACACACTCGCATGCGGCCCCAATGATGACCCTTGCTCCCCATTTGAGGAGGAAATGGCAGCGGAGGAGCAGGAGGAGGAGGAGGAGGAGGGTGATCGGAGGCGGAGGCGAGAGGAGATGGCGACATAAGGAGAGAGGAGGAGGGGGCCCATCCTAACCCTAACCCTAACACTAGCTATAGGTGGCGGTGTGCCGCACGAGTGAGTGGCACCGTCGCGCCCACCACCGCTTACTTATAGGAGGTTTTGGTCCGTTGTCGCGGGCCCTTTTGTGAGGCTCGCAAAATGGCCTTTAGGCCATAGCCGTGGAGCCATAGGCTGCGGGATTGATAGAAAACGCAACCGGGCCTCAACAATTTGTAGCGGACCTTTCACACCCTAGATGTGGGCCCGTGATGTCCGTCACTATGTTCGACACGTAGTCGCGGTCCTTGGTCCGTAGGGCAACGTGGCAGCCGTCACTTCAACCGAGCGCTAGTGTGGTGTAAATGGCGTCCAATGGTACATAGCGTTATTGTAGTAGTGAGAGGATCTAGGTTACCCCAGCTATAGGTAAAAGAAATATTTCCTTATCAAGTGGGGTATGTTATGTCGCCCAAAAGACAAAGGAGATCTAGGGATCATAGACTTAGAGATCTAAAATAAATGTCTCGTTAAGCAAGTGTCCGGTTATTTAAACTGCTTAATCAGGTTAGTTTATGGTAGTTGCTAATCCTAAATAAAAGTCTAGGTTTTAAGGGTGTGTTTGGTTGTGCTTTTTCTGGCTTTGGCTTTTCAAAAAGTCGGTAGTCCAACCAAAGGGGTTGATCGCCAACAAAATCCAAAGCCAAAATCAGCTTTTTGCTAGTTCATTTCTCGAAAGCAGGTGTGGAGGTGCTTTTTTGGGCTTTGGCTTTCACAAGTTTGAATAAATTACCTACATACATGCATGTATGTATGTATATATATATGTGTATATATACACAATATACATGTATATATTATATGATATATAATTATTTATATACATTATTCATTTATATATTATATTATTTATTGATTTACATATATCTTATATATATGTTTATATGTATAGAGATACACACGTGGGAGTAACTACACCTAGGATTAGAAAAAACGCTTCCTTTATTCATATATATAATATTATATATGATATAAATAAATATATATTAAATATATTATACATTTAAAATATATAAATAAATAGATAAATATCAAAATTTTGAACAACTATGTATATATGTATAAAATATATTTATTTTTATGTATATATAACTATATATATACATGACAAGTAGAGTTCGTTAGTAAGTTTTCAAAAAGCCACGACTCGTTTTACCAAACGACTTTCAGCTTTCTCACGACTCACGACCTCACGACCGCTTTTTCTACGACCACGACTAAACCAAACACACCCTATGTCACAGGGTCAAAGATGAATTCTGTTATGTGTATCCTATAATAAAAAAAGATTCCCAAGTTAGATTTTAGGAGGATGCATAGCATGTACTAAGACCTTTCGATGAGATTTACCCCAACTTATACTATGTGACTTGTGACTAGAATATATCTATGTAATTAGTCTTGGGGAATACGCCTTACAATTTATCCTTTAGGCAAGCCTTAGTTGGGGTTAAACTCTCACTACAAGAGAAATGGCATCTAGACACGTTTATGTTGCTACGTTTTTGTAAGCGTGCCTACATCATTAGCTAGAGACACTTTTTGACACGATTTTAAGAATGCGTCAACATGACATGATCTTAGAGACGCTTTAACGTAAATAATACGATAAACACGTTTTTTGACATGCTTTGTAAAACATCACAAAGTGTTACGATTTTAGACACGCTTTGAACCATCTCGTATCCAACGTAAAGACGTTTGTTGACATATTTTAGAGGGGATCTCAAAATGATATGCTATTTATAGATGCTCTAACCGTATCCCACGACATCAAACACGTTTTTTGACATGTTATTGAAATCATATAAACAGTGAGTTGATATTAGACACATTTTTATTGTATCTACCCTTGTTAAGAGACATTTTTGAGACACCATTAAAAATCCTAGAGAGTTAAAGCACTAAGAGAACATGCATATAAAAGAATATATGGTCAAAGAATATCAACTTCGTTTCCTAGGTGAGTTGGTTAGATGAGCTTCCGAGAAAATGACGAAGTCGCGGGTTCAATTCCTACTAATTGCATGAATAAGTCAATCGTTTAGAACAAATTTTACAATAATATTTTTTGAAGCATTGTATACAATGTGTCTATATTGATAGAAACATAGTCTAAACGTATCAATAAAATCGTGTCTAAGATTATTAACATGTCACAAAACGTGTCTACTCTAATACATACTACGCATTCGTGAAAACGTATCTATAAACATATATATGCTTTATAGCATCTCTATTAAATGTCTTATAATTCAATAGACATGCTTTCGAAAATCATATTTACCAAGCTTTCATATGGTACGTTCGGAGACGTCTAGCATACGATTTATGAAGACGTCTTCATTTTTTGATTGAGACAAAATAAACGTATCTAGACCTTAAATAAAACGTGTACAGGAGGTGTTTTCTAGTAGTGTCTCCGAGAAACAACAGATGGCCATGGGTCTTAACCCACCTAGGACAACAACTCAAATCATCGGCGATTGGCTTTCTCTTTTAAACCATGAAAAGAGGAAAATCATTCTAGCGGGTATAGCTGCCACATTCTCGACAATTTAGCGCCGTAGAAATGATATTAGCTTTGATTATGTAAAAAATACATCATTGTTGCAGGCTTTATTAGGGGAGCATACTGGCTAAAGAATTGGGCGCTGCTACTATATGAGGAGGTTCGAGACCATATTCATGAAACGAGTGTGGTGTTGGAGATGACTATGCTTGAATTATTTGCTTCTCATGGATTACATTTCAATAATAGACTTCAACCTCTTTAATTTGTTCCCTATTGTGATGGTTAGTCTTGCGCACTGACTTTTTTTGTAATAATTAAACATAAAACAAAAAATTGAGCTCTGTGGGGAGACCGGGAACTTTTGTTTCCATTACCTAAAAAAAATAGTGAGGGGAAAGGTCAAAAAGCAGAAAGTGCCACTACTACAAAAATAATAACTTTTGTTTCCATTGCCTAAAAAAATAGTGAGGGCGGAGGTCAAAAGGCAGAGAGTGCCACTACTACAGAAATAATAACTTTTGTTTCCATTGCCTAAAAAAAATAGTGAGGGGGAGGTCAAAAAGCAGAGAGTGCCACTATTACAGAAATAATTTTTGGTGGCAGGTCAAAAATGGAAAATCTATTTATTAATAAAAGGAGACGACCTTTTCCCCACATCGCCTAAAAAAAATGAGAAATAGGCTACAAATTCCCACAACAAAGTAAAACATCTAACCCTTGGTCTTTTTTTGATGCAACATCCAGCCCTTAGTCTGTCCCTGGAGCCTCAAATAAAAAAAACAATCATATACGTACAACTGGAATCAACCATCTGGATGTTATACGCCAATCTCTATATCTCTAAAACGCGTGCGTTTTCTCGCAAGATAGCCACGCCACGTCATCAAAAGCATTTCAGCCGTTGGATCTTCCTTCTAACGCATAAGAACCACTAATATCTACTGGCAATCTTACATTTCAACCCTTCAAGAAACGGTAAATCAACCCGCCGTCCTCCCACCTCTTCTCTTCACTTCTTATATTTAGCCCCTTCAATAAATAATATATCAACCCGCAGTCCTCCACCGGCTTCTCTTTACATTTTACATTTAGCCCCTTCAAAAATAGATTAATCAACCCGCAGTACTCCATCTCTTCCCTTCACTTTTCCATCTGGGTACTTCTAAAATATAATTATTATGTTTTCAGTCCTTCCACATTTTCTGTTATATTAAAGCATGTACAAAAAATTACGTAAATCATTATAAAAAATATTTTATTACACATATACCTAACTGACATTCATATTGCTACAAATAATTTCCATTAGCATTCATTATTACTATATTATAATCAACAAAAAATATGTATTTTTCTAACCATTTATTTCCTAAATGAGTAAAAGATAATTGATATTAATGCTTGCATGGAAAACATGTATAATCAAAATAAACTTAGTTTTTATGCATACTTATATATCTTGCTTCCATTCATATCATCACAAATAATTCAATAGGAAGTTTGAATTTCACTCTGCTGCACTTATTAGACATCAAGGATAGCAAATAATCATATTATCCCGTTGATTATGAATACTTTTTGCTATATGTACAAACAAATAGATATACATATCCTGAAATACCACCAACTAAAGCAAAACTCATAGCACAAAACTATCACATCGCATTATCTTTTTCATAAATACTGATGGTAACAAGTAATATAGTACGTGCGGCAAGCCGCACGATATTTTCTAGTAATATATGTAACGGGAACGATGACAACGACCTGGATGCACAGATATGCAATTTAACAACTATCTGTTGCACCTGTGTCAAGAGGTGGTAACATGTGTATATCAAGTGCTAACATTGGATGTTATACGTCAATAACATATATAATGTTTATATACCTTGTACTTTTAATACAATGTGAAATTATTTATAGTGAAATAAGGTACAGTTGTGATACGCAGAACCAGTTCACATAGATATGTCAAGTTCAGTCAGGTCCTACTGAGTTTGAAAGCCTAAAAGATCACGATTAATCCATATAAGAAATTATTTTATTGATATAAAAAGTTGATCCGGCTTTTATATACCAGAAGTAGATGCATACAAAATGGGCTATATGGTTTGTCGTGTTACCTTGTTCATTGCAGTAATATAGAACGGATCATAACATGACGGATGTTTGGGTGCTATTAAGTTCAACATGTTCACCACAGTAGTCTTAATATACAGGCCTTTGTCTTCGTTCATTGAACTGGCAGGTTTCAGTCATGTTCACCTCAGGTTGGCCCGCTTCCTGCTTTAGCTTGTCCAGCAACATGCTGCCGCCTTGGTCGTTGCTCGTGATGAAGAATTAACACATCAGATGTATTGTTGTGTGCCTGTGCGGCTCCGGTAAACTCATCCCGTCCTCCAACTATTCACGGCTACTATGCGCCTCCATCTATCTCGATGAGATATGAATAATCAATTTGTTTAGAATACCATACGTCCAGTGGCGAAGCTTAATGGAGACCAAGGTGGGCCGCAGCCCTCCGTGGCTCATGAAAAGAAAAACGTGATTTCACCATGTAAATGGGATCAACTCAAAACTTGTCCACCAGCCAATGCCCCCCCCCCCCTCTCTGCAAACCAGCCCAAACTTTGCCGCTGCATACATCAACGACAAAGCTACAAAGCTATACCTCTCGCAGTCTTGCTCCGAGGAGTAAGCGGAGACGCTGTGTTAAGCCTCACTTCCATTAGAAGCAATCTAGATCCTTGCCGGTTACTGCTGGAGTCTGATTCGCCTTCCTGGTTCACGCTCAACACCTCCTGGTACGGCTCATCTTGAGGTCGCTGGTGTCCTCGGGGAGTTCATGGACGACACTGTTGGGCATTACAGTTCAGGAGCTCTCATATTGTTTCCTGTGTGTTGCCCATGTTCCTACAAATCACCGCAGCGCCCCTCTGCCAAGCACTGCGGTTGCAATGTGTACACCCATCAACTCTTGTTCCATTCTGATAGATAAGTTTTTTTTGAGCTTATTCTAATAGATAAGTACTAATTGAGATCGGTAACGGAAGGAATTGAGAGGGACTGAGCTGTTATTTGTTTAGGACGACAACTCTTTTTAATTTACAACATGACAATATTAGTTACCCAAATTGTTTCAATGTTTTCCAAGAAGTATAAATTATCACGTAAAATAAAATAATATATATTGTTATATTTGCAATTGCGCGGGCTATTTATTCAAGTTGATTAAAAAAATAAAAAGAAGTGGCTTCGGGGAGGAGGGCTCGACCTCCAAGGAGAGGTGTTTGCAGCGGCGGGGGTAGAGAACTTGTTTTTTATACTCCAATCGTTATGGGTCCCACCAGCTTTCTAGTGGTGGGTTAGTGTCGTCCATCACCAAAAATCTACAACAAAATAACAATGTAGCTGCGTCACTAAAAAAGAAATAGCTACGACCCGTAGGTATAGTTCTGAAACTATTTTTTAGGGCGGATCGTATTATGGGCCGCTGCTATAAATTGATGTTGTAGGGGCCGTCTATATTACAGCCCGTCACTATTATATGTAAATGGGCCCTCACAATCTTCAACCAACCAAAATCGCTATAAAAGCGTAACCCTAACCAGCCTCCACCACGCCTTCCTCCTCTCTCTTCCCCACCGTGCCTCTCTCCTCGTGCCTCCATCCACCGTGGCTCCCTCCTCGTGGGCGAGGCGGCAGGGCTTGACGGAGCTCGATGGCGCGCGGCCTTATGGCGGCGGGGCTCGACTAAGCTTGACGGCACGCGTACCTGTGGTGGCGGGACGAAGCTCGATGGCACACAACCCTATGATGGCGTGTGACGGCGTGTGACGGCGTGGTGACGTCGACGACACGTCGGCTCGAGGCCGCGCTCCTCGCTAGACTAAGGCTTCTCCTCTTTGGAGGATGCAAGGTGGCGATGGGGCTGGAGCTTGACGACACGTGGCGGGGTGGATCTCGAGACCTGCGAGCGAGCGGGCATGGTGGCTCGGGAGTGGGCGGCTCGGGCGTGACCATTGGTGCCCCCCCGCCCAACACACCTTTCTCCGGCGACGAAAACGCGGCTCGGGGGCGGCCCGATCCGGTCGCCCTCGTTCACCTACAGGTGGTGATGGCTTGGGGGTGGCTGGAACTGGCCGCCCTCCGTCTCCGACCGCGCGGCGGCGGTCTACGAGTGAGTGGCCCACATGGGCGGCTGACGAGTAAGGGGCCTACTTTTTTTCCCTCTAGTCGGGTTATAGTTGTGGGTCATGTTATCTGCGTCTGTACAGCTCTGGATTTGTAGGCTCGGGCTCGTAGCGGTGGGTGGGTATACCCGCTATAGAGTCTTTTCCACGGTGGCTACAGTACCGTTTTGTTATAGTGTTAGTGGCATTTTTTTTGCAATGTCCGTCCACTGTGCCTCAGGTGGTGAACGCCAAAAATCATTTTTTTTGGTTGTGCGCGTGTCAGTCGGGGTCTCGAACAACACTTCATCATATCAGTTAGAGTATCGGAGGTAAAATATGGTCCATATAAATGATGAGTTAGAGTATATCCTTAACCAACCATTTTCTGTAATTAGTTTCTGGGTATACATGCACATATACAGATGTTTAAATGGACTTGGCTAATCGGTTCAACGAGTCCATCAGGACAGACGCCAGGTGTTGTGGTCGACCTGTAGAAAAAAAAATGAGAACGTGCGCTCAGTGCGCACTGGCAAGGCTTGCAGGCTGGCCACGCGGGTTCAACTCTCTGTTCTCTGCGAAAAAATTCTCTCGCCCTCTCTATACCAAAGCATGCGGTAAAAAATCACGACACAGCTCACAGACCAGCTTGACCAGCTGAGTCTCGGTGTATGATCAGGGGGTTCGAAGATTTTCTCAGCTGAGTCCCGGTGTATGATCAGAAAGTGGGTTTTAGAGATTTTTTCAACTTGTATGAGAAGGTCTTCTCCTTAACAAAATACCGTGCGGGGCTTCCCCAGACAGTCTAGTTTTTAGAACTAAAAGAAAAATAAAGGCGCTTACTTATCATGCATGCATTGTCTCACATCTCGTCTTGTAGCTTCACATGCAGGCTTAGGCGAGCTGTTGCTGTCACACTCTACTCCAATCAGCGGAAGATGCCAACCTAACTTAGCTTGTAGCTCGTCAGCACACAATACAATATCCACATCCGTTTCCAATTTAGCCTGCAGCTCCGCTGCTGCGGGACTCGCCAATCTTACAACCACACAAGATGAATCGGTCACTCTGGATCGTCCTCTTCGTGGCATCAGTCCTTGCGGTGCACGGCGTGGCTGCAGCCTCCTCGGCCGGCGCTGAGGTGGTGCCCGGGCTGCACGTGCTGCGGCGCGTGGAGGAGGATACACTGATGAGCAGCTTCGAGTTGGAGCAGGGCGAGGAGGAGGAGGCATACCCGAAGAGACGGGTGCTGCAGAGCGGCGGGCACATCACCTACGACGCGGTCGCTGCGAACAAGGCCGCCTGCTACGGCCCGTGTCCGGCCCGCGGGCAGCCCTACACCCCCGGATGCCAGGCGATCTTCGGGTGCCGTGGCTAAAGGTGGCGCGCTCTCTGCTTTGCTTTGCCGTAGTGCTTTATTTCTTCCCGCAGACCTGGTTCGCGTTGCTCTACGCTGGTCCAAAACTCCAAAGTGTGATTGTTCCTTGTGTGGAATTCTGATGAAACTGTGGTAGTCCTTGGTAACATCCTTGTTGTGTCTCTCATTTCAGTAAACTGCCTAGATAATTAAAGGAGGATGCGTAATAAGATCGTCAGAAGATCGTGAATGTACTTAGATATCGATTTGGATGTGGGCGAATCGGATGATCACGTAAGATTTTAATTTCTACCTATGGTTCAACGCACATACTAACGATAAAAAATCACACACAACTGGCACATACTACTCCCTTACTAAATTGTTTTCGCCGTTGATTTTTTTGTTAAGTTTGACCATTTGTCTTATTCAAATAAAGTTTAACAAATGTCATATATTTTGTTAAAATATGTTTTATCACTAAAGAAACTTGAAATGTAGCATATTACTTTTTGTATTTGAAGAAATTTTTTGAATAAGACGAATGGTCAAACGCCACGAAAAAGTCAATGGCGGCAATAATTTAGTAAAGGAGGGAGTATATTCGTACACATACAAGCACTTATCCTATTTGAATATACACACACATACACCCTATTGTTATAAATGCACAAAGACTAATCGGTCTGATCTTGAGATACATGAAGTTACCACAGATATCTTGGCAATCTTGCTGTTGATAGAGACATCAGTTCCTACTAAATTTTTTTAATAATTAGCCATAAATGCAGTACCCATATCAAATCTAGGATCCGTGATATGAAAATTTTCACAGATTTATTATGAAAGCTAAAACACACCTTCGAGGAATGAACCTATCAGTATTGGCTATCTGCAGGACTTCGATTGCCATCAAAACAAAAAGAACCTAAGTTTAGGGTTGAGATAACTTCCTTTGGCAACAACTAGCAGGAGATCCAAAATGACATATAAAAGTGACATGGAGGGAGTACTTCATGACTAAAGTACAACTTGTATCTCGATTTGAAAAGTACTTCTCTGTTTTCATATTGTTGATGTACATACAAGGAAGATAGTTGAGTTTTTAACTAGAGTCTTTGTCCTAACGTCAACAAAAGAAAAATAGAGGGAGTAGTATTTTAGATAAAGAAAATTTATGTTAATGATTCATCTTCTCAACTGACATATCAATTATTACAACAGTCACATAAACGATGAAACAATAAAAACAAAAAAAGAATAGAGGCTCAGTTTGAAATGAAGCACCACTTTTGTTACAATCTCACAACATAATTCTAATCCTTTGGGCCTCGTGTCATACAAAATATTTCTTCCTTTACTGAGGTAAAGCAAGAGATGCCACATCTCCGATACCAATTCATAGAAAAACTGGGTTAGACATGTCTTAGCGAAAAAAAGTGAAAGGTTCTCAACTTTTGATATTCATACATAGAGGAGAAAAGGATGTAAATGTTAGGTCAATTGCAAAGGTGAAAATCCAAATGTCACTTTTGAGGAGCTTCCGACTAAATATAAGTTAGCGACAGAAAGAGTTATGAGGAAGAAAGCCCTAGTCTCCTTATATGCCGATTGCAGCAAAGGCACTTGCATCCTTATTCTTCATGGGACTGCTAGACCAGCCTTTGGAGGGAAATGACATGTAAAAGATCATTTTGATCAAACAAATCGGTCAAGATTTCAAGGGAAGAAAACAATGATTGAACAAGTTTATCATGTTAAGAAGGATGGACACAAGGATAAAAGTTCATATCTATCCTCACATGACAAAAAGTCGAATGTTGCGGTAAAATGTGTGGCTAGTATTGGCAAAGAGATAAAACAAAACAAGACGTTGATACATGAGGTACGGCATTTGAACCAGGGAAGTTGGAGGTGCCCAAAATCAAAGAAGAATTTCTAACATCCAAATCGAAACACAACCCAGGTATTCACTTCATTTATCTAATTGTTGCAAAATCTAAGTGCACTTTCGAACATCCAAATCTGAACCAAGGAAGTTAGATAGGGTTTGTAACTCGGTCAGATTGGTTGTCTAGAGGGGAGTTCAAATTGAGACCGTAACTTTAGTATAGGTCAGTTTATAGCTTGTTTCTTGAATATCATTTTTTACTCCCCACCCTACATATATAGAAGGGTCATGGCCGATCGAGGATAAACAATCCAATCAAGTATACCAATTTACATTACTTTTCCTCTTTGCCCAACTTTTACAACCGCTCCATGTTGTTCATCTTTTGATCTCCATGACCAGTGGTAATATCTTGGGCTCATAGGACACCCCGGTAACACATGAACCTTGATGGGTCCCTCTCCGGAGAGAGCTTCGATGATTTTTGCTAGTCCATTCTTTGTTATGTAAGGCATTGTTTACCTCTTGGTCAGTTTTCTCATAAATGTAGCCATCATTCACCACGTTAACATTCGAAACACTCGAACCTCACAAAATTGGTCAAACAAATTCAAAAACTTGGCGGGATTGGATCAGTTTTGGAAAATTCACCACTGTATGGTCTGTTTACGATCCACACACTATAGTGTTTTGGTGTTTGACCATATTTTGCATCAACTGTCTCCCTAACCTAGCTTTGGAGATCTTAGTACGATGTTTCTAGAGTGTCTCCGATTACCATAAAATAAGACATCGTGAATGTCGTTGGCGCTTTGTAAGTGCATATGTTTTATATATGATTATTACCCCGATTAGAGCATGATTAACACCATTATAGCTATATATATTTGTATATGCATTGTTCTGGAGCTTTATTGAAGAAATAGACCACAATAGCATAAATGGAGGCATCAAAGAGGATATGGGCTGAAGCCAAGGAAGATATGAAGAACAAGACTAATGTGTCGATTGGCACATCCCTCGTGCCGATCGGCATAAGGTGGATATAGCCCATTATGGGCTGGTCCATGATCCATTCTATAAAGAAGGAAGTTATTTGCATGAGATATTTAAAGATATTCATCTAAAAAAGATAAAGAAAACTTCAAGACTCGAACGTGCAATACATGGCATTATCTTGAAGAATACGACGAAGAAGGTCCACATGTAGGTTGTGGAATAAGAACCGACTCGTAGAGGAGATAGACGAAGACACGACACATGCCGATCGGCACCAACGTTGCGCCAATCAACACTTACCTAGAATCCCTAGTTTCTTGCTCCTCTACGTGCACAACCCATATAAATACCTGTAGAAACCCTAGAGGCATGTAGTCGCCGACGGAGGGACACGAATCTCGTGAGTTAGAGCCACCGGGGCTTTGCTCCGTTACAATAGATCTCTAGTTGAGTTTTAAGAACCATTGGTGCTAGAGTTGATCCATCAAGACAGGCCTCTAGATGATGATGAATCTTGTACTATGTATCTTCACGATGATATGTTGATGATGATTTTGGTGCTTTGATTATCTTGATTATTTGATCTTTGCATATGCTTGTTCCAATTGCTTAGTTCTAGACTAAGTATTTAGATGCTATATTAATCGTGGTGATTAGGTTAGTATTTGAATCTTGTAATGATCATGATTATTTGATGATGCTAGATGTGTGGTTTAGTTGTGACAGGGCTAAGCTTGTGCAACATGTCTAGATAATTGAGTAGAGTAAGATACTCCAACCGATTACTAGATTGATCCTGGCAGAGATAAATCAAGGTCCTCCATGGAAAGACGAGTAGTTTTATTCATCTTAGGTTTTCATTAATCCAAGTAAAATTACCAATTATAATGCTATCCAATTATACTTTATGGTTACGATATCGACTAGGAGAGATGTCTAGTTACTCATATAAGCTTTCAATAGGCTAATAAGCAACCTCTCTGTAGTCGCCAACCACCAACGATCCATTGCGCTGATCGACACTCACATAAGCACGCCGATCAACACAACCCCCTTCTCTTGCAAACAGCAGTAGATTAATTTGACCTTTTACTAACAAAAGTATTTAATTCTCATTAGTCCCTTTGGATTTGATTGAATCTTGGAATACTCCGAGGAAAAAAGTGTTACAATGTACACCGTCCTCTTGCGGTCTATAAATGGGTGCGTAGTAACGACCATATTGTGTGCTCACCAGGATGAACCTTGTTGGGAGGCCTCACACCTAAAGGCGCGATATAATTGGGCTAAGGTTGGGATTGAAAAGTAGTTGTTTAATGAACCAATGTTGCTTGGATAGTGGAGAAAACGACTAGGTACAACACAGAACAAACAAAATATTATGGTTTGTTGCTCGTTACAAATGATGCACCCAAGAAATGATCGCTTTGCAATATCTAAATAAGGCAAGTAGATGCCAGTTAGTTTTATAGAAACCTCTCCAGTACGCCCTCTGATTATTCTTGTAGGGCGCATCAATATTTGGAGTAATCTACGGAGGTATGCAAACACATAGTTATATTTTTCTTATGCTCTAACTATGGAAATATAATTTGGCTATATTATACTGAATATGCACAAAGTTTGATTTCTTCAAAGCTATCATGGCTGTCAAAATTTTCAAATCTCTCTCTTGAAGGACTGCCATTAAAATGTGGCAACTGTTGGATATGTGCCCAAGAGACAATGTGATTGTGATCGTGGGCCATATATGGATATTGATCCACGAGGGGTTAGATCACTAATGGGATTTTAATCTAATAGTCCATTAGCAGGTCTGTATAAGGTGGAGTACGGCCTAAGGACACACGCACGTCATCACGTCCCAACCATGGCCGCCACCTCCACCCCTCCCATGAAACCCTAGCTGTGTCGTCGGTGCTAGCACGCCATGCACGGCGTTCTTCCCTGTACGTGTGGATACCGCGAGGAGGTGCTGCTGCTGTGGTGCTGATCGGCTGGACTAGGAGGAGACGGTTGCTGTGAACGACTACTTTCCTCTACCTCGACGTGCGACTACGTTGGACGTCGCTGCTCCAAGTCGCTTCCGCTCCGCCTGCACGTCTAGTCGTAGCGATCCATGATCTCTCTCTTACAAGGTTTCTTGTAGTTGAACGGTAGAGTTTTTGCTAGTGTAGCCCCTCCCGTTCCCTAACAGCAACATATTTGGTAGTTATGTGAAATAGATGTTTTAGATTCATTATTTTCATTGATTAACTAAGAACTTTAGGCTTGGACTGCAAATCTGAATATTCTTTTTGCGGGTGAAATAATAAGTTAATAGATGGCTCACAGTTACTACTGGTGGCAAAGAGAAATGTCCTCCGAGCAATCAACTATATGCATCATTGTTGTATACAAAGGTATTCTTTTACTATTCAATATTTCAGTTCCTAACAATGAGAAGCATTTTGCAACCTTGAAAATATTCCTAAAGTTAAAATTCACTATCCAAATATTTTTAAAAAAAATTAGGTTGTGTAGATGCACAAAGTAATTATCCATAATACTACAAAAATGTATTTTAGTGGCATACAACACTAGATGTTTAGTGAAGGGCCACCAAAAGTCCACCACTTTTCGGACCAGAGGACACAGTGTGCCACTAAAAATCAATTTATAGTGGTAAACATCGTTGGACCACCACGAGAAATCATTCCAACGCTCACCTAACCCTATACTATAAAAACATCACTTATCCCTTACCTTCCCCCCCCCCCACACACCCTCTCTCTCTCTCTCTCTCTCTCTCTCTCTCTGGTGAACTCCTACCTTGTCGACGACCTCGTCCTCTTAGTGCCCCCTCCTTGCACCACCCTCCGCGCGTCAGGTTCGTAACAGTGGCCTTGCATCCAGGTGCGCTCGGGTGTATCCACCTCCTGGGCCTTGGATCCGGTTGTGACGGAGCGGGTGGTAGTGGCGGCGAGGACAGCTGGGCAGGTCTTGTGGCTGGATCTGTTCATTTTTAGTGGCAGTTTGTCCGCCACTGGTAATGCACATTTTAACGGGTTGTCTTAGTGACAGTTTTAGTATCGCCACTGAAACTCTTTTTAGTCTGCTAGTAAAAATCATTTATGTAGTAGTACTACTCCTTTATTTTATAATCTTAGATGTGGGAGATCAGTAGTGGTGACTGTCGGCCTCAGCAAGCAACCGTTTTTATCTACTGTCAGCTACATACCTCCAAAGCGGGACCGCAGGTCGTCGTCCACGTACTGCTAGTTGTGACTGCCCATGAAGTGGTCTGGCCCCCTCCACGACACGTGAAACGCTGGGCATGTCGGCGAGGTGACCGGGCTACAACGAGAAGGCCAGCTCATTTTTCAATATAGGATGTAAAAATTTGGCGCATTCAAAGAACAGGATCGTTAGGAATCTCTTTAGAAGGTGTATAGAGTAATATTATATGTAATTTAAGTTATCTCGGGGTGGCTAATTTCCTAAGCTATCCCCCCCCCCCCTCCTTCCTGATTCGACAATATGCAATCAACTGATCCGTCGTATACCCAATCTATCTCTCCTACGTGTCATCATTTTTTTTCTGTAATGATTGCGCAACCAATTTTTTCAGCACACATTTATTTAGCTTGGGAGTATAGATGTAGATGTTCGTATATGACTACACTTCATAGATGTTTATATATAAACTTAAGCTTGTCGGTTCAACAAGTCTAGTCCACACTTGTTGTTGGAGGTCTCAACCGAAACAGTTCAACGGGAAAAAAGAAAAGGCGCTTACTAATCATGCTGAAGACATGCTTCGTCAGGTTCCAGCATCACATCTAACGTTAGGCGAGCTGTTGCTGTCACCCGCCACTACAACCACCACCTTGTGGGTGGCTACGTCCCCTGCAACCAACGGAAGCTGCCAAACCTAACACACTAATTAGCCACAATCAGTCCCATTTAGCCTGCAGACTGTAGAGCTCCGCGCCGCTCAAATCACATACCGATACCAGCAGAAAATGGATCGGCAACTCCGGCTCCTCCTGCTCGCCGCCGCACTCGTAGCGTTGCACGGTGTGGCTGTCGTCGCCGCCTCGTCCGCCGGCGCTGCTGCGGTGCCCGGGCTGCACGTCCTGCGGCGCGTGGAGGAGGATACCATGATGAGCGGCTTCGAACTGGGCGAGGATGAGGCGGCGTACCCCAAGAGGCGGGTTCTGCAGGGCGGCGGGTCCATCAGCTACGGCGCGCTCGCGGCGAACAAGGCCGCCTGCTACGGTCCGTGCCCCGCCCGCGGGCAGCCCTACAACCGTGGATGCCAGCAGATCTACCAGTGTCGTGGCTAAGATGCCGCTGCTTCGATGTAGTGTACTTTTTCTTCCCGCAAGGCCCGGTGTTGATCTTTGGTTGAAGTGTAAGTGTGTTCCATGTGTGGCCTTCTCTAGGCTATGGCAGTTCATGGTAACGCCCGTCTTGTCTTATTTATTAAGTTTATTAAATTACCAAGACATAATATGTGGATGTGGTCCAAAAGGATTGTGAATAATGTGCCGTTGCGGTCGATTTTCATGTCGTCTGGTGTGGATTTGATCACACCACGTCTGTTTTGCTGTTCTGACTGTGATTCAGCACGATACTGTAAACAGTGTTCACGTTTGTAAATGTGAGGCTTTCTGTGACGGGCGTTCCACATTTATACGGTAGTTATACGATTTTTTAATATAATGAGTTGATTGTATTAGTCACCCAGCTTTGGCTTAAAAAAGGAGTGATATAGCTAAATTAATATAAGTAACAACCAAAGGAAAAACAAGTACTCGATGGAACATATTATTGTTTAACCACCCATGCGACACCACAATGATTGGAGATTTGAGGGCCTGTTTGACAGGCCTCCCCTAGATCAAATTTTCGACCACATTCAACTCGTGCTGCTCAAGAGCCAGCCAAACGGAGGAAAACGGATTCGGCTCCTGCTGCATGGAAGCGCTTCTGTGCTTGGACCTGGGAGTCAAAAGCCACAAACACTACCAGAAAACTGATGTTTGCCGAGTGTCCCACTCTTTACCGAGTGTTTTTGCTCGGCACTCGGCAAACAAAGCCTTCGCCGAGTGTCAAACAAAATACACTCGGCAAAAATAGTGTTTACCGAGTGCCATAAAAAATGACACTCGGCAAATCCAATTTTGCCAAGTGTATTTTATGTGGGTTTGGGTTTGCCGAGTGTTTTATTTTGTACTCGGCGAAAAAATATTTTTTCTTTCTTTTTCACCTTCAAATGTGGTATGTTTTTGTATTTGTTCGCTATATATTTCATCATTTAATTACATTTAAAATAATATTTGAATAAATTCAAATTTGAACTACAAGTTATATTCATGTTATTTAGCTTAATTTGAGACCTTATCCATGAAATAAATTGAATTTCAGCATGTATTATCTAAGAAATATGATTACTAACCTGCGTTTGAATGATTTTTAAATTGTAGAAAAAGAAAATAAAGTCTAAAAATCATGAGATTTGTCATGATGTGACGATATCACTAGTAGAACCTACGATAAAAATAGAGAATGTTTCGTACGAGTTATCATATATGTTGTTTACAAAATTGAGAAAACTCCGAATAAAAACCTTAGAGCTAAGAATGAATCCTTAAGATTTAAAGTCAAGGTGATGTTTGATATGAATTTGACATCAAATCATTTTGTATAGGTATTAAATCATATAAATTGTGTCATGTCAAAAGTTGGCTAATTTTAAAATTTATTTGCTATTTTTTTGAAGTACACAAAAAACTATTTGTCGAGTGCCAAGAAAACACTCGGCAAAGAAGCTCTTTGCCGAGTATTTTCTCTGCACACTCGGCAATGGCGCCACATCACTAATCCGTGTACTGCCTCCCTATTGGTCCACTCCCCTCCATTCGGATGAGTATGCAGCTCCTCCTCCTCCTCCTCCTCCTCCTCCTCCTCCTCTCTCTCTCTCTCTCTCTCTCTCTCTCTCTCTGCCCCCTCCCTCTCCATCGATTACGCTGTCCCTCCCTCTACTCTCTAGACACGCTCGTGCTGCCTCACTCCGTTCTCCCTCCCACCGGCTACCTCCTCCTCCTGCCGGATCAAGCACCGTCCCCCCCCCTCCCCCCGTCGTCGATCGAGCACCACCGGCCACCTCCTCCTCGCGTCGGATCGAGCACCACCGGCCACCCGCTCTGCGCGCCGGCCATCCGCTCCTCCCACCGGATCGAGCACCGCCGGCCACCTGCTCTTGCCGCAAGATCGAGCGCCGCCGGCCTCCTCCTTCTCTAGCCGGATTGAGCGACGTCGGCCCCCTCCTCCTCGTGTCATACGAGCACCGTCCGGCCCCTCCTCCTCCCGCCGGATCGAGCATCGTCGGCCCCCTCCTTCTTCCGCCGGATCAAGCAACATCGGATCGAGCGGGGGTGGGCTCGGGCGGCAGCTTCCCCGACGGTGTACGGCGGTTGCGGTGTGGGGCGGATCGAGCAAGGGACGATGGTGCGCGACGGCCACATACGGCATGGCATGGTGGCCCCGGCGAGGGCGTGATGGCGCACCCGCACGGTAGCTAGCGGTGTGGTGGGCCCGCTAGCGACGGCGGCATGGACCGGTGCTCCAATTTTTTTATTTTCTCGAAAAATGTTTGCCGAGTGTCAAATCTAGCACTTGGCAAATGCTTTGCTAAGTGCACGAAGGATTGCACTCGGCAAACGGCATTTGCCGATACGAGCTATGCCGAGCCCTGTTTGTTGAGTGTGGCACTCGGCAAAGACTTTGCCGAGTGCCCGTGACACTCGGCAAACGAGTGATTCTCCTGTAGTGAAAGGGCCCCTATGGCATGGCTCATAAAAAAATAGATTCTTCACAAAATGGATTCTTCAACAAAATGGATTCTTAACCAAAACGGATTCTTGAGGTGTCCGGCAAAACGGACTCTTATGTTTTTTGCTACCAAAACAGATTCTAAGAATGATTGAGGAGTTGAAAGAGCTACGTTTTTAGGGGTTGTTTGACATGGATTCTCAAAGAGCTCCTGGACCAGCTTTTGCTCCTCAAGGTAAGAATCCAGTCATATAGTTTTGTGGTATATAGATTCTGCTTCTAGAATCAAAAAGCACTTCTCGAAAATGAACTATGATCCAAAACCGTTAAAAATACAGCTCCTAAAGCCCCTCAGTCATTTTCAGAATATGTTTTGGTAGCTAAAAGGATAAGAATCTGTTTTGCCACGTCAAGAATACATTTTGGTAAAGAAACTGTTTTAGTGGAGAATCTGTTTTGGTGAAGAATCCATTTTGTGAAGAATCTGTTTTTTTTAGGAGCCATGCCAACGGGGCTCTTCAGCTTTGGCTCCTAGTTCATTTTAAAAAAGTGCTTCTTAATCCTAGGAGCAAAATCCGTTTTGAATGAAAGTGTTTGGACAAATTCTTGACCCTAGGAGCAAGATTTGTTGTAGGAGCAGAGTTGAGCAGCCCTGCAAAACAGGGCCAAAATCGTAGCTCCACATGGCTCCATCCCACCATTCACGAAGTCACCCTGAATTTGCCCCTATTCTTGGTCGAATCACAACAAAATTGCCACTCGAAGCTCACCATGTTTGAATCCTTCTCTCGTCTCCAAAATCTGAAAAACAAAAAAAAAATAGACGCCAAGAACTAATGGCAGCAGCGGCGCCCCCATGAATCTCCTCAGCCACCCTTCTTCTAGCGGGAAGGACAACTCCCTTGTGGCTGCCATGCAAGGAACTGGGGGTGGAGGACCGGGTGGCCTCCACGACGAGCATCGGTCTCAATGCCATGATCCAAATCCACTCGCAATAGGGGAGGGGCAGCGAGAGGAATCTACAAGATTGAAGAAAACGAGTGATACACATTTCTTGCCTATTGATGGATTTGGATGTTTGGATCAAATCCAACATGCCAACGCCATGTCCATGAGGTGCTCGAGAGAAGAGGATAAAGACGATTGGTGCTCTGCTCTTTTGATTGGACTGTATCATTTTGCAGAAAAACCCTTTCATATATAATTTTTAGATAATGATTGGTCCGTGTCATTTTGCAGAAAAATCCAACGAGGCTAAGAAAAAATTGTTTTTCATATAGAATTATATTTTCACAAACATCATAAATGAAATTTTGGTAAATAAATTGGAATGTAAAGAATGTAATTTGTTTTGCTATATCAGTCAATGTGATGATGCATGACGCTGGTTCATATACTTGTTTGTGCATGATATTGAAATGTGCATGACCTGAAGTCATGCCTAATTTCTCCTTTTTTCCTTTTTCTTCTATTTTCTGGCGTGTGAATAGTGTTTTCGTCAATACGCGTATTATGGACTTTGTTTTTCTTCTACTTTATGTTTAGATATGAGAATCTGCTTCAAGAATCTGTTTACGTAAAGAATCTGTTTTGATAGAGAATCCGTTTGGTGGAGAATCTAATTTTGAGGAGCCCTACCAAAGGGGCCCCGAATATCCGCATCATCTCAAAACCGCGACACAAGAAATCAATAATTGGAGAATGATTGTAAGTTACCAAAGCCACCATGTTATGACCCCAAGAGTCACTTGTTAGCCACCATGAGTAGTCGGTCCTTACAACGCCACTTCTAGGCGGTTGCCACCAGCGTTAGCATGCAATCTATAAGCTACGTCCCAATTCCTCATACAAGGAGAACATGCCAACGATGCCACCGATGCAGTTAGTGATGCCTCATTTATCCAATTCCTTAGAGCATGGGAAGAGAACTGGCCACCAATGTCTACACAAGAAAACATCTTATTCCATTCAAAGTAGACTTATAGTGGTCGTCGGTGTACTCGGTTCTAAAATAAGAGATTTGCTATGAAGTAGTTGACTGGAAATCCACTTATCTTCCAGTCAGATTTCTTCACCATTGGATCGGATTAAACGATTGAAGATCGTCTTCAACCTCAACGGCGGCCGGCGGAGGAGGGGGAGCACGACCGACGAGTGGTAGTGACGGCGGCGAGCTTTGGCAGCGGAGCGCAGGTGGGGTGCCGGCGACAAGGGTGCCACCGCATCGCCGGTAAGTGGATTAATGCCGACGGCTTAGGATGGGGGATTGCCAGATTTCCATGGCGGTAGCGCCGCCTTGGCCGCGGGTAGGAGGCGGGGCGGCTAAGGAAGGAGGAGGAGGAGGATGTGGTGGTGGCTGGAAGTAGAAGATGAAATCGTGGCCCTTGATTGCAGGTCCGATGGTGGGAAAATCTGATTGGAGATTAGACAATTTTCCAATTAACTATTAGCTTGACGGACCCATAAAATAAAGGGAATAATTGCATAAACCACCCTATATGTTGCTTGAAGTTTGAGATTCTCACCCTTGAATCATTTTCTTGAAAATACTATTCACATGATTTAGTTGTAAAAACCACTCCAATTTGCACATGTTTAATTGACTCAACTTGTTTTCAGTCCTTTGAATTAGCTAATGGCATCCATATCAATCTAACAAAAATTCAGAAAATATAATCTTCATATGTTTTAGGGAATATGCAAAAAGGAGAAAATTTAAAATTTAGATGATGTTCATAGAGGTTTGAGACCTGAAAGTGATTTTATGAAAATAAGATAATATAACTCATTCATGAACTTTCAAAATAAAGACTCACTAAAAATGTAATTAATCTTAAACATAGTTAACTTGATTTTTTTATTGAATTTATATGTGCAAAAAACACATGAAATTGAATAAGCTTGTGCAGATTGGGTGGTTTTTGCAAGAAATTCTTATGGGTGGGTATTTACAACAAAATAACCTTTGGATAGGAATAACTCAAAGTGACATATAGGGTGATTTTCACAATAACCCTAAAATAAAAGCTCCCAAAATCACCTTGACCGCCTCCTCCGTCAAAGGGGCCCATCCATCTGGGCCCACGAGAGGACCTGCAACGGATAGCTCCTGACTGGCCCACGATTCTATGCAGCGTCAAAAAAAAAAAAGGAAAACAGGAGCTACATGCCTTAATAGGTTCAAAAAATAAGTTGTAGAAGAAACTTTAATATTTAATTTGAAACACCAAAACTTTGAAGCATGCCAAAATACAACTTATGAAAATAAAACAACTAAAATTTGTAACTAGTGGGATACAAGTTTTCTTAATCTCTTTCCTGTTCCTGTGACAACCTTTTTTGGTCAAAAAACTTACTTCTATATATGTAACCTTTTGTTACCATCAGTAGACCCATAAGTTTACTTCTTTTGATGCTTTCTGTTCAATTTGTGGGAACCTGACTGCATAAATAATAACAACTAGTTGATTACCCCGCGCGTTGCAGCGGGATTAAAAGATATTAATTTTTAGAATTACAATCTTGAACTAATAAGTAGTTAAGTGACTAAGAAAAACATAATCATATGCGGCAGAGAAAGAATTCACGTTTATGTCTCACTTAAGTGTTGAATCTTCTATATATAATTGTTCATTGGAAAGTAAAAGGGAATGGAATATCAAATAGTTGTAATGTATACATATAATGAAATGATAGAGGAAAAACAATTTTGTATTAATGCTAGAACACAAAAACTCTATATAAAAGTGAATCAGATCAAGAACCTAAAAACACCTGTGATAGCGGTTTTATTAAGCTATTTTAATTTGCAACATAACCCAACTAAATTTTATGGATAATAGAATGATGCGTATAGTCTAGACAGACCTTGCGATAGAGCCAAATTGATTCATTGTCCTATGACCTTAAAGAGATTTGAGAGGAAGCGCATTAATAAAACATTATAAAGACCAAGCACTGTGTAAGGCAACATGTTATGTTACGTGCTCCAACACAACAGCTATAGGGATAAAAAAATTATAATTGCTTCTGCTAAGTATGATGATGATCGTGTGGCTAGAAATAGCCAAGAAAATCATATAAATGGTCTTAATCTTTAAGACTCATTTTTTATCTAATGGTTGAAATTAATTGGGATGATGTGGCGCAACGTGGATTGAGAGATATAGTCATTAAAACCTCCTAGTGGGTTGCGTCTTTTATATAAAATTAGTTTTCAGATGAAGGCAAATTTCTTTTCATCAAGAAAATGAAACTATCTTAAACTCTACAGACGTGTACATATTGGACTCGGTCTGCCACATAGGAAGCACGCACCACACAACGCACAAGTAAGCTATTTTTTGTAGTGATTGTGGGCATAAATGATAAAAATAAGTAGTGCCCTACTTGTGTCGAATGTCCTTAGAACTTACCAGAGAGAGAATAAGCCATCATTATTCATATCTTATTTTTGCAAATTCTCACCATTTATCTTTGTTGATGAATGGTAGATAGTTGTAATCTACAGGGCATTATTATGTTATTAGATCTGTAGAAATGAACTCTGCAGGTGACTGCGTTTATCTTTGAGACTAGCGGCGGTTGATAGAATTTGGGTCATTCATGGGTCCATGGTTTGACGCGGGGCTTAATTAGGCCTGTATTCTATTCATGATGAAACGAGACTATGTTAAATGATCATCATTGTAACCTCTTAATCTTTTTCACATATATATATATATTTATTGTTAGAGCTGTCTCTATACCAGGTAACGGAAATTTAGTTAAACCTTAGTCACTCTTTTGAGTCATTGGATATGTGTGAAAAAACTGTTCTATGGAAAAACGGAAATATTCCAGCTAGGATCTAGTTGTTCCAATTGTACCATCTCATTATTCTACCTTTGAACAATACATTTGAATTGTTCCGAAAAATGTGACTTAACCAACTGAATAATTTCAGCTAGCTTAGAACTAGCAAATCTGTACTCACTACTAGAGAAGCGGCCTTCTGTGATAAAATAGAGATGTCACCGATGTTAAAATTTTATCATAGAAAGGTTTCTGTTACAAAGGTATGACGGAACCTGTACTGTCACAGAAAGTGCGTCACTACTGTAAAGTTGTGATGTTCCTTAACGTGTATGTCATAATTCTGTTTTATGATGAAATAAGATCGTCACAGATTTATGACGAATCTTTGACATCACAAAGCTCTATTATGAC
This sequence comes from Chloris gayana, assembly GCA_031894775.1. Classification (NCBI taxonomy): domain Eukaryota; kingdom Viridiplantae; phylum Streptophyta; class Magnoliopsida; order Poales; family Poaceae; genus Chloris; species Chloris gayana. Next base: position 64,744 of record JAUNZO010000170.1, on the reverse strand, counting down.
GAAACTCGAGCTTCTATGGTAATTTGGGCTACGTTTCAGCCCAAAGGATCGATTCTAGTTGACACTCAAAATCATTTGGCCCAATAACGTAATTTGGTCCAATAAATTTAGGCCAGACAATAATGGACTCTAGCTAATTTAGTCCACTATTAGCTACAACGCATTACTGTCTCGGTTAGCTTGAAGATTTGGGCCCGTATGAAAAGTGACATTTGGGCTAACTTTTTGCGTAATTCGTATTTTGTTAGAATTTAATTTGAGCCTAGGTTGTGACATAATTTTATTTATGTCTATTTGGGCCTGTTAGAGAATTGGGCTTGATACCGGTTTTCTTTATTTGGGCTGAGTTTCCTGACATAAATATTTATCGAATAATTTTAATTTTCAACAACAACTATACATAGCCCAAATCTGCAATAGTAAATGGCCTAATTGGCCCATTATTTTTGGCTTAAATATCGGCTTTATTTGGGCTAGCCTAGATGATACAGTCAACTGAACGTCATAAAATGTGCTGTTGGTGACGTTTTCTGCTATTGGCACTAAAATTATGCCACGGAATGTCAGATTTCTTGTGGTAACTATATATATTTGGCCAGTAAAGTAGCTTGTTACTAGTATATTCCATCCGCTTTTATATAGATATCAAGCGAAGCAATAGCAGATTCGGTCATGTAATTATTGTTGAGTGACAAATTAACCAAGACAGGGCATGTAAACACAAATCAATTTATTTATTTATTCAAGAAAACGTATTTTTCTAGAAATAAAATGCTACAATGGCATGGTTTATTCAAGGAGCAAACTAACCCAGACAGTGTTGGTGAATTATGGATAATTAAAACGAAAATAATACTCCTTTTTTACTAAATTGTTGTCGTCATTGATTTTTTTCATGATATTTGACTTCATCTTATTCAAAAAATTTCGTCAAATATAAAAAGTTATATGCTATATTTTAAGTTTCTTTAATAATAAAATATATTTTAACAAAATATATTATATTTTTTAAACTTTATTTGAATAAGACAAACGGTACATAAAAACAAGTCAACCGTGACAATAATTTAATAAATGAGTAGTACATAACATGACGGATAAAACAGCGGTAATATACCTCCACGCCAGAGGTGATGTTGTTCTCGATAGCCTGCAGCGGCTCAACAGCTGGACGAATGCGGATCGCAAGCAAGCCTCGGCCTTCTTCTTATTCCTCTTAATCATCGTCTGCTTTCGGCGCCGGCCCGTGTGGGTTCTCGGCTAACTTGTTGGCCTGCTCGAGGACCATGTAGGTGTGGATGCGGGGTTCAAATCCTCTACACTGGAGTTTCTAATGTAGAGGTGCTACAGATAACTGGCATTAGCAGTCATCCGGAGCCATCCGTGCAAGATCCAATGGATGAAATCTAGAGTCTACAGTGCGGATAAAACAATAGAAAAGAGTGCTACAAGTAAACCATACCCCTGTCGCTACAGTGAGTCGCCACAGTGCTAATGCAGAGAGCTTTTCCCATCTCACGAATTACTGTAGCAGATGCTACAGCTCTCTGCATTGAGACCTCTACAGCAGAGGATATGCACCCGTGGATGCGTGGATCGCTTTCAAGACAGGTCTTGATCGGGAGGCCGTATTGGCAGCTCCGTCTTTGACTCTCCATTCCGCCGAGCAGCTACGGTAGCAACGTATTGAGACTTGCAGTGTTGTGTTGGCATTTTCCTTTTTGGAATCCTCAAGAGGTAGGCGTCCATCCGTGGCCGCCGTGACGTAGGGTAAAGACGTACTCTTCTTTTTTATTATTTTTTGAATGATACAAGGAGCAAATTTAACTTGCTTGTTTCTACAACAGTGCACGCGTAGAGGGAAAAAAAAAGACGACCATCAAGTTTCCAACGCCTGCAGGATAAACATGAGACGACGACGCCTTTGCAAACAGGTAATTAACTGACTTCACACACATACACATATACAACACCCACAGCCGCTTTATTCTTCAGCTGCCGCGCTTCATCACACATACTGGCTGGGATGATAATGCTGGCTTCTGCTTAGTGCTGGCCGGGCAGCTTCTCCTTGATCTTCTCCATGATGCCCTTCTTCTCGTGGGTCCCCTCCGTCGTGCCGTACGTGCCGGTGGTTCCAGTACGGCCCGGCGCGTACCCACCGGTGGCCGTGGTGGTGTCGTGCTGCTGGCCATACTCGTCCTTGTGCCCGCCGGGGAGCTTCTCCTTGATCTTCTCCATCACCCCCTTCTTCTCGTGTGTTCCCTCCGGGTGCGTGCCGCCGCCTGTGCCCATGCCGGTATACGCACTGTCATGACCATAGCCGCCGGTGGCCGCCGGCTGCTGGTACTGGCTGTCCTTGTGGCCGCCAGGGAGCTTCTCCTTGATCTTCTCCTTCATGCCCTTCTTCCTCCGGCCTCCCATGCCGTCATCCTCAGAGGACTGCACGAGTAGCGTACTCAGTTTACTAACAATTAATATTATGTATGAAAAGGCAAGTAAACAATTCTGTGCGTGGTGGCATGCGTAGTGGTAAGCTGGAAAACTAAACAAATTGAAGGTGATGAGTTAGAAACGCACCGAGCTAGAGCTGGAGCTGCCTGAGCGGCGGAGGATACCACCGGTCTTGTGCTCAGCGCCATGGGTTCCGGCGATGCCGGTGCCCACGCCGTGGCCGGTGCCGTGGGTACCCAGACCCGTAGCTCCATGCATGCCGGCGGCTCCCGTGCCTCCAAGCATGCCGGTGTGCCCGGTACCATGAGTCCCGGTTCCCATTCCTCCGAGCATGCCGGTGTGCCCATCAGTGCCCAAACCTCCGGTTCCGTGGGTCCCTGTTCCGGTAACCCCGTGCGCACCAGTGTGGTGCCCGGCACCCAACCCACCGGCATGGACGCCTCCTGTGATGCCGTGCCCGCCATGACCGGTGACATGGGGTCCGGTACCTGTTGGCCCGTAGGCTCCTGCTCCGCCAGCGTCGTGGATGCCGGTGCCGGTGGCTCCAAAACCCGGCTGGCCAGAACCGCCATAGCCCCCGGCATCGTGCACCCCGGTTCCGGTGGGGCCGTACCCGGCCTGCCGGCCGTACCCACCGGCAGTGTCGTTAACGTCGCCAATGCCGGTCCCGTACTCGCCGGTCCGCCCCACGCCATGGGCGGCACGGGTGGCGGTGCCGTACTCACCAGTCTGGCCCAGAATGCCGTGGTGGCCGCCGGGGATCGGGTTGCCGTACTCGTCGACGCGGGAGGCCTGCTGCTCGTGGCCGTGCTGCTGGAAGTGCGCCATCTTCTCTCTCTGTTTCTCTCGCTGTTTTTGTGTGTTGTTTGACCTTGTCAAAAGCTCTGAACGCAAGTGCCAACTCGATTTCGATGTGACGGGACAGCAGTGCCCGACGGGAATTATATAGAGCACGGGCGTGCAACGTGGTGCCACAGGCAGCTCGACACGTTACGGGTACACGTGTGCCTGCATGCAACGCAGCGGACGAGGCAACAAGCCGTGTGGCCGGCGCGTCGGGGTTCGCACACGGACGCGTGTCTTGGCCGGTTGGCAGTGTGTCGGCCGTGGCACGTTCAGGGCTCTCGGTTTCAGTTCTATCCGTATCCGGACGAAAACGCTCGGTTCGCCGGCCAACAGTCCACGCGATCCGCTTGGATTCTTGCTCATGGAAACAAGGTAGATGACTTCGTTGAGTGTGTCAGATTATGAGATCGGCTAGATTGGAATTGGACTGACTCGGCACAGTACCAGTAGAACCAGGCTTGCTTCATCGTCAAGTTAACTACTCCCTCTGTCCCTTAATATTTGATGTTCTACCCAATTTCATCAAAATCAAGGCATCCTGACAAGCCTACCGTCCTTCTTCCCTTCTCTCTTCTTTTACTCAGCTGCAGCAACGATGTGCTCCCATGTGCGTAGGCCCCGCAGCACAGAGTGCTACTTCGGTCCAATGAGAGGCTTTTGCTACTTTCTTTATTCATTTGGAGGTAGGACAGAGAGACAACAATACAGAGAACAGAGGGAAACAAACAAGACAGCGGAACGCAGAGAGCATCGGAGATCGAGAACGTCAAATAAATTGAGATTTTGAGATGAGGATAGGACGTCAAATAATTAGGGACGGAGGGAGTACAAAAAGAAGTTCTAAAAAAAGTTAAATATAAAAACGGGGTTAGGCTAGGAAATGTAATACTCCCTCCGTCCCCGAGTAAGTGTCGTTCGGGCCAAAAATCAAGTCTCGCGATAAGTGTCGTTTTGGCCCGATAGCCCACACTCCATCGACAGCCTCCTCCCGGGAGCACATCGCTCGCCCCTCCACGCCCTTCAATCCATGGCGAGCAACGCAGCGGCAGCCATGAGAGGTCGTCCCCTCCCTCGTCCCCCAATCCCCACCCCTTTTGGCGACGGATCTGCTCTCTCGTCCACTCTCGAGGTTCCCCGAAACGCTCCTCTCTCCTCCATGGCGGGCGCCCGCCACGGCTCCTCTGCTGCCTCGTCCCCCAAGCCCGGTTCTCTCCCCCACTGCCGAGGTTCTCCCACGGCGCACCACTTTCCTCCATGGCGAGCGGCGGCGTCCCGGTTCGTCGTCGTTGTTCCGCTCTACGATTTGGGGCGTGCGGCGGTGACGGCGGGCTGCGGATGTCGTGGCCGTCGTCGACCTCCACCGGGGATGCGCCGTGATGCCCGACTCCGCGGTCGTGAGCAGCGTCGTGGCATCCGGTGGCATCGGGTGGAGCAACGGGAGCCGAAGCTTGGTGTCGATATTGTTCCGGACATCGAAGGCGGCACCGACGAGGAGGTGGAGTTCATCCTCGCCTCGGATGAAGAAGGTGGAGTGGTCGGGTTGGACTCGGCTGCCGAAGACAGCGAGGTCGTCCCGAGAGACAAATCCGCAAGACCCTGTGGGCTTGAACGCCAACCAAGCAACGAGGTTGTGGGGTCGATCCGGACGCGAGATCGATGATGAATCTCCAACGAAGTGAAGAAGACAACGAGCAAGGTAATCTTCGATATCAATGAAGACTTTGAGGACTTCCAATTGAAATGGATGAAAATATATTATCTAGAACGTACTCACCCTATGTTGGATGCTTTGATGGGTTAAAAAAATAGGCATGCCTCGTGATGAATGCTAACAAGTGCTTATGCGTGGTTGAAGTGAATGTCTGTGTGCTTTTGTGTAGCTGAACTAGTACTATGTCAATGCTAGGTGTCAATCGGTGCTTTTGTGCTAAGAAGCATTTGTAGGTACTGTTGAATTGTGTAGCTGAACTAATACTATGTCAATGTATCTGTGATGAATACTAGTGTGTTGATATTATGAACAATATCATGTTTATTGCTTCTTTGATTGTTCAAATAATTAATAGATAAAGATTAATTGAGGCACAAATCACAATATTGGCAGCATCTCAAATATAACTAAACCTGGTATATTTACATTACATCATATAACGTGCTAATAACACAAAATCAGGGTGCTGTCTTGAACAAAATAAATCTAGAAACATCACTGTCATTGCATTCCACAAACTAAAGCTTATGAGCCTAAGAACCGCATGACATCATGGTACAAGCTGTGGGTCACGACTTAGCCTTCTAGGGAGAATGCCCAATGCCTCCGAGTCTTGCCTTGTTCATGTGAGGGATCTTATACCTGTTCCCTCCTCTAATTTTCATGACCTCAATCATACAGACCTTGTAAAGTTAGGAAGACTCTCCTCGGTAGATATGATTCATATTCATTGAATTTCAACAAAATATTTTCAATTAGCTCATCCATGTTTCTAGAATCGGTATCAAATGTAAGAGACCGTAGAGAAGCAAAGAACCCAAAGTCAAGGCGGTTCATATCCTGGGAATTTGGAGGCTGGTTCATGAGCCTTATATCAAGCCCGGTTTGTAATACTGCTGCAGCAAACACTTCATCATTAACTAGCACATGGGTTCTTGCATTGTCTTGTTGTATCCAGATTGTTTTGTTTACATGTTCTCTAGGCCACTTTGCTTTAATAGTCGGCAACACTTTAGTGATCAAATAAGATCGCATAGTATCTCTAACCACATTGATACTTTTAGTGACTAGTGTCCCTCTGTCCCTATTGCGGCTCCTCCTCTTCGCAGGTTCCTATAGACACATAGGAGTACATTAGTTTAAAATTTGCAAATAAATGACTTATTGCACATGTACAAATTCTTGGTAAGAAGGATGTGATACCTTTCTCACAAAAGGCCACACGCCTATCTTGCCACTAAAAGTTTCATTACCTTGTTCATCATACTTGGGTAAAGCAACCGTTGATAACACCATGACTTTCTCAATTGAGTTTTTGTTTTGCACAATTCTATGTGGATCCATCTCTCCTGGTAACATGTAAAAGTTTTTATTCTTTTTGTGGCATTGAACCATTTTTCATCTATGTGTACGATGTTGTCCATTTCAATGAACTTAGGTTCCGTAGGCAAGGTATTTGGGTCTAACATAGAAATGCACCACCTCAACCTTTCTTTCATGTTTGCTTCCTTCAAGTAAGGTTTCGGTGAATTGGAATGACGGCGTAGAAGTCCCTGTTTGAACCATCTATGCGGTGAACTTTTGGATACTCTTATCCCTGTTTCAACCTCTAGTGCTTTTGCTAATTTCCTTATACTTGTCCTCTTGTTCAAGGCAATATCACCAATCCTGGACAGATCAATTGGCAACCTTTTTCGACCACAATTTTTTGCCTTCTTTGAGGAAACATCAACCGGTTCACCACGTGCATGACATTTCTTTGCAGCATCCCATATGCGCTGAATTGTGCGTTAGGCTGTATGAAAATTGAGCTGCTACCTCCCTTGTGCTAGTTTTTCTTAATTTCCCGCGGTTACTTGTTGCAAGCAAAGCTTCATATATTTCTTGCCTTTCTCTATTTGTTGAATTCTTACGTGTGTTTGCCTCATTTACAATCTCATCTTCGCTTGCACTTTGATCTTCATCTGCATCTTCAACTACATCATCATCCGAGTCGGACAACTCCTCAATGTCAAAGTCAATGTTGATTTGTTCAAGCATAAACAACATAATCTTCCATGCCCTCAACTATGCCACTTAAATCTGCTGGCAGCTCGGTGTCCAAGCCAATCTCAACTTCTACAAGAACAGATAAGTATCCTTACACGAATTACTTTGCCATGTTATAATTATATGATTTGCATCACCAATAAGTTAATGATATCTCGCAAATAAATCTATGACGATAAAAAGGACTAAGGAGAGAAGTAAACTATTTTTTTCATAATTCTATGCCTAAATGCTTACATGCATGAGTTTATTCACAATGGTACTTTTATGATAACTAAAACTCCTAAGTTGAACAATTGCAACTATAAGTACTTTTACCTTGATTGTAAACTGCAGCTAGCTGATCCAATGCATCTTCTTGATTTGGTTGCTCACAGTTTAGATCAAAAGGAAGCTCAAGCATGCACTCGGACACGTTGCGGATTATGAGCTTCATCAGCCTGCACATCACCAGGATCATGAGGTGGACCTTGCTGGTTTGTTTCTTCTTCACCACTCTCTGCTTCTTCAACTGGCAAGTGGTTCGGATCAAGAAGCATGATTGGTTATAGAGAGATGGAGGATGAGCGACGATGTAAGTTGGTGTCTGGTTTGTACGAGACTTTTCTTTATATGGGCAAGGAGGATTTAGCTGGTCCTGGTTCTATATGTGTGGTCCTAGTTCAAATTTGAGTGGCCCCGGCGGTTCTTTTCCCTCTTGTAAAATTTTTGGTATGTGGTCCTGGCGGTAAACATTCCCGATGAAAAAATTATTTTTGGCGGGCATTGGGCTTTTGTCCTTTTGCTTGTGCCACATGATATTGGTGGTGCATGTGCTTGAGTGTAATGGTCTCCTTCAGTCACTTTTTTGCATTAAATAGGGGTGTGTATGTCTTTTACTCTCTCTCTTATTTTGCCTCTCTCAATCCTAGAACGTCACTTACTAGGGGACGGAGGGAGTATTAAACTGCAGCCAACAAGTTTCAAACATTTCACTAGTTTCTAGCCTTTCATTCTTTCTTTATGCTAGCTTGAAGAATAAGCCTTCTGGCGTAGTAAAATTTGGAGTTAAGACATTAAAAAATGGAGGAATCCCTCTTTGCCAGAATGAACTGGACGAGAATTTTGAATACAACTGTGTCTTTCGTCATTTTTATTCACTTTTACAGTCACAACAGGTACTATATGTAAAAGTCCCCAACACGGCAATACTTTTATTTTGTCCCTAGTACTATACGTAAATTGCAAGGGGACTTTCATTTTCCTTTGCAACAGATTCATGGGTCATGGGTGGACTCTGCTACATAGAGAAAATTGCAAGAACCACCCCATGAACTTGTTTCAGTTTGATTTTCCACCCAATTAATTGATATGTTGCAAAAGCCCACCCATCCAGAACTTGCAGGCCCAAACTCCTCCCACCACGCACCTGTGTCAGTTGATTCGGTATGCTTTCGCCAGCTTGGACTGTTGGGTCGTCGCCACATCGGACGAGTTGGACCGAAACAGAGGAATGGGCTAAGCCCAAACTGGTCGCACTCGCACCAATTGCTCTATGCGTTTGCCCAAAAAATTGCTCAATGCGTATCGCACGAGGAGGCATAGCACGCCGCCGCTGCGGTGTGAGCGAGACTGCGAGAGCCGGTGGTCCGTCGATTTGCGGCGGTGACCGTGGCGACGGCAGAGGCATGGTTTGGAGCGAGCAACAGAGACACGGGGAGTTCGCAGCTTGGCACGGAGCAGCAACAACGGCAGGGTCGCGGCCTAGTGAGGTGTAGCCACGCCACGTCCCGGCAGATGTTCAGCGAGCCCTTCTTTTTGAAAAATCGACCGGTGCATTGCAACAGGTACGACAACCCCTAAGAGCAACTCCATCAATTTACCTAAACAAACCTCAATCCTAAATTTTAGGAGGTGTTTTTTTTTAAAAAAATCCATCTCCAACAAACCTTCTAAATTGGTTCCTAAACTAGTTGGGCTCCTAAATATTCCCTCCAACCTCTGGAAATGAAAGGGTTCATTCCCTTCTCCTAAATTACAGCTGGCGATGAGACCCACATAATTGTCATTATTTCCTTTTCTTTTTCCCTTTTTCACTCTTGATCTCTCTTCTTTCTTTGTTCTTTCTCCTCCCCTTTCGCTCACTCGAACCCGATCGCCTCGTGTCGACTACCGCCGACAGCCGTCTGGCCGGCCGTGCCCGCCACCGACCATCGACTATGGCTAGCCGCGGTCGCTCTGCCGCCCGACGCCCCGCCTCCTCGACCACGGCCGGATCTCGCCCGCCCGCGCGTCGCCACCGTAGCCTCCCTCCCGGCTACCACCCTCCCACCCACGCCTCTTCCTATCGGCGCGCCACCGCCCGCCATCCGAGCCGCTTGGCCCCTCCTCCCGCCCCCGTCGGGCCAACGGATCTTGGCAGGCCGCCGGGCCTCCTCCTCCCGACCATCGCAGGTGTTGCGAGGGAGGGTGGCGAGGCTTTCTCGGCCTTGCAGCCCGGTACCTCTTGCCGCCCCATCTCGCCACGGCTAGCCTCGTGGACAAGGCGACAGCCTAGATCCGACCACCACGCGCCATGGCCTTTCGCCGTCACGGAGCTTGCCCGCTTGCCGATGACGAGGTGGCGCACAACTTATGTGAGCATAGACGTGCTCCGGCCGCTCGACCATGGCACGTGATGGCAGCTCGGAAGAGATGGCGCGACGACCATGGCAGGTCCTCGTCCTGCCCGTCTACCTCCACACCGCGCGAGAGGAGAAGAAAAGTGGAAAAGAGGAGGCTGACGTGGTGGGTCTATGTGTTTAAGGGCTCATAGGTTGGAGGCTCCGCTGGAGTTAGGATAAATTTTTCTAGCTCTCAACTATGGGGCCCAGCTCCTAAATAGTATTTAGAGTCTGAATTTGAGAGGTATTGCTGGAGTTGCTTTAAAACGATTTTGTTCATCGGCTATTAGCTTTTGGGTAGCCTTGTGCCACAAACGGCCGTGCGTGCTAATGAAATTGACCTTTATAGAAGATAAATGAACGACAATTTCTACTTGTAAGATTACGAGATTGGCTCTTCCAATGCCAATTTGTTCTAGTATTTCAAGACGTCATGACTCATGAGCCAAGGTAGAAAGTTAAGCTCGGTGCATGAATATGCATAACGTATGCCAAGTTTAGGAGCTGCACGTAGATCCATAGAGCATGACGTCATTCTGGAGATAGATTGATTTACAACAGCTAATGCTCTGAATTTTTGTTGTCGCTAATTGGTCATGAGCATTGATAAATAGATTTTTCCATTTGCAAATTTAACTTATTCTGTGCTCTTGTCTGTGCAGAAAAATACAAAGCAAGTCCTAGCTAACCTGATTGAAGAGAGGAAAAAGCAAAGCATCAACTGCGTCGCGTTGGTGATTTTAGCCGAACGAGGAGGATAATGACGGATGATCCTTGTCGCGACGTCGTCTTTGCAACCCCCACAGCCGCCGTGCTCAGCCTTCTACGCGGCTCCCTGATCTGTTTGTAGTACTATCGAAACGGGCCAAGCATCCTGACTCGAAGCACAGAAAAAATGGCTTGATCCAAGCCTGACACGACTCAATTAATTTCGTGCCGAGCCGGTTCGGTAAAATATTGTGTGCTATGCTTGGGCCGTGGGCATGGCCTGACGGGCGGTACAGGTAGCCCAGAGTCCCCGGGTTGGTTAATTGAAAAGCTTAAGGTTTTCTTGTGCACATGAAAGTATAAGTTCTTTGGTGATATGCGTGTTATGTTGCAACCTGTAGATACAGGGTTCAAATCCTAGCTAGGCTTGATTTTTCACCACCATTTCTTCGTCACTTAAGTATTAATTAGTCGCTTCACTACTAACAGGCCGAATTGTGTAATTGGGCTGCCGTGCCTGCGTGCCTAACATGCCAACTTCAGTACTAACAGGCCAAATTGTATAATTGGGCTGCCGTGACTTTTATCCTAACGTGCCGGCCCGACACAACCTGCTGCGGCTTTCTTGCCGTGCCGTGGGCTGAAGATGCGGCACAACGGGGGGCATAACACAACTCAGAATGAATTTTACGTCAAGCCAGCCCAAAATATAACGGACCGTGTCTGGGCCGGGCCATGTCAGGCGGCTCGTTTGGCCAACACTATTTGTTTGTGGTGCAGGCAGACCTAAATGACAGTTTCTTTTTTGCGCTATGTCAGCCCATTCCTCAGTTTCGGCCCTACTCGTCCAGGCTACCGAAAGTATGCTGAATCAGCTAACCATGCATGGTTGGGTTGTGTGTGTGTGTGTGTGGGTGGGGGGTGACTAAGAGTAGTTTATGGGATGGTTTTGTAATTTATTAAGAAACAGAACCTCCTATGTTCTAGTTTTCTTTTTTTTTCTTATTCCTTTGGGCTTAGCTAGAGTTTAGCATCTCATTAACACATCATAGGTCCTGTATGCGAACCAGTTGTTGTTTAGACTCTTGTCTCAACGGAAAGGCATACAACCTGCCAGTGTTGCATAAGAAATACATAGACTGTACAGGAAGATCACAATTTAAAACTTTTGCTGTAAGCTTGTCCAGAGCGTTATGTATTTGGAACAGGAGGAAACACCATGCATTGTATTGGTTGTATCTGTTTGTTCAGTTTCGAATGTTACTGAAGACTTCTTTTTGAACAAAGACGTGACTGAGCAATTGATAAGCTTTCTTTTTTGTGGCATCTACAAACAAATAATAAGAACAAAGACGTGACTGAGCAATTGATAAGCTATCATATTCCTTTGATGCAATTTCATTCAAGCAGTAACAATGTTAATTTAAACCAATGTTTAACCATGCCTAACAAACTGAAGACAAATACACATGAAAATTGAACGAATCTTTCTAATTCTGAGTCTTGAAAAACATTACTCGAAATGTTACAGGTAAGCTTTTTTTCCAAAAAAATCCTGTTTGCCGCCTAACAACTGTCAGCACTGGGGAAAGTCAGCAGGGGGCGAAGGAAGCGCTGTCTCCGCGGTCGGCCCGTTCTGCACCTCGAAAGCCATGGCCAACCCAATTGGCAGATGGGCATCAAAGTGGCAATGCATGATCCACATACCTGCAACCACACAAAACAAATATTAGCGAAACATTCACACTAATCCTCTCTCGAATTAAGAAACACTACCGATAAGGCATATGGCGAAACATCCATACAAATCCCCTGTATCAAAAAAATAAATAAATACCTGGGTTGTTGGCAAGAAAGCGGATGACGGCCCAGCCTCCGGGTGGTACAGCAAGCGTATTCCTTTCCTGTGGGTTGTGAAGGTTGTACCGTTTCACAGCTGTGGTCTTGTGGAAGTTGCCGAAACCCTGTGCCAGCACAAAGAAGTTGTGGCCATGGAGGTGCATCGGGTGGCTCTCCAGCGCCACGAGCGCCGTGTTCTGAAGCACCATCTCCACCGTGGAGTTGAACGCCACGGTCTTCACCTTGGTCGACTTGGTTGTTATGTCGTCCACGGCATCTGGTGGCTTGGCGTAGTTGAACGCAGAGGTCGGCTTGTCCGGGAAGTCCCTTGTGTAGACGCCAGCAGTCACGTTCCTGTAATGCGCCTCAAGGAGGGACATCCTGGTGGGGAGCACGAACGAAGCATTGTTCATGCTGGCTGCGAACACCGTCTGGTTGCGGTCGCAGCGTGTCTGCTCTGGCCGGCACGCCGCGGAGCCAAGGCCAATGGTCACAAACATACGGGTGTCCACGGTGACGGGCACGGTCGGGCGGCCGCCCGGGCGGACGAGTGCGGTAAGGCTTGCCAGGAACCGGTGCGCTCTCATCTTATCGGTGAACGGCGGCATCCGGGGCATCGCTGGGCGGCTCCGCTCAGCCCTCGGTGCGCCGGCGTACTCGAGGATGCCGGTCGCCATGGTTTTGCTGAAACCCAGGTTGGGTACTGCGCTCTGGTAGGGAGAAGACACCATGTAGTATCGTCTGGAGGGCGTAGCGTCCGTGACCATGAGCGCGTCCACGGTCTGACCCGGCGCGACGACGACGACGTCTGTTTTGTATGGTGTGGTGTAGCTGGCGTCTGCTGCAACAACGGTGAAAGTGTGGCCGGCCACCTTGAAGAAGAAGGGCGTGTTCACACCGGCGTTGATGATCCGAAGGAGGTAAGTCGAGTTGCTCTGCACCTTGAGCTTGTAGGTTCCTGTGGAATATTCGGAAAAGTTACTAACCTACTACGGATTTTTTATAGACGTACGTACGACACCAGTCAGTAATGTTTAAAGAGGATCAAAGAATGTCGTCTTACTGCGCTTGTGGTTCTTGCCAGAACAGCTGTACATGTCCCCCGGCTTGCCATTGATGGTGTATGCGTCGGCCTGATCCACCGGGGTGCCGGTCAGGAAGGCGTCCCGCTCCAGATCGAACACGTTACTGTTCCACCACTCGCCTATACAACAGATTGCTTCTGTGTCAACAATGTGACAAGAAGAAGGGAAGAGCGTTGCTTGTGCTGGTAGTTAATTAATTAAGAATTCGTACCGAGCATGACTATCTCTTCCTTATCCGGCTTGGGGAAAGGGTACCCCAGGTCGCCGTTGCGGGGCTTGATGACTATGGCGCCGTGGACAGTGGCACGGAGCATGGAGCTGTGCGCGTGCCACCACAGGGTGCCCTCCTGCCCGGTGGCGTTGTACCTGTATGTGTAGCTGCGGCCGGGGCGGATTGGGCACTGCGTCACCATCTCCGGGCCGTCAGCCCACTGCGTCCCTCGCTGGAAGAGGCCGTGCCTGTTCAAGAGAGCAACATGTTCAGAATTCATTCAGATGGGGGTAACACGGCTCAACTGATACAGGTAGAGGGTTGCGCAGTGTAAATACCAGTGGACCGTGATGTTGTAGGGCGAGTTGTTGTTGACGTGGACGATCACCATGTCGCCCTCGTGGACATGGATGGTCGGGCCTGGCAGCCGGCGATTCACGGCGGTAATTATGGTTGCCGGCTGGCAAAGCTGGCTTATGGAGAAGTTGCCCACCTGAAGAGTGATTCAGACATTCAGTTTACGGTTCTGATGTAACGATGGCTTAATGGCTGTGCAACTTGGAGACGGCAGAATGTCATGCGCTGGATCCGAGTCATACACAATACTGTATGCTCTAGGAACGAACAGTATAATGCATTATAAAAAAAAGATGAACAAGATGGGACATTATATAGAGCATCCAGTGAGTTACATTGAAGGTGTGCTCCACGACGGCTGCACGAGCAGAGCAAGCAACCAGGGTAACTGCAAGATAGAGTAACCAGCTACGGCGCGCCATGTCCTTGACCTCGCGGCAAGTAACGCAACACCAGCTCTTTTGGGTAAAGAAAATCTCACTTCGTTACCACTCAAGCATTACCTCGTGCTACCTACGAGGATTCTATCTTCTGACATACAGCAAGAGGAAGATCCGTGTGTATATATGGATGTGGCATGCTGACTTGTTCTATCGGCACTGAGCATCAAGACACGAGAGATGCACCAGTATATCCCAGTTGCAATTTTAATTAATTTCAGTTCAGAGTTAAAATAAGTTCGCTGAGACGCTGAGAATGGTGTTTAGTAGGCACGGTCACACGTTGCTGCTCGCTACCGGCCAGGAGTAAAGTCACTGCTTCGATCATTTCGAGGGCGCCGGAGCGGTGCCGGATCGAAGGCCCCAACGGCATAGTAGCTGTAACTGAACTTCGCACGATTTGTTGGACTGGCTAGGACACGCGTGGGACCTGGGACGGCGGGAAAATGACAAGCTGGATCCGGATATAGCATCCAGCTGAAGCTCCCGTTGCCAGGAGCCCACAATTCTTACAATTTATATAAGTGTAACCTTCTGCACATATACCGAGTAGAAATTATATTTCAAATGGAGACTGACTGTTCGTTCGAATGGAGACTAATCATCAGCTAGTGCTTTTCAAAACGAGGAATTGCCGTCCATACAACAACCTGTACATCGAGCATTCAATCGTTGATCATTTTTACTTAACTGATTTCTTTTTTCATCGTGAAAGAATATTTGTCATAAATTTTCATAACTAGCAAATGTCGCTACAGGATTTAAAAAGTTTACAACAACTCTGCCAGTTGTGTAGACACTATACTTTATTAGTGAAAATACAATATATTTATCTATTATTTATATATATATAAACAAGGAAACGGAGCCACCACGTTCACTGTCAAGGCATAGAAATTCACACGTTAATCGAAGAAAAAAAGAAATAAAAAATTACCCATCACTGTCATTATAAAAATATTAGACTAAAATACCCCTTGGTCTAAGCCTTCGTATATCCCTGCATAAACTCCTTTGTAATCTGATCTACGAACATGATCCATCCACGGAGCCACCACGTTCGCTCTCAAGATCTAGAAATTTACACGCTAATCAAAGAAAAAAAAAGAAAAGAGAAATTACCCGTCACTACCATTACAAAAATATTAGACTAAAATACCCCTTGCTCTAAACCTTAGTATATCCCTGCACAAACTTCTTTGTAATCCGATCTGTACCTTAGACGAACATGATCCATCGTAGCTGCTGGGCAGCCATACAACAAATTGACGTGGTCACCTGTCCGTCTTGCAGTCGGCGGCAAGAATCCATACAGATAGTGGTCGCCGATCCCAGACTCTGCTAACGCTAATGACCATGATGAGTACTACACCGATTGAACACCCTGTCCGGCTGCCGACATTCACCATGGGATCATCGTTGTCCGTGAAAGAGCAGACCAAATCGGCACCAATGATCGTGATTTGCCTCCACATGGTTACTACGGAAACGCTGACATGTAATTAATCTTCAACTCTATTCTCACAGAAGATTAATTGAAGGCCTAGAAACGGGCCATCCGAGAAAACCAATCTCTCTCCCGCGTCACCTATCCAAGGGCAACACGGGCGGAACCCTAGCCCACACCCCGCCGCCGCCTCCCACTCCCCCTCTCCCCCTGCCTTGCCGTCGCCAGAGCACCGCGCCGCGTGTTGGTCGTAACTACGCACCCACTTATATACCGTAAAAGGATGATATACATTTATAGAACTTTTTCTTTAGACTATTTCAAGGTTTAATCGAATCCACAAGGACCAATGGGAATTGAATATTATTAACAGTAAAAGATCTAACCGAGCTACTGTTGGTTGTTGAGGCAAGGGTGTTTGTTTGTTGTTGTGTCGATCGACACTCTGGGTGAGTCGATCGATGCAGGATCTGTGGTGAGCCGATCGACATGGGGTCCGTGCTGATCGGCGCGCTGCGTGATCTGAAAGCTTAACTTCGGAGACTTTATTAGCTAAATAAGCTTATGTGAGTAACCAAATATCTACTGGTTGAGATCGTACTAGAAAGTCTAATTAGATAGCATCTTATTGGATAAATTATATAGATGAATTGCAAACATTAGATGAATAAGAACATCCGTCTTTCCGAGAGACCACCGGTTTATCGTTGCCGATGGCAATCCATTAATCGCTCGGGCATCTTACCCTACATGACTATCTAGGAGTGTTGTGCAAGCTTAGTGTTGGGGGTCTAGCACGATGCTCACATCGCGCGGGGTGAACGCCTCTCTCCCGGTATTTCCCACCGCGAAAGGAATACCCAAGTCTTTGTTTGTTACTTAACGCTATTCCCGCCAATCTTAGTGAGAGTGCAGGGAGCCCGGCGGAGAAGCGAAATGGTGGCACGAAGTGCTGCAGCTGGCCGCTTGACGCAAGGAGGGATGTGGTTTGGAGGCAAAGTCATCCAAGCCAGCTGGATCGGCGCCCGGGCAAAGCCGGAGCGCCTAGGCTTGACTTCGCACGAGCAGGTGCGCTCCAGCCTGGCACCGGGCGGGCCGCCAATCGCACAAGATCGGCTGGAAGGCCGAATTGTCCCTAGGGTTGCCGCCTCCTAGTTGTACCAAAGGTGGTTGACCGAGGGAAAATCGGTCTAGTAAAGTTGTGGATCCCTATGACTATAAAAGGAGACCAAGGGTCATTTGTCCGTAATCACCGAGTTAACTTCGCTATCAAGAGTCCCCCTATACTTCGCAAATTTTCGTATCTTGTGTTCGTTGTGATAAGCGCAACCTTACCTCGGCACTTAGTACACCAACATTGGTGCCCACCGTGCGTGAGCTCGAAGTCCAATCTCACGATGACTAGATCCATAAGAACCGCGGCGGCAGCTCAGCCACTTCAAGAGCTGCTAGCCGGACCATCGAGAACCACTTCGACATACTCGGGAGTAACTCAAAAGCCACCTTCGCGATGAAGTCGGGAGCCGGAGCTACCCCAGCCTCGAGCCCAAAAGCCGGCAGTAAGCGGCTCAATATCGAAGCAAGTCAAAGCCTGACACATCGGTTAATGGAAGAAAAGCATAAGCACAAAGAGTTGGCAAGCGAAGTAAGGCGCTTGCAGGAAGTAATGAAGCAAAGCAAGAAAGGCAAAAGAAGCAAATAACACGAAGCAAAAAGGTTCGTCGACATGATTTCAAGCACCTTCGTGCCCACCCTCGGCTGTCAAGGCCATCAAGGATGCTAGAGCAATGAAAAGCGATCGATGGTCGCATATGCCGATAACCTTCTCGGAAGTAGACCTAGAGCTCAAGAGCTTCCTATACGCGGACGCATTCGTGATCGAAGCTAACATTGACAAGCGGCAAATCAGCGAGTGCTCGTGGACAACGACGAGTCAAGCGGACATAATATTCTACAGCACATTCCTGAGAATGAGATATAAGGATGAAGACCTATAGCCATCCAAGCATGGCTCGTACGGTTTTGGAAGGAAACAAATAGAACCACTCGTAAAGATAAAGCTACTAGTATCTCTCGGCAACACAAGCAGCTCAAGGACATAACTCATCACCTTCCAAGTCATCAACCTAAGGTACCCTTACTTCACAAAACTAGGGAGGGCCATAATCAACACATTGAAAGCAGTGATTCACATCTCGTATCTCCGCATGAAAATGCATGCAAAAGTGGGAATCATTACGAGTAAAAGGAGACCGCGGCTCGCGAAGAACATAGAAAAGGGATTCACCCCAAAAGCGGTGAGCGCTCGCGCAATCGAAATACTCTCAAAAGAGCATATTGACGAGTAAGAAAACAGGAAAGTAAAGCCCAAGATAGAAAAAGTGTGAAGCACGAGAGAAAATAGGCGAACAATGAAGCAACACTAGTGCAGTCCGATGAGGAAACAAAATCAGTAATGCTGGACAAGCGGGTACTAGGGCGATCAGTCATTATAGAAGCAAGACTAACCCAACACGAAGAAAAAGATTACTCCGTCTCTTGCTAAAATACAAAGATGTCTTGACCTAGAGCTCAAGAGCTTCCTATACGCAGACGCATTCGTGATCGAAGCTAACATTGACAACTGGCAAATCAGCAGAGTGCTCGTGGACAACGACAGTCAAGCGGACATAATATTCTACAGCACATTCCCGAGAATGAGATATAAGGATGAAGACCTATAGCCATCCAGCATGGCTCCGTACGGTTTTGGAAGGAAACAAATAGAACCACTCGTAAAGATAAAGCTACTAGTATCTCTCGGCAACACAAGCAGCTCAAGGACATAACTCATCACCTTCCAAGTCATCAACCTAAGGTACCCTTACTTCACAAAACTAGGGAGGGCCATAATCAACACATTGAAAGCAGTGATTCACATCTCGTATCTCCGCATAAAAATGCATGCAAAAGTGGGAATCATTACAGTAAAAGGAGACCGCGGCTCGCGAAGAACATAGAAAAGGGATTCACCCCAAAAGCGGTGAGCGCTCGCGCAATCGAAATACTCTCAAAAGAGCATATTGACGAGGAAGAAAACAGGAAAGTAAAGCCCAAGACAGAAAAAGTGTGAAGCACGAGAGAAAATAGGCGAACAATGAAGCAACACTAGTGCAGTCCGATGAGGAAACAAAATCAGTAATGCTGGACAAGCGGGTACTAGGGCAGTCAGTCATTATAGAAGCAAGACTAACCCAACACGAAGAAAAAAGATTACTCCGTCTCTTGCTAAAATACAAAGATGTCTTCGCATGGTCCTCGAGGGACCTCGAAGGCATAAGAAGAAGCGTAATAGAACACACGCTGGAAATAGACTCAAGCGCAAAGCCGAAGAAACAAAAGTTGAGAAAAGTGTCAGAAGAAAAAGTGGAAGCCACAAGAGCTGAAGTGAAAAGAGTGCCCGATGCTCAAGTAATAAGAGAAGTCAAGTACCAGAAAATGGTTAGGAAATGTAGTTTTGGTGAAGGAAAAAAAGCAAAAAATGGAGAATGTGCATAGATTTCACGGACCTCAACACGGCGTGTCCCAAAGATGATTTCCCACTGCCAAGGATAGACAAGGTAGTCGACGCCATAACAGGAACCGAGATGCTATCACTACTTGACTGTTTCTCGGGGTACTATTAGGTCTGGATCAAAAAGGAGAACGAAGAGAAAACAAGTTTCATCACATCGTTCGGCACTCGCCTGCTTCGTGAGAATGTCGGAGGGCCTCAAGAATGCAGGACCAATGTGCATGACTTGATAGTCACAAGTTGCAAAAGAGAAGATCACATAGATGACCTCGCAGAAACTTTCACCAATCTCGGAGCGACGAAGTTAAAGCTTAATCAAAAATGCATTTTTGGCATGCAAAAAGGGAAAGTACTAGGATGCCTAGTAAATTCGAAGGGTATCAAAGCAAACCCAGACAAGGTGAATGCAATAATAAACATGCAGCCACCTCGCAACAAGAAAGATGCAAAAATGACAGGATGAATGGCAGCACTCGACAGATTAATATCAAAATCGGCAGAGAAAAGCCTAACCTTCTTCAAGATACTCAAGGGATCTGGAAAGTTCGAGTGGGGTGACGAGCAGCAGAAGGCATTCGAAGAGCTGAAAGAGCATTTGACAATGTCGATAAGGATGGCAAGTCCAGAGCAAGGCGAAGTACTCCTCCTCTACATCTTAACCAATCACTTCAGCGATCGGTGCATCCTTAGTGCAAGAGAAGAAAACTCAAAGCATCATCAATAAAAATTAAAAAGAGAAAGAGCTTTTCCAATAGATCCCAACTTACTTTGTAAGCGAAGCACGCGCAGGTTCAAAGCTTTTTTACCCATAAATGGAGAAGATTTGCTATGCAGTAGTAATGGCAGCAAGAAGACCGAGACACTACTTCGAAGCTCATCGGATAAGGGTCCTCACAAATCAGCCTCGTGAGCGACATCTTCGGAAACAGGGAGGTGTCAAGTAGAGTAGGCAAGTGGGCAATAGAATTATCGGAACACATAATCGATTTTGAGAGGCGAAGCATCGCAAATTCACAAGTGCTAGCTGATTTCATCATGGACTAGACAACCCTAGGTTACTTCGGCGAGGGCCCGATAATGGAAGCATTCTGGATAATACGGTTGTTGGCATGCTAAGCGAGTGAGGGTAATGCTCACTTAAAACACCGAACACGAGAAATGGAAAATGCGGAGTATAAAAGAATAAAGTGGCAAGATAACAACTCTTAGTATAAGCGAAGTCAACTTGCTGATTACATGTGTCTTTACAGGTGAGCCTTGGGCTCCCTTTATAGTCCAGGGAGCCACATTTTACAGGACCATTGTACCCATGGCCGAACGCCTCAACTCTACTATGAGGCGGTAACTCTAAGGGGCATTCGGGAAAGCCGGCCAAAACCGCATTGCTCGCGGCTTAGCCGGCTGCTTAGCTGGGACGCACTCCAGCCCTTCGCTCCGGTACTCGTTCCCGCGCCGCTTCGCCTCACCGGACGGTAGCTTCATGGGCCACGGGCCTTCGCACCACGGGCTTGGCCCCATCCTTGGGCTTCTCTTGACTTCGCCTCGTGGTACCTCCTTCGCTTCGGGTGCCTCGCGTCATTCGGCGACCTGTGCGCGCTGCTCGAAGACAAATGTTGACGATAGTGTGAGCAATATGTACCGGGGGTCCTAGGAGATTCCTCCGCGTGAAGCCCGGCTCGCTTCGGGCTCCCAACGGTAGCCCCTCGATGGGCGAGCTCGAAATGCGCGTAGATCGAGCACGGGCAATCGGAACTTCACCACGCGCACACAGGTGAGTGTGGGGGAAACGCCACTTCCCGAACACTTTTACTTTGCTTATTTGTTTTGGACCCGGTGGGCTCTACGTTTTGTCTGTTTGGCTATGTTTTTTTTTGAGCAATTGCTGTTTGGCTATTGTGTGCTTTGCCTTTTTCAGCCCACTTGTCATTTTTGCTTTCCTTTGAATTGAATGCTCTGCGGCTGACAATGGCGGTGCCGCTTCCGCTCCTGGTCGCTAGGTTTTACAGCCCCCTATAAAAGTGTGGTCATGCGCCCAAGATTTTCTACCCTTGACTTGGAATCTTGGTTTTTACTCGGTTGTTTGGTTTTCTTCGCTCGGAGCTTCTTCTTCCTTTGTCTTCTTGTTTTGTCTTTGGGTTCGCATTTATTTTTAAGTTGGCCTTTTCTGAAGTCTTCGTTGCGGTGCACGGGTTTTTCATTTCGATGGCTCGCATTAAGACGACCGCCCGGCCCATTTCCAACTATGTTTTGGCGCAGCCTGTGCCTAGGCTCGGGGTCATTTTGATTATGACGCTGCCGTGGCTGGCGATCTTGGCTCATATTATGCGGAGGATTGTGGCACTAACGAGGATGTCCTGGTCGATGTTGAAGGTTCGAGCGAAGGTACCGCGGCGATTAGCGAGGCGGAGCCCGGGGCATTTGTGGACATGGTGCCCCAGCGGACGGAAACGCCGAACCCTCGAACTTTTGTTATAAGAAAGTCAGCTATGCTCGGAGGAGGACGCGAAGGCTCTTGTCGAGTACGGTTATATTCCTAGGTACCGGATGTTGGGCGATGAAGCGAGCTTTTGCCCGGGGAAGACGAAGCCGTCGAGATCCTTGATTGCTTCACCGCTGGCCAGTCCATTCCCTGCCATCTACTTGTTCAAGAGGTCCTGGATCATTACCGGGTGCGGATGCACGAGTTGACCCCGGGGCCTTCGCTCACATGAGTAAGTTTGTGCGGGCCATGGTGAGCTTCGGAGGCGAGACCGATATCGAGTTTTTGCCCGGCACTTCGTTCTACAAGTTCACCCTCGTCGGATAAGGATTGATGGTGTTGATCATGATTGCAATTATGCACTCGTATGATTTTTCCCCTTGTCGGTCGGAGAACATCGGAGTTATGCACTCGTCGGAACAACGATTGGAGTCCGGGTGGATCGACAATTGGTTCTATTACTTCCTGGGTTTGAGGCTGTTTCGACGGAGCGTCGAAGACTCTGTTTCCTCCGGCTTCGCGTCGCGTTAACCCGAATCCTCGACTTGGCCCTAGCTTCATGGCTCGGGGTAACGTCGACAACGAGCGTGTTTATCGCAACGCGTACTTTGTTTCGAGCTGCGGGTGCCTGTCCTTTGTCTCGCGAGTTTGCCATCCCTTGCAGCGAACTCGTTCGGGTAACCTTTGACGTTGAAGGTATATCTAGTTACGTATTCTGCCCTCTCGTGAACTTGAAGCCGAGGGGTGAAGATGCGGAGAAGGTCGAACGGTTCGTTTGCCGCCTTGAGGAGGATAGTCTCTTTTGCTGTGGCAGCTATTCTACCGCGGAGCACAGGCTGGTTCCGGAGCGTACTACAACACGAGGTCGGTTTAACCGGATTCTTCACCACTCCGGCATTCCTTATCCTCAACGAGAGGTCGAAGAGGGTCCGATCGCTTCGATTAAGCGGCGTAAACTTCTATTGCTTGGATGGGCTAGCGGTGTCGAGCTTTTGTTCCGGAAGGTCCTTGCCCGCAGCGGAGCCGCCTCTCCGCCTAGACGAGAGGCTATGACTCGGCTGTTTCATCAACGTGGCGGCTCAAGCGTGCGGTCGGCAGCTATGCTTAACGTTCGGCTGGCACCCTCGCACCTCGCTGCTGAAGCCGTGCGAGGTCCCGGTCCGGTGGCCGTTCGCGTGGTCGCGGCCAATCAAACAGGTTCGCTGATTCCTTGTCCTTTTTATTAACACTATTGTTTTAGCGTTTGCTTCGTGGCTTACTTTTGCTGTATATTTGTATTGCTTCACGGTTCCTGTTCGCGATGCCGACTTCGCGCCGAGGGGGATGCGGCTTTGCCCGTCCCATCTGCTGGTGCTTAGCCTTAATGGTTGAGTTGTAGCTTCGGCTTCGCCGCGGGGACGACGTCGCGGCGACTCCGGCTGGTCACGAAGCTCGGTCAACTCAGCTGGTAAGGGATCCGGCGGAACGAGACGAAGAAAATGCATGTCTTCGCGGAGAGCTGAGTTGTGCTGAAAGACTTGCGGCGAAGGAAACGCAAGCTGCAGCTAAGGTTAAGGAGGAGCTCGCCACCGTGAAGGCGCAGCTCGAGGCCCTTACGGCCGAGAACATCAGCCTTAAGTCTTCTTCGCCTGCGTGGCGGGACGCTCCTGCGCGGCGAAGTGATTCTATTGGCTCGCTTTCGGGGCCTCGCTCAATGGGGTTGGCGCTTACATTCCTCCGTCCGAGTCCGCGGCGTGCGAAGATCTCGTGGCCTCATTTTTGGATTGGCTTGAGATGCAACATCCTGCTGTACCGGATGTCATGGAAAAACGGAACGGTTATGCCTCCCTGTTTTCAGTCGAGGTTGCACTCAATCAGCTTGAGCGTGGGGTCCGCCGCCATGTCGAGGCGTTAAGTGACCCCAAAAGGATGGTGATTGGGGCGGCTAGCCACGATGGGGCGAGCTATACTTTGCGGCTTGCGGCCGGGCGGATAACGTCGAGTACTCGGGTCGGCCATGGTTACGAGGAGGCTCGGGTGCAAGCTCGTGCCGCTGTTGCGAAGGTAGTTGTGCCTTACTGTTCTTGTGTTGGCGCTTGTTACTTGCTTTCACGTATTTGCTTACTATTTTCCTTCTTTGTTTTCAGTCTTTGGGCTTGGCGGGCGAAGGCACCGACAGCGGTCGGGACGCAGTCGCACAAAGTGATGGGTCTTCTGTTTCGGCGGATTCGGTGTAGCTTCGCATTAGTTTTCTTAGTTTTTGGCTTATTTTCAGTGTTTTAGTGTGTGTTTGGACAGAGAGACGAGGCTTGCCTTTGTAAATTGTACTACCGACCATCTTGCCTTTACTAATGCCACGACTCTTTTCACTGTTTTTGGATAAGGGTGACTCATCGTGCTGTGTCGTTTTTTGTCGCGAGGCTCCTCGTTTTATGTATAAAAACCAGGGAGGGGTAGGTGCTCTATTCGCGCCTCTAGTAGTTTTCGCTTCGGTGGCTCTATGGGTCCGCGGCACGCTTCACCAAGCGACTTCAGCTTCGCACGGAGCGCGCCGAGCGCGCCCTGTCTCCTTGCGGGGGGGCAGCCCGCCGTGTTCTCACACTTCGCTTGGCCGTGCGAGGGCGGCCCATCGTGTTCCGACACTTCTTGTCGTGATTAAGAGCTCCTTACTCGACTTCGGGCGGTTGGTCCGCAGCTGGAGGAGGTTCGGGTGCTAGGGGCTATTGCGGTGTTTGCCTTTCCTTTTCTCGATTGTTGTGCAAAGGCGAAATATTGCTCTGTCCTTTTTCATTTTCGTTTCTTTTTATTCGGGCGGCCTTCAATCCACTTGTAAGGTGTAACCTATTTTATGAATAACAATTGATGTTCGATGGTTTCTATCCCGAATGCTTCGGTTGTTTAGGGGCGAAGTGAAAATTGCTGCAAACGAAAACGCGAGCCCCTTTGCGGCTTTGTGCATTGTTTTGTTTAAATGAAATGCCTCTCCTCCCCACTTAGTCGTTTAGGTACGAAGTGCAGATTTGCTTTGAACAAAAACGCGAGCCCCTTTGCGACTTTACACATCATTTTGTTTAAATAAAACGCCACTCCCCCACTTAGTCGTTTAGGGGCGAAGTGCAGATTTGTTTCGAACGAAAGCACGAGCTCCTTTGCGGCTTTACGCATCTTTTTGTTTAAATAAAACGCCACTCTAACCACCCCCTCTCCCCCTCCACTTAGTCGTTTAGGGGCGAAGTGCAGATTTGCTTCGAACGAAAGCGCGAGACCCTTTGCGGCTTTCCGCATCGTTTTGTTTAAATAAATTGCCACTCCCCCCCTCCACTTAGTCGTTTAGGGGCGAAGTGCAGATTTCCTTCGAACGAAAGCGCGAACCCCTTTACGGCTTTACGCATCATTTTGTTTAAATAAAATGCCACTCCCCTCCCCCCCCTCCCGCTTAGTCGTTTAAGGGAGAAGTGCATATTTGCTTAGATTGAAAGTGCGAGCCCCTTTGCGGCTTTACGCATCGTTTTGTTTAAATAAAACGCCACTCCCCTCCCCGCTTAGTCGTTTAAAGGGAAGTGTAGATTTGCTTCGATCGAAAGTGCGAGCCCATTTGCGGCTTTACACATCGTTTTGTTTAAATAAAACGCCACTCCTCCCCCCACTTAGTTATTTAGGGGCGAAGTGCAGATTTGCTTCGAATGAAAGTGTCATCCCCTTTGCGGCTTTAAGTATCGTTTTGTTTAAATAAACCCCCCCCCCCCACACTTAGCCATTTAGGGGCAAAGTACAGATTTGCTTCGAACGAAAATGCGAGCCCCTTTGCGACTTTACGCATCGTTTTGTTTAAATAAAACTCCACTCCCCCCCACTTGGTCGTTTAGGGGCGAGGTGCCGATTTGCTTCGATCGAAAGCGCGAGCCCCTTTGTGGATTTACGCATCATTTTGTTTAAATAAAACATCACTCCCCCACTTGGTCGTTTAGGGGTGAGGTACAGATTTGCTTCAAACGAAAACCGAGCCCTTTGCGGCTTTACACATCGTTTTGTTTAAATAAAATGCTCCCACCCCACTTAGCCGTTTAAGAGCGAAGTGCCGATTTGCTTTAAACGAAAACGCGAACCCCTTAACGGCTTTACGCATCGTTTTGTTTAAATAAAACGCCACTCTCCCCCCCCCCACTTGGTCGTTCAGGGGCGAGGTGCCGATTTGCTTCGAACGAAAACGCGAGCCCGTTTGCGGCTTTACGCATCGTTTTGTTTAAATAAAATGCCACCCCCGACTTAGCCGTTTAGGGGCGAAGAGCAGATTTGCTTCGAACGAAAAAACGTGAGTCCCTTTGCGGCTCTACACAATGTTTTGTTTAAATAAAACGTCACTCCTCCACTTAGCCGTTTAGGGGCGAAGTGCAGATTTACTTTGAACGAAAGCGCGAGCTCCTTTGCGGCTTTACACATCGTTTTGTTTAAATAAAACACCACTCCCCCCCACTTAGCCGTCTAGGGGCGAAGTGCAGATTTGCTTCGAACGAAAACGCGAGGCCCTTTGCGGCTTTACGCATCGTTTTGTTTCGTCGTTCCGGGGTTTTTGTTTTTTGACCGATCAGATACGACACTTTGTTTTATGGCTTGTACTCCGGGTATGTTGTTTTTGCCCGGCGGAGTGATTGTTTTGCAAGCCAGCTCTCCGATGCTTTTGTTTTTCGCCTGTCGGAGCGGTTTTTCTAGCTAGTACTTCGGGTATATTGCTTGTGCCAGGCGGAGTACAGCTATTTTGATGAGTCATTGCCTCGTTGTCGAATGTTCGGACTTCCATTATCTCCGGAAGTCATTTCGACTGTTTTGTTTCAATTTAGGTAATGCAGCTTTATATTGATTGTAGCTGCTATTACACATGCCGTCTCGTTAAAAACTCCGCGCCCTTTCGGGGCTTCCCCTGCGAGGAAAAGAGTATGGTCTTTTTGCAGAAAATTTAAAATCTACTCATAGCTTCGCTTATAGTACGCGAAGCTGTGTTTTTACAAGTTCTACTTTAGACGTAAAACATGTGGAGATTGTCGGCATCCCATGAGTGTTGTAGCTCTTCGCCATCCATTGACTTGAGCCTGTAGGATCTTGGGTTTCCGACTTTGGTTCGAGCTTTCCCTTCGCTTCGTTCTTTGAGTTCTGATTAGGACCAGGTCTCCCAAGTTGTAGGCCCTTGGGACTACCTTTTTGTCTCTCCACTTTCTCGGTTTCTTCTTAATATTTTTCTAGGATTTCGGTTGCTTCAAACCTATCTATTTCCATCATGTCTTTTGATATGGCTTCGACTTGTCTGTCGTGGCTGGCTGTTGACCTTATGCTCTTGTTCTTGATTTCTTCTGGTGTCATGGCCTCGTCCCCGAATAGCAATCGGAATGGTGTGAAGCCCATTGTTCTGGACTCAGCTTGTATTGTGCGACCGGACTATGGTGGGTAGCTCTTCTCGCCCACTTGTCCTTCTTTTTGTCTAGCAACACTTTTTTCATTGCTTTGAAGATTATCGAGTTTGCCTTCGCTACTGCTCCGTTTGATCGCGGGTGGTACACCGAGACGAAGTCCATTTTAGTTCCTAGGCCGTGACAATATTCTCGTAGGAGCTCGTTGTCGAAATTCTTGGCATTGTCCATGACGATCTTGTTTTGTACTCCGAATCTGCAGACGATGTTTTGCCGGAGGAACTTTTTACTGTAGGTGCTTGAGATGTTTGTGACTCGCTTTAGCTTCGATCCATTTTGAAAAATACTCTACCGCCACTATTGCATACTTGTAATTTCCCGTGCCGTTGTGAGTTGGTCTACAATATCCATACCCCACTTGCAAAGTGGCCGGATGGGCATGATTAGCTGCGTTGGCTGCGATGGGGGCCGAGCGCTTCCCGATATCTTCCGGCAGCCTTTGCATGTTTTGACTCGTGTCCTTTGCGTCCTTTATCATACCGGGCCAAAAGAAACCTTGTCTTACCGCTTTTGCTGCGAGGACGTGGGCACCGATGTGCGAGCCGCAAGTTCCCGAGTGGATCTCACGGTGGAGTTGCTTTCCGTGCTCTTTCATCCTTGTTTTCAAACTCTAGTCCGGCTGCGTACCTCGGCTTTATACCCGAGGGCGAGGTGACAACTACTCGCGACACCGGCGCCTGTGGAGCCCTAGGCGTCGTCGCATTGTATTACCTAGAATTTTTCCGTTACAAGACCTTCGCCTGAGTATCCTGGTGCTATCCAGTCTACTACGAAGTCTACCAATACTTGTGACTTCACCGCGCTTCGTCTTTCGAAGTCGATAACATGCTCGGACAACTCCATTGCCCACTTTCCGACCCCGCTCGAAGCCTCTCTATTTTCGAAGATGTCATTTAAAGGCTGGATGGTGAGGACTCTAATTTTGTGTGCTTCGAAGTAATGCCTTAATTTTCTAGCCACCATGACTACCGCATAGCATATCTTTTCCATCTCCGAGTAGAACAGCTTCGACCCTCGCCAGTGCTTCGCCGACAAAGTATACCGGGTAGTGCTGAAAAAGCTCCTTTTCCTTTCCATTTTTGTCCATTATTGTTCTTATCCTTTTTTCCTGTACTAGAGCTGCACCGACATTCTTGAGTCCTTCCGGCATTCCGATGAAGCAATAGGTTCTCTTCGTCTTCTCTCTTCAGCTAGACTTGGTGGTATCCTAAAAAGCAGTCCGGTTCCGAGAGCATCTCACTTCCGGCGGCAGCATCGACCACCTTGTCTATTCCGGGCAGTGGGAAGTCGTCTTTGAGGCAAGACTTGTTGAGGTCCGTGAAGTCTATGCACATTCTCCACTTTCCGCTTTTCTTCTTTACCATGACCACATTTGCCGACCATTTCGGGTATTTTCCTTCCCTTATCACTTTAGCATCTAGCAGTCTCTCGTACTTCTCGCTCTCGCTGCCTCTACCTTTTCTTCCGACATTTTCCTCAATTTTTGCTTTTTCGGCTTCGCCGATGGGTCGATTTCTAGCTTGTGATCTATCACCTCTATGCTTACCCCTTCGAGGTCTCGTGATGACTATGCGAAGACATCTTTGTTTTTGAGTAGGAAACGGAGGAGTCTTCTTTCTTCGCTTGGCGTCGACCGATTCCTATGATTATTGACTGTTCGAGTACCATTTTGTCCGAAGTACTGATTTTGTTTCTTTGTCCGGCTAGATTGGTATTGCTTCGTTGTCTGCGTCCTTTCTTTCTCGCCTTCGTGTTTTTCTTGTCCTGCTCCTTCTTGATTTTTCTTTCTTCTTCTTCGATCGCGACCTCCGGGGGCAGGGAGTCAATGACGCTGATGTTTGCTGCTTCTAGGCTGAAGGCTCTCTCTATTGCTCTTGCTAGCTGCTGGTCTCCTTTCACCATGATGACTCCGCCTTTTACGGGCATTTTCATGCAAAGGTATAGACCATGGATCACTGCTTCGAACTTGTTTATTGCTGCTCTCCCTAATATGGCAAGGTATGGATAGGCGAGGTCTATGATCTGAAATGTTACGAGCTCGGTCCTCGAGTTGCATGTGTTACCGAAGGATACCGGTAGTGTGACTTCGCCCAGCGGCAGTATCCTTTTGCTTCCAAGGCCGTAGAGGCTCAAGCTAGAGTGTTTCAGGCTTTCGTCCTTGAAACCCATCTTTCTGAATGTGTCGTAGAATATTACATCAATTTGGCTGCCGTTGTGAACCGGTCTCGCTGATTTGCCAGCTGTCGAGGCGGTAACTCTTAGGGGCATTCCGGGAAAGCCGGTCGAAACCGCGTTGCTCGCGACTTAGCTGGCTGCTTAGCTGGGACACACTCCGGCCCTTCACTTCGCTTCGCTCCGGTGCTCCGCTCTCGCGCCGCTTCGCCTCACCGGACGGTAGCTTCGCGGGCCACGGGCCTTTGCACCTCGGGCTTGGCCCCATCCTCGGGCTTCCCTTGACTTCGTCTCGTGGTACCTCCTTTGCTTCGGGTTCCTCGCGTCATTCGGCGACTTGTGCGCGTTGCTCGAAGACAAATGTTGACGTTAGTGTGAGCAATATGTACCGGGGGTCCCGGGCGTTTCCTCCGCGGGAAGCCCAGCTCGCGTCGAGCCCCCAACAATAGTGCGATGGAGCATGGGGCTACGCAGGAGCTGAAGCGGCGGCTGTAATCACTTCGCCGTCGGGAGTAAAACTAAGATACGCCGCAAGGTTAGAGTTCTACAACGAAGACGATAAATACACCAATAACATCGCAGAGTATGAGGCAGTCTTGTTGGGTCTCGGAAAAATAAGGGCACTAGGGGTGAAAAGCTGCAAGGTAAAAACAGACTCAAGAGTAGTGGCAAGTCATGTATACAAAGGTTACGAAACAAGAGAGCCGGTGCTCGTGAAGTACCTGCTCTCAGCTAGAAGTATGGACAAATATTTTAAGGGTTTTGATGTCGAATACGTTGAAAGGAAGAACAATGAAGAAGTGGACGCACTGACCAAAGCAGCAGCAAGAAATCAACCTTTACCACCGGACGTTTTTTATGAAGTAATAACCTAGCCATCAATTCGTGACACAACCAGAGAACCGAAACTCACACCACCGCTTCGTCCGGGCTAGGGAGAAACTCTACCTCACGAATAGGAGGCGATATTCCTGGATGAAACCTGCAGCCACTAGTTCCTTTATGAGCTCGTCGGTCATCAACGATGGCTCGATCCAGAATGTCTTGGGGTTGATGGTCTTGACCGGCTTCGGGCGTTGACGGCGTGGAGTATTCACACCAGCACCGACGCCAGCATCATCGACGTCAGCAGAGGCTTCGCTGCCATCGTTCCCGTTGTCGTCGTCCTCGATGGCAGGCTCGCTCTGGTCGCCGCCACCAGCACGGTCACTAGCAACATATTCATATTTGTTGCCCACGCTCGAGCCCCCACTCTCCTCCTCGGAGAGAGTGGCTTAGGAGAGCGCAGTGCGAAGCTTCCACTCCTCGGGGAGAGTGGCCCTGGTGTTGACCTCGCCGACAACGGTGTCCTGTTCGGTCAAGTCGTCGCAGCTCCCAAACAAAGCCATCTGAAATGACAACAGAAGCAAGGGTAACTAACGAGAGCAAAATCAGCAAGTCTGCAAATTCGCGAGATAAAGCAAAAGTGACTCACGAAAGTAGAAACGAAGCAAAGACAACGAAACGCTAGAAACTCGAAGAATCGAAGCAACAACCGGGAGCAGAAAACCAGGAAGGCTGCAGGTTAAAGGGTTTTCAACCGAATGGGGTACCATACTTTTCATCGCACCCTTCATTTTATATGCATGAGGAAAAAACCTAGGTCAGAGTTAGTAACAAAGCAGCGGTGCAAACGGTAAAAGGCCGGTGCATAGCATCGCAGTGTGTGGGGTGGGCTTTTTCAGAAAACAACAAAAGAGCCGCAAGCCCAGCAAAGCCCATCGAAGCGAAAATATACCTAGAAGCCCACCGGCAAGGCAATCTCCGGTTGGAACCATGTTTCGCAATGAGTGGCGTTTCCCACCTCGCCTCGCTCGCACACACCGGAGAAAAGTTTCGAGCGACCTCGCTCATCTCGCACGCAAAGTGAGCTCATCCCTCGAGGGGCTACTGTTGGGGGTCTAGCGCCAAGTTCGCTTCACGCAGTGTGAACACCCCTGCCCCGTGGTCCTCCACCTCGCCGGATGGGTTTTAAGTCGTTTGTATTTTTCTTAACCACTAACACCAACTACTTGAATGAATGTGCAGCTAAGCCCGTGAAGCAATGACCGGGCAATGGTGCGGGGCGTTAGAGCTGGCTGTGCGAATGAAGTAAAGTGAGTGGCTGGTGACTAAGACGCCGACCGTCCCCCCCCACCAAGTCGGCTGCCGGGCGAAGAGCATGGGCCGG
Organism: Chloris gayana; assembly: GCA_031894775.1. Classification (NCBI taxonomy): domain Eukaryota; kingdom Viridiplantae; phylum Streptophyta; class Magnoliopsida; order Poales; family Poaceae; genus Chloris; species Chloris gayana. The sequence continues at coordinate 33,101 of JAUNZO010000170.1, read as the reverse complement.
AGCGAAGCATCGTCCCGTGGCACTTTTGAGTTAACTTCGCTTATTCAAGTGTTGTTACCTCGCCACCCTATTCATCTACTTCGCATACTTGTTCATTGTATTCGATGTGCTAGGTGAGCTTGTACCTCGTCGCTTAGTACACCAACAAAAGGTAAATTGGTAGTTATCTCATATTTTCTTTTTTAGATTGTATATTTTCTTTTCCAAAATAAGTTTCATATTTGCATTTGCATTTGCATTTGCAATCTTGTATTTTTGAATAAATAAACATTTGCATGTTGGAATTTATTCCTACCCCTTTTTGTCCAGGAGAAATAAAAAATTTGAAATTAAGACAAAAGTTTCTTGGGAATATACTTTTTGAGCAAATGTTTGGGAGGACTCCTAGCCATGCCCCTTTCTGTTCATTCATAACAGTTGGGAGGTAGTGGCCACTATGGGCATTTGTCTCCACTTTTGCTCGGCTGCATTCGACTTCCCTTTTGATTTTGCTCTTGAGTTCAACAACAATATTTTCCATTTGAATTTTCTTGGTAAAGATCTGCATATTTGATTCTTCTCATTTGCATGTTGGAATCTTTCAAACTCTTTTCAAAAATAAAAATTGAATTTGAGACAAACATTTTGGGGAATTTCTTTTTGAGCAATTTGGAGAATCTGCTCTCTGCTGTTGCTTGACTTGATGATCCGAAGGGTCAGAGTTATGCATCTAGTACATGACTTGTTGATCCGTGGGGTTAAAGTCCCTTTATGGTATATGATTCTCCATTTTATTTGTCCTAATGTTCATAAAAAAGATTTCCCTTCTGTGCAAGTCGAATTTATTTTTGCCTAATTTGCATTCTCTCTAAAAATTTGATTTTTTGGTGAACCCTCTTGGAAATATTTTCTCTAGCAAAATTCTTTAGTTGAAACATACAGGAAAATATTTTAAGAGACAAGGGGAGTCTGTGGACTAAGGATGGACCTCGATGGAACCCACGATGGGTCAGCCGACATGGTCAACCAAGCCCTTGGTTGGTCCCCACTTTGGCCCACAGGATGGCCATATCTGATCATTACAACTTCATCAATATATTCAGATGGCTCGGAGTTGGGTCCTTTACCCATTTCCTCACTTTTTCACTCTCCCATAGTGCTCCAAAGTCTTTGCCCATTTGATCTTCAAAGTGTTCATGAGAGCTTGCCCCAAAATCACCCAAAAATATTTTCCTCTTCTTTTGATTTTTTTGGTTTTCTTTCATTTCATTTTTTCTTTTATTTTGAGAGTTGCCTCGCATTTCTTTTGTGTCCTTATTCGATTCGACAATGTTCTGATTTTTCTTAACCAATAACCCATCCATCAAGACCGTTTTCCATGTAATCTCTTTGTTGTGTGCAGCTATGAAGCAAAGTGTTATTTCACAAGCCAAGCCATGGGATCAAGACGTTCTCGTGATGACTGAAGTCTTCACTTGAGAAAATCATGAGAAAAACAAGCGTATAACCAACTTTGGAATATGACCTTCTCCCACACACGAGCTTTCCACGTAAATCCCTCGAACATACAGGTATGGATGATTGAGTTTGATACTTTTTGGGCCTGCTATGAGGTTCCCACATGTTTGAGAATGACATTCGCTTGCTTTAAATTCAGTTTCTATGCACATTGCTTATGTGTGAGGATGACATTTTTTTTCGTTTATTCCGGGGGGGGGGATGCACCTTGTCACAGAAGGGCTTAGTTTGCTTCTTGGTTTTGCACGCTTGTGTAGAATTGTTTGAATGGACCCCCTGCCTTCAATAAGCACGTGTTGCTTCTTGGTTTTTGCACGCTTGTGTAGAATTGTTTGAATGGAACCTCTGCCTTCAATAAGCATGTGTTTAGGAATATCATCTCTAACGAGACCTTTTATAGAAAACCAAAAGTTACTCAAATTCATAATCCCTCCTTGCATGTGTTGCATACATGCTATGCTATGACTTGTTTCCATGAGGCGATATTAGAATTTTGCATGAAAATGATTTGTGCCTCATGTTTGCCTTCCTTAATAAAATTATGTTTCTCCTTAGCGCTGCATTATTAAATAATGGTTAGAAGACATAAAACTGAAAGGACCCGTTGAGTGCGTTTCACTCGATATCCTTGTTGCTTCAAAGTTGGTGCTTTTGATAATGCTCTCACTAGTTGATTATCCCGCGCGTTGCAGCGGGACTAAAAGATATTAATTTTAAAATTATAATCTTGAACTAATAAGTAGTTAAGTGACTAAGAAAAACATAATCATATGTGTCAGATAAAGAATTCACGTTGAATCTTCTATATACAATTGTTCATTGGAAAGTAAAAGGCAATGGAATATCAAATAGTTGTAATGTATACATATAAGAAAATGATAGAGGAAAAACAATTTTGTATCAAATAGTTGTAATGTATATATATATAAGGAAATAATAGAGGAAAAACAATTTTGTATTAATGCTATAGCACAAAAACTTTGTATAAAAGTGAATCAGATCAAGAACCTAAAAACACCCATGATAGCGGTTTTATTAAGCTATTTTAAGTTGTAACATAACCCAACTAAATTTGATGGATAGAATGATGCGTACAGTCTAGACAGACATTGAGATAGAGCCAAATTGGTTCATTGTCCTATGACCTTAAAGAGATTTGAGAGGAAGCGCATTAATAAAATATTATAAAGACCAAGCGCTGTATAAGACAACATGTTGTGTTACGTGCTCCAAAACAACAGGTATAGCGATAAAAAAATTATAATTGCTTCTGCTAAGTAAGATGATGATCGTGTGGCTACAAATAGCCAAGAAAATCATATAGATGGTATTAATCTTTAAGACCCATTCTTTATCTAATGGTTGAAATTAATTAGGATGATGTGGCGGAACGTGGATTGAGAGAAATAGTCATTAAAACCTCCTAATGGGTTACGTATAAGTAGATTTCATACGTCACTCTGCCTTGCCAATTGCTATAAGAAAACTATTTTGTGCAAGTCCATGTGACTTCGGGCATACAGACTAGATCCCCTTGTGACTTCACTTGTATGCCTGTCATGAGCAAACCACCCCCCATCAGCCGGTGGGAATATCTTGTAGGAGAACTTTTTGCAGGCACACAAGGAGTAGAACCATGAACACCGCCCACATCCATATTCGCCAATATCAAATCAGTCCACCAACATACCAACAATAAGGATGTCCTGGAAGCGAGTCGTTAAGAAAGCAAAATTCTCGCGGAGACGAAGCAAATAGACGTGTGGTAGCTTAAAATCCGCTATCATGGTTTTATCGGCATTGAGATCCTCATTCCGCATCGGCAGCCACAAGGGCGCGCGCGATATCCGCAGGGCGCCCACTGTTTCCCGCCCAAAGAAACCATCGTCGACTCTCCAAGTCTCCATGGCGGCCGCCAGCGCCGCGCCATCCACGCTGCTGCGGGCAAGAAATTTCTCTGGCGCGCGCCCTGTCCCAAGATCAACCACCAGGCAGTGCATTCTTCCAAGAAGCGTAGGAAGGAGTCCAGCTCCTTCTTCCATCTGCGCGCGGCGAGCGGCTGTAGTCCGCACATCGGCGGCCGGAGCTGGGGGCCACCGGCCGCAGCGCTACCGGCAGCGCTGCTGTTCGACTGTGACGGCGTGCTGGTGGATACTGAGAAGGACGGCCACCGCATCTCCTTCAACGAGACATTCGCCGAGGTTCGGTGATTTGGGTTGACCCGTTCCTCATTTTGGTTTCCCAATGCAATCCCGATTCCAATCCAATACTTTTAGGAGCTGGAATGTCTCATCTGCTTGGAGGTTGACAATTGCATCCTCTTCCTCTTTACCGTAATGTCGATTACAAATTATGCTGCCAGGTAAAAGCTTACGTATGTGCTGATATGCAGTTAATCACCATTAAACTATCTCGAGCAAAAGTCATCTGTCATATGCAAAACAATATATAATAGTCTCTTAGATCTAAATGGACCCGTCCGGCCGTCCCAATGTTCAGGGGAAAGGTAGAATTTTAGAGGGGCAGGAAACGAACAGGGCCGTCCCAATGATTTCTACCTTTCCTGCCCTCTAAAATTTAGCACTGTCACATCAAAGAGAATATTACTATTTATGAATATTTCGATCAATTTAATGACAAAACCCTATTGACAGATTGGTGCTAATTTTCGAGATGAATCTAATGAGCTTAATTAATTTAGGTTTTACTAAAGTGATGCTACAGTAACCGTCTTCTAATCATGACTTAATTAACCTCATTAGATTCGTCTCGTAAATTAGTCTAAGGGTCTGTAATTTATTTTAAATTAAATTTTATTTAATACTCTTAAATAGTAAGATTCTTTTTGATGTGATAGCTATAAAATTTAGACCCCAGAAAACGAACACACCCTAAATAATCTTGTAAGATTTTTAAATGGTGATTTCTTAGTTTTAAAATCGAATTGATGCATAATGAACCAATAGCTATTTGAAACTAAATTGTTGATTCATGTTAACTGTTAACTGATCAGTAGGTTATCTTGATATTTACAGAAGGAATTAGGCGTGAGCTGGGACGTTGAACTATATGGTGAATTGCTCAAGATAGGAGGTGGAAAGGAAAGGTCATCAAACTTTTACCCTCTCGATTTTTTATTATTCATTTACCTTTAGAAATTTATCTTCATCAGTATCACAGATGAAAGATTACATTGATTTAAAATCAGAAACTAAGGAGCTAGCATTTCAATTTTCTATGGTATTTGACACCACTGCCTATCTAGGTGGTCACTTAAAATATGTTTTGGCTATGAGATACATTGCAACAAAATAATAATATAATATTTTTATTTCTATTGAAAAATATTGTTCTGTGATCATTTATGCTATTTTTTATTCGGGAAATTCATAAACTTGTGCTCTTAAATCACATGCAAATGTAAACTTCTTCTGCCACATTTAACAGGTATCACATTATATATAGAAATTTTCACGTTTCAATTTTGTTTTTAACTTCTATATTGACTTGCAATAAGAATATCTGAGTGTATTTTGTTTAATTCTCAGTGCGTAGCTAAGAAAATTGTGACCATTTTCCATCTCTTGTACAAAAATTGACGAAATGGTGTGGCAATTTCTACTAAGATCATTTGTATGTTTTCAAATAAAAACAGGTTAAATTTAGACGTTTAATCTTTCAAATGCTTGGATATCCATATTAAATTTGTTTAACTTTGCAACCGCTAGAGGGACACCACTATATGCAAAGGATTAATATTAACCTTGCCGTCTCATTCATATATATTACTGAAACGATGGAGGTTAATAATATGATTATTGATGTATATTTGGAATGAAAAGTTTAGTGTTCCCAAACGCAAAGTTGAAAATATACATATCCAAACTAAATGAAGGAACATTGGTTGGCATTTGCTATGTGCAAGGGTGGTAGAGGCGTGAAGGAGGGGTAGACGGCGACGTGGGCACGGTGGCGGCAGAGAGGGAGAGGGAGAGGAGAGCAACCTAATCAAACTCCTATCAAATCTTTCCTAGACAATCTGAACTTCCTAATATTGATCTATCCTTCTATTCTTAAACTTTCCATAATATATCCTACTCACTTTGGAAAGTGGCAGCTAGACTCCCTCCTGCCCAGCCCTTCTCTGGCGGCGCGCCCAGACCGGCTGCTGCCTTTCACGCACCTGGTGGTGGCTGCCTCATAGCAGCAATGGTGCCAGAAAACGGAATTATTTCCTCTTTCAACACCTGCAAGATTTAGTGCAATCCCAAGTTAACAATATTGTGCCTTTTCAAAATTTACATATTTATTCAGGATGACAGCTTACTTCAACAAGACAGGATGGCCAGCTAAGGCACCAAAGATTGATGACGAAAGAAAAGAGTTTATTGCTTCTCTTCACAAGAGGAAAACAGAACTATTCATGGCCCTAATTGAGAAGAAGTTGCTTCCTCTTCGTCCAGGTGTTCAAAGGTTATGCATTTCCAAGAATTTGATGATTTTAGCACTTAACTGTAGTTTAGATGAACCTGTAAGTTGAGACATTCAGAGACACCCCCTCATGGCTGTACAATATAATAAAAAAATGTCGATGTTTCTTGTAAACTGCAAAATGACAATATACTTAGACATCTGACTTCTGTTTTGTAAAACAGTTTTCATTGTTTATTCAGAAAAAAAATCAATTTACATGTTTGTATATATATGTTATGTGGGATGGGCTTGGCTGATTGGCGGCATGGGCGGTGTAGTAGCAGGGAGCAAGATGGCAAGAGCGAGAGAATAGGGGACAATAACCGTTCTATTACTTGAGTAGATCTGATTACATCTCCTCTCATTATATAGACAGGCTTTCTTGACTCCTAAGTGAACTCTAGACAGAATCCTATTCAAACTATATTTAATCTTTGCAAAACAGTCCCAACTTTCTAAACTGATCTACTCCTTTTATTTAAACTTTCTAAACTATCTCCTGGCCACTTTGGAAAGTGGCAGCTGGACTCCTCCCTGGCTGGCCCCTCTGGCGGCGCGGCCAGGCTGGTTGCCCTCCTGGCAGGTATTGGCCCAGCCTGGTGCGGCTGGCCCATGACAATATAGTTTTAACAAGCAAAAAACAAAAGATATCAGCAAGTTACAATGTAAGAAAATGATTATACTTTTGGAATACAATATATAAGACTTTAGTTACGAATTTGGACGTATAGTAGGAAGAGGATAAAAATGTGGCACTACTGTTTGGCTTCACTGAAATCATGAACTCGACACTTCTGCATTCTTTTGTTGTAGTCCGTGGTACTTCCATTAGAGGGACATGCTAATGAGATGCAAATGTGAATCAACTTGCTTCATGGAAGGAAAATACAAGTGAGCATTATGATTACTTCCTCATTCAATCCAAATTTACAGGCTGATCGATGAGGCATTAGGAAAGGGAGTTAAAGTCGCAGTATGCAGTACGTCAAACGAGAAAGCAGTAAGTAAACCAGTATTTTCCCACCTTGAAGTGCTTCCACTGGTGATTTTCTTACAAATTGAGAAAGATATGTACATAGATATTCTTTGTTGCCACTAGAATTTTAAGCTGGGGATGTATTTGAAATGATGAGAAATTCATTTGATCAGTTAATAGGATTTATTGTTGAAGTAGCAGCATTAAAACACTCATTCCTGGTGAAAAAAGAATTGAAATTGAACTTAATTTTTACTATAATAACCTTAGGTCCAGCTCCTTCACCTTTCTTTGTTTTAACTTTTGTATATCATCCGGAAGAAGGCCTTCAGCCTACCTTCTGTAGTCAAATGAATGAATTCTGTCATTTAGTATTTTGGACTCTTTTTTTGACAATTCAGTATATGCTTCACCTGGCCATCCAGTGTAGACTTAGCAACACTATTTGCTTAGCTGTCAACCTGTCATTGTTTGACCACTGAGACCGACCACAGAACCTCACCAAATCGAAACTATATTTTGTCAAAAAAAGAAAATCGAAACTATAGAAACTATAGACCTGTTTTACCCCTTTATTTACATTCTGATGACATTGAGACTGATGAAATTATAAATCTATGTCAGGGCTTTATAAAGCTGAGCATCTCTCAAATTGTTTGTATTTGTTGCAGGTTTCAGCAATTGTGTCATACCTACTGGGGCCTGATAGAGCAGAGAAGATTATTATATTTGCTGGAGATGTGGTTCCTCGCAAGAAACCTGATCCAGTAAGTTAATTCTGGAGTTTGATAAACGCTAAACACCATTACATTTTGCTCTAGCCACCTGTTTGATTGAAGGCGAGGTAGCAATCTCAACCCATTCATGAGGTTGATCTCCATATGTTTCGATATCTTCAAGGACTTGATTTATTTTTCCTCGTTTACCTTTACCTTCTCCTTTGACGGGACCCTGTGCTGCTCGGTACACCATGCTAAGGAGCAATACACTCCAGTCTGCTAAGATTTATTCATCCACTCGAGTTGTGTAATTGTTATTCTTATGTATAATTTGTGTATAATGGTCCGGTTCATCAATTAATTTTTATCTTTTGGTTTTTCACAGGCTATCTACACATTAGCAGCAACTACACTTGGAGTTGATCCATCTAGGTACTGAAACATAATATTTGGCACAGTTTTATGCTAATTTCTAAGTATTCTTCTCACTATCCATGCAAATGAACAAAAATGGCAACCTTTTTCTAGATTACTTCAGTTTTTTTTATAATTAACTTTACTTGGTAAAGCTGTGCATGGGCACATAATGAAATTTCTTTTGTCCGTATACTGCAAGAATTTTTAATGTATCCGATATACGGTTAAAGTTTCTATTATTGAATGCTTGCATGTTTTCCACAGTTTTAATTATTAATGCAATCACATGTTTCTGTAATCCTTCTTCCATATACAGCTGTGTGGTTGTTGAAGACAGTACTATAGGTCTTGCAGCGGCGAAAGCTGCCGGCATGACGTGTATCATAACGAAAAGCGGGTACATTTTTTTCCTTACTGGAAACACTGTAACGGACAATTTTATTCTTGTTTGTTTACCTCTGTTTTTTTGTTCTTTTACTTAGAGAATGAACACGTGCCATATAGTTGTATTCTGATCGATTACAACGTTTCAGACCTTTTCGGTAATCCAATACACATGTTTTCAGCTACACCGTGGAAGAGGACTTTGCAATGGCGGATGCTGTGTTCGACTGTATCGGTGATCCACCAGAAGTGCGATTTGATTTAGATTTCTGCGCGAACCTGCTCCAGAAACAATACTTAAGCTAAAAAGGGCACATACGAGTGAGTGATAAGTATTTCTGTAAAGCAATTCGAATATTCAAGGACCAAGAATGCAAAATGTGAGTAAATGTTCATTCTTTTCTGCTCTGACTTCCATACATGTGCATCAGGGTAAGCACTGCTGAGACCCAAGAAACTTGAGTCCTTGTTTTTTTAAGGCAAAGGTAATATATATTATTTAGCTGCAAGTTACAGCAATTGGGGTGTAGTATCCCCAAAAGTTACATTTGACAATCTTGACAAGATTGGGCAATGAGCTACATGATCTCTAGACATTTGAAGATGGTAGTGACATTTTCGTTGTGTTGAGTAGCTGCTTTCGCTAAGCAATGAGCTACTGAATTTTGATTCCTACTGAATTTTTTGTAGCTGTAGTTCCTGTCTTGTAGGTTTGTTTGCATCTATCTCAACGTTGGTTGGTCTGATTCTCCAGTCACCTGGGCTTGAAATTGGATCCCCTTTTTGAAGGGTGGAAATTAGAATCTGATTGACTCAAGTCATAAGAATGTCATGTAGGTTCAGCGTTTTGACAATCTTGGAGGATAGGTTCATGGCTTGGGCCTCTGCATCTAGAACTGAAGCTACAGGTCTTGTTTTATCAAAAAAAAAAAAAAAAAAAAAAGCTACAGGTCTTGCCTTTGCTTGCACTTGTACATTGATTTGTTCGCCTTGATACCTGCAAGTGAGATGGGAGCCAAAACCAGCTCTGACAGGAGAATTTGCTAAGGTATTAGTTGGCATAGCTGCATCAGAATAGCATATTGAAAGATGCCGAATTGTGGCATTGTTTCCATGAATGTCTTCATGCTCAGTTGTAGGGTGAGGTTCATCTTGAAAGATAGAGTTTAAGATCTCTGGATCTGTTGTGTCATTTGTCATATGGAGGTGGAAATTGGTTTCAGCTTTTGAAACCAGTATTACCTGTTGTACAGTCCATGCTTTGTTATTGAATCTTAAGTCATTTCTAGCTTTCCAGATGTACCATAAAGTGAGCAACATTTGTACCAGCATTTCCTTTTCCAATCTGTTTCTGAGAATGTAGTTTAGTTGAGCTTGAACTCCTGGAAGATTATCTGGAAGGGAGTCTGTTTTGATGGCTAAAGGACCTGCAAACCAAACAGCTCTTGAAAGGTGCAATTGAAAAAAGAGATGAGCATCATTTTCTTCTAGACCACATAAGGAGTTCCTGCCTGAGTATTCTACATGCAAATGTTTTGATTTTTGGAGGAATGGATTTCTCCTTCCAAATTGATTTTAGGATCTGTTGGGTGAAGTCTGAAATTTCTCTGCTTCCATTTTGTGGTATGGTAAGTTGATTTTGAGAAGAGAGATATTTGTATGCTTCTTTGGAAGAGCAGTTACCTGAGGTAGCAGATTTCCATACAAGTATATCTTCTCTGTCATCACTAATAATGGGTACTTGCTTTATTACCTGCAAGGAATCAGCACCAAAGATTTGCACAATTTTATTTGTGTCCCATTGTTTTGTGTTGGAATGCCAGAGGTCAGAGATTAAGTTAGGAATGGCACTGCCATTGTAGTCTAAATTCAATTGTTCATGAAGTTTATTCTAGATCGGACACCATGGCTGGTTCCAAATATTTGTATGGCCATTCCAAACCTACAAAGCAATATTTTGGAGAAGTAGTGGCCTTACTGACAAAACAGATGTCCCGAAGGTAGATTTTGGTATGTTCTTCTAAGTTGTTCATGTGACAGGCCCAATTTTCACCAAAGGTGAAAACCATGTCTTTGTACCTCTTTGTCACTTCCAGGAGATGACATGTACATCCAACACAAGTGATAATCATAACACCATAAAAGAAGAAAAGACAAGACGAAAGAGATAACATCCAAGAATCCTCATTATCTTAGCAACATCCAACATCCAAGTGTGAATACATGAAGGTGGCTCAAAAGTCAACAATGTTGGAAATAGAAACTAGCAGAAGCATCGAACCAACATCATCACAAAGGAAGTCTTCAAGCAAGGGACACCATCGCCATAGACACTTGAGTGTAGGCAAGACCATCACTTCTCTCCATCAGCTCCATCGAAGGGCTCAGCTGGGTCAACCGCATCTGAAAAACAAAGTGGGAAAATCGTGAATACGTAGAGTACTTAACAAGTCGCACTACCTAGCAACAATGTTATGCATGTTTGGATATTCAAGGAGAAGCCAATGGCTATGCAGCTATAGCAATTATTCTGAAGTCTATGTGAGTCAAGTTTTATTATTATTCAAATTTTATAAGTGGTCTTACAGGAATCAACACATTTCTGCAAGGGTCAAATTTTAAGTCTAGCACACCTCCACTGGAACCACAACTCGAAGTCGAAGTAAAACACTTATCGGAGGAGAGAAGTAGTAAACTAATCACTCGGGATACTCTCGGATAGTGCCCATATCCGGGGCACGACTATATGTATAGATTATAACTACGGAGAGTATATACACATATACCCACGTGAAGAGGTCTTATAACATAGGGCTACCGTCGTAACCTAAGTATAGAAACACTCACAAGATCAATCAACAAGCATCAATTGGCGGCTCTCACTCCGTCGGGTTTGGGAACCCCCCCAAGTACGGCAAAGGGTCATGAAGGTGTGAAAGGCCTACCACTAACAGGTGGGGAATCCTCTACTCATGGGTCGAGACAACGCTCTAAACCCGGTGACACAAGCTTTGTTACTACGGCAAGCCCACCAGTTCTCTGCAAGTATCATGATCCGAGCACAACACTTAGACGGGTCACATGGTGTGTAAGTAAAATCCTAAAGACATATGTCTTGTGAGCCGGTCATTATGCTACCGGGGTGAGTCTCCAATCCCTCTCGACCAACCAAAGTCACCACAAGTACCACCACCAACATGGACTCCATCAACCAGAAGCCCCTACACAACTATGCCCGTAACAGGCACTCTTTCAATGGGAACTCCCTAAAAGTCCCCCTGCACCTAATCACTTACACTCGTCCCCGAAAAATAACCTATAGGGTTTCGATAGCAAAACTTAACACCTAAAAAGCACCTACAGTTATTTAACACAAAAACATGTATCTCAATTGTGTGTTCAATTAAGCAACTAAGCAATGCTAGTAAGGTACCAACAATGAGAGCATCTTAGGGTAACGAGTGGCAAAGGTAGCATGATAAGGCATAGTAATGATACTAAGCGAGTAAGTAACCATTGAATGCATGATTCATATTATGGAAGTAATAAAATAGGTGACTTGCCTTGGAAATGCAGGTCCCAGCCGAGGTCGGGGTACTCAATCGGTCTGCTCCAGCGGGTACTCCTCCTACTGTTGCTCCTCAGTGCTCCTTAGTATTACATAGAACACGCAAGTACGGGTAAGGCATGCAAAGCGAGGTAATTAGGTAACAAATAGCAAGAACAGAAATTTCTACTACTAGAACATGAACAAGAACGTAACCAAAGCGTGGAGAACGTCGCTACGATCCTAACGCAACCGACCGTGTATTTTTTCTCGATGCACAAATGATTAGATATGATTTTCTGAAGATTAAAGGATTTATCGGACAATCATAAAAGATGGAAAAAGATAAATCCGGGAATATTCTCGGTCAATCTATTGCTGTTATGTGGACCAGATCCAAGTTCAAAAGAGCAGCCATGGGCTCACGTTGATCGGGTCCAACCATGGACCAATCCCACGCAGTGGGTCCCACTATCGATGCCAACCCACCGGAAACGGACGGCGCCGCCTCCCCTCCACCGCGTGCCTCGCTGGAATTCCGTCACCCTCGTGCCACGGCTCGCCGAGGCCAAGGGAAAGCACACCAGGGACTTTGCCTCAACTCCACGCACCCACGGGTGGTCCCCTTCTAGACAGGCGACCGAAGGATGACCGGCATGGGCTCGTCGGAGTTGATTGCGGCGGCGGTGCAACAGGTCAAAACCCCACTCCACCAGAAAATGCTCTAATCCACGGACCAAACGACAGCTCAATAGCGCACGAGCATAACGGAAGGATGGACGGAGCATCACCGACGACGAGATTTGCGGCGGCCAAAGGGGAAAACTTGGGAGCAAAACTCAAACATGCTCCTTTCTTTGCAATAACGTGCGCATGAGCCCTAGAACAACAACGCAAGGTGAAGATGCAACTAGGCCCCATAGTGAGTTTTGGTGATAAATGACAAAGAATTAAAAACTCTAATGTGTTATCGAGTGTATGTGTAGGATATCAATGAAACAATACCCACAATATGAGAAAGTACACCCCTCATTCAAAAGTTGATCAAAGTACTCAAAAGCGAAAGCATCAAGTATAGATTTGTAGCTTTTTGACTATAGGTGTGCCAAACTATTAAGAGGGGTGAAACGATCTTACGTGCGGGGAAGAATGTGCTCTAGCTACCTTCAAACATCTTGGAACCCAAATCCAAAAATCCACAGATAAAAAGGCCAACCAATTCACTTTCCACTCGCCTAGGATGGTAGTTCCGTCCTGGGACGGAAGTTCCGTCCTAGGACTCTCATCGATTCAAATCTCAACCGACGGAAGTTTCGTCGTGTCCGACGGAAGTTCCGTCAATTCCGAGAGTTTGGGACGGAAGTCCCAACTCGTCGGAAGTTTCGTCCTGGCATTTTTCACCTTTGACTTTCTAGGGTGACGGAAGTTCCATCAAGTCAATTATTGACCTAGCAACTGCTCTTTGTGAGCCCTCACTATATATAGGTTTGACCAACCCGTGAGCAAAGTTGCCGGTGCTTTTTGAACTCACAAATCTTGTTCAAGCTCTCTCTCCCACTTCCCTCTATTCTCTTTGAGATCCAAGGCCATTTGAGAGAGTCCCCATCTTAATTTCAAGCTTGATAGCATCATCTCAACCTAGAACACATCTTCCCCTAGCAACTAATCTCGTTTTCACGTGTTACTCTTGGAGATTCGTTCTCCTAGATTGGCTAGGTGTTACCCTAGAGCTCCCAAGCTTGTGGTGAGCCTTGGGAAGTTTGTGAAGTTTGTGATTCGCCTCTGCAAGGAAAAGAATCGAATGAAGAAGAAGAAAACCAGGTTTGACCTTTGTGGCCACTTCGGGGGATTAGGGTTGAAAGAGACCCAGCTCTTCATGAGCTCCTCAACAGAGACGTAGGAACCTCTTTGTGGGGGTCCGAACTTCGGTGAAAAATCCTCGTGTCCCTCTTGCTCGTTTTTGTTGTGTGCTTGTTTGTTTTCACTTGGGTGTTTATCACCCGATCTACTCGTGTGCTTTGTGTCTATTGAATTCCTGCATGTACAACACTCTCAACGAGGTTAAGGAAGGTTTCCATTCAAGTGGAATCGTAAGATTCCATCTTCTTTGTCGATCCCTAGGTTTTCCCCTCAACCCCGACGGAAGTTCCATCGTGGGCGAATTTAACCTTTCTGTTTTAAGTGTTGTGATTTTCAGGTTTTTATCTAAATTGCCTATTCACCACCTCCCCCCTCTAGGCAACTTTCACAATGCTCTACGACCATCCAATTGAACCTAAGCATGCTCCAAACACAGCACCTCGCTAGCGGCCATGGCGGCGGCGGTGGAATCACGACAGGAGGGCACAATTCGGGCACTAATCAAAGGGGAGATAGGGAGAAAAGGCGTGCGAGCTTACCGTGAGGCTTCTAAGGGGCTCGATGACGGAAGAGGCAAAATCGAGGATGAGCATCTCGACGACGGTTGACGGCGGCATCGAGCGGCGGATGGCGGTGAACACGCTTCACTTGTTCCGGTGCAGCTAGGGGCCAACATTGAGGGAATCAACACGAGCGAGAGAGGGCGAGCAAGGGAGAGCAACAAACAAAGGATGAGCAGGTTGGTGTCTCACCGTCGACAATGAATGGCGGCGAAGACGACGGCAGCAAAAAGTTTCCCAAGGCACGCTCGTCCTCTATGTAGCACGAAACAGGAAAATTTTAGCACCCCGAGCACGACCAACAAACGAAGAAAACGAGAGGTGATAAGGGAGCTCACCGTCTTGGACTTCTTCCCCGACGGCGGTGCGGTTTGGTGGGCGACCGCGACCTAGGGTTTCTAGGGTTTTGGCCGCTAAGCGGCATGAGAAGGGGTCGGATGGGTGCGGCGGCGTCCAGGGCTACTAGTAGGCGCGACAGATGGGAGTGCGACCCGTTGGATGGCCGCAACATACTTCTTGGCGTTCATGCAGCGGGAACAGGTGGTCGATCGAGGGAGCAGGTGGGGAAGACGCACTATTCACGTGGGTTCGTGGGCCTTATGGGCTAGCTGGGCCAAGAGTAGAAGGATAGGGGACTTGCTATTTGCTCGAGTAAAGGAAAGAAACAGCCCATGTGCTCCAAACTCAAATAAAATTGCTTTTAATTATTGCTGGTTCCAGCTTGATTTCATTCAAATTCAAACAATTTGGTACACACAACTCCCCCCCCCCCCTTCCCCTCCTTACAAGAATCTCGTCCTCAAGATTTCAAGCCTCATCCTCAAACAAGTATGGAAAGTCTCTCCTCGAGGTTATCCTCCATCTCCCAAGTGACGTCACGCTCCGTGTGGTTGCTCCAAAGCACCTTGTAGAACTTGATCTTCCTGCTCCTTGTTTCCTTGTAGGCCTCATCCAATATCTCTCGTTTTAGAACCAACTCATCCAATATCTTGACAAAATACTCCAGATACTCCAAGCTATCCTCGAAGATCCAACACCTCTCGGTGATACTTGCTCTTTTAGCACTCGCAAACACTTCTTGGGCTGAGAGACGTGGAACACATCATGCACTCTAGCTAGATGTGCCGACAATATGTAAGCAAGATCTCTAATGCTCTACACCACACGGAAAGGTCCCACATGCCCCGGTGCCAACTTGCTACTCACATGAAACATGTGCGTACCTCGAAGAGGAGAAACCTTGATGTACACATGATCACCAACATAGAACTCGAAGGCCTTCTCCTCTTGTCAGTATAGCTCTTCTCGCCTCGCTCCGAGTAACTCGAATGTCTTCACTCACTTGCTCAACTTTCTCCTCAGCCTTCCCCGACAAGATCTGGACCAAAGAATGAGCGCTCACCAACTTATGACCACATGAGAGGTGTCTTGCACTTCCTTCCATACAAGAGCTCATTTGGTGACATCTTGATGCTTGCTTGATAATTATTCTTTGTAGTAGAACTCCGCAGATGAAAAGATGTATTCCCAATTCTTGCCATAGGTGAGCACACAAGCTCTTAACATGTCCTTAAGGGTTTGATTCACTTGCTCTGTCTGACCATCCGTTTAAGGGTGATAAGCTGTACTGTAAGTCAAGAATTGAAATTTCAAACATGGGACCACATCTTCATCAACTGTTCACCCACCATAGTCATCTGGTGGGAAGCCCTCTCCTGGGCAAACTGCACTTGCACATTCGGAGAGCCAATTGCCCTACAGGACTGCTGGGAAGCCATGCTGCTTGCACGATCGAGCCCACGGAGGAAAGGGTTCAACTCGTCTTCATGCTGGTTTCTGTGAGTCATTTGAAGGAGCGAAACGCCCGAAATTAGGCACACAGCTCAAGCACGACACAGACCTCTGGATAGCCGCCGGCGTGCGACACCTCGGTCATTTCCTTCATGAGTAGTCCTGTAGCCTAGCACTCACTCGGGGTTTTAATTCGTGAAGTGTGTCTTCACTATTTGGAGCTGCGTTGTGATTACGCGCCACGCTCGCTGTAAACTTCGTTATTTTGGCGACTACATGTTAATACAATGATACATAGCTCTTGTGCGTGTTGGAGAAAAAAGGTGTTTGAAACTCGCTTCTGCTTGAGTAATGACGTCCACGTGACTACTGCGTAAGGACTGGGGTACCCGGATAGGAGCGTGAGTGTACGACCAGTTTTGCCGGATACGGATAACACAACCCGTTAGTCAATCTGTTCGAAATGATGTCCATCTGGGTTAAAGAGGAATATAATAGTATACAAGATTGGCTTTGGATCCGTTCTATGTTTCGTTTTTTCATTTCCAACGCATGCTCACTTTTTCTAGTGATCATTTATACATTCAAATGTCTACTTTCTGATTTGTGGACATTCAGACAAGAATTATTAGCTCATTTCCCACATCTGAAACGTCAATATTTCCTGACTATGCATGTAGCATGCAGAAGACCTTGCATTGGCAGGTCTTCACCCTCTTGTCCTGTGACAAATTCATAGGCACAATATTGGTTTTCCTTTTGTACAAATTCTCATTTCAATGCAGTTACAAGATTTTTCTATGGAGACAAAAAAGTGACATCACGCGCATGGATCTAAATAATAAGTATGGACAGGTTTGTATGCTACTATATGAAGAGTTTTGTTCTCCAAAATAATTATCATTATTTTTTCACAATTGATAATCATTAGTTGGATTCCACGATCTAGATTTAATTCAGGAAGCAGCAATTAATGGCTATTAATGAGGGTAATATCATCAAAATAATATATTTATTATAACAATCTTAATAATTAATAAGGTAGTCATTTCTATATGATTTTATTATAACTAGATAGGCAAGCGCGCTCCGCCGCCCTCATTTTTTATAAATTTGAGGGTAAATTAGCAAAGAAACCAAGGGTAGAAATACAGAGAATCAAAATTTCATTCAAGATCAGGTAGTAAGATCCTGTAGTGTAGCTTATGTTATATTTTATTAATTCATAAATAGGAGTTACAATTAACTGAAATAAAATAAGAAGATACCATTGCAAGGTTAAATACATCATTTACGTTCATTTTTTCGGTGATTTGGATATTTATGTGTTTTTTCTTTGAGTTCCATACACCGAGGAATTTAAAGTATTGTGCAATTGTACCACAAAAATTACATATAGATAGAGGTATTTTAAGGGGGAAAAACTAATTGAGCCTGCAAATTAATTAGAAACAAAGGCCCAGCCCATTAGGTTGACGTAGCCCGTATAAGGGCGGCTAGGGTTAGGAAGTCCTAACCGCCCCGACCCCCGAGCGGCGCCCCGCGCCCCGCCCTACCCCGCCCCACCGTGCCAACCCTTCTCTCGTGCGGCTCTCTACCCGGCGGCGTCACACCTCTCTCTCTCCGGCTCTCTTCACGGCGGTGCCGCTCCTACCTCACCCCCTCCCCCGGTGGCATCGCCCTATCGCTTATCCCTGCCGGCGCACCGCCAACGCGAACTCGATTCGCCGATTGAATCTGCGTCGGGCTACCCCGGCCTCCCGGTATTCCTCTCCGCCTCGCTGCCCCTCTCGTTCCCCCACTGCGTGCGGCGTCGACGTGCTGGTGTGTGCGTCGGATCCGGGAAGAGGAAGGCCGACGCGGCCATCCGACAACCGCGTTGGGCTGCCCCGGCCTCCAAATGCGTGCGGCGTCGACGTCCCGGTGTGGGCGCCGGATCTGTGGAAGAGGAAGGCCGACGCGGCCATCCGACGGCCCGCGTAGGGCTACTCCAGCCTTCCCGTATAGGCCCATGTGGCCCACAGCCCACGCAGATCATCGACGTCTGCAGATCATGAAGTGGCCCGTGCGGGCAGGCGCCACGATGACACAAAGACGCTTGTCGCGCGCGCATGATGTCCACGATGCCCAAAGCGCTGAGGAGGCACAAATTCCTTCCGTTATCAGCTTTAGACTATATATTTATATTAAATCTAATTCATTGTTGTTGTTTAGTTGGTCAATTTTAGTGTAATAATAAAAGTTCCTATGAATAAAAAGTTTTAATTTTTAAAACAATTACTAAACTACCCTACAACTAATGGTCATTAGTTGAGGAAAAATAATACTCATTATTTTGGATTAAAATACTCCTCTACTAGAATGCCATGCTATGGAAATGGAGAGAGTACACAGTAGATAAGATGAAGGAGTGCTACAGCGGGCAATGACGAAGGACCGAAATTAATTCAGGTATGGCAATGTGTGCATAAACATGTCTTCCATTGCGGTTTCCTTTGGTTATTCTCTGGTTCAGTCAAGGTCGACTCTACCAAATGACATTTTCATACCATAATGCCGGCTGTTTCATTGTTTAACAATAGGGAAAGTAAAAAGAAAAACAAACGTATCTCTGACCAAATCAAGGCCATGGCCACACTTAGCTATAAATAGCCGATGACTGATATTACCCTTAGTAATTGTCTTTAGTTTCTGCAAAAAAAGTATCTTATTAGTTATTAATTAATGAAATTAAATCTACACCGGTGAATCCAACTCATGATCATCATGATCATTAGTTGTGAAAAAACAATAGTTATGAACTTCTCTAATAATAAGCCAGGAACAAAGCTGCTAGGCTGTGATGCTATGAAAATGGAGAAATGATACACGAAATAGATAAAATGAAGGACAGGGAACAACCAAAACTATAATTCAATCAATTTTTATTAGAAAAAAAAGTTAGGAGGTGTCAATGAGGAATGGTAAGGCAAGTGTGCCGCGTAAAGGCCAGGACCTGACCATGCAGCACCGCCCGTTACCCAAGTGGCCTCTCCTGAGACCAGGCCGTGTCAAGCTTAATGTCGATGGTGCGTTCTTCCATGATACAGGGTCACTGGAGTTGGTGTGATTGCTAGAGACGATGCGAACACAGTGATCCTAGCTTTAGCAAAGGTCTTGTTTAACTGTGCAGATGCAGAAGAAGCAGAATTACTTGCGTGCAAGTCAGGACTAAATCTAGCTTTACAGTGGATACCACAACCGGTGACGCTTGAATCCGATTGCTTGACGGTGTGTACCGCGATCACTTCAAGAATGGAGGATAGGTCCCGGCTAGCAGGTCTGCTACAAGAGGTTTCGTTGTTGAGCTGAGGGAGGTGGAGATTACTCATTGTAATAGGGCTCAGAATAGAGTTAGTCATGTGCAAATAAGGCTTGTCTGGAGTTGTTCACAAAGGTATGGCTCAAAGCCGCACCAGACTTTGTTGTTGCGGTCTTAGCAGCTGATTGTAACCCTTCCGTGTCTTAATAAAATCCACCTTTTCCCCTTGTAAAAAAAAGAAGAAAAAGTTAGAATGCGGACTACGGCGCGCGATGTGGACAGAGGACACCGTAATTTGCAGTGAAGGCAGGTTTGGTCATTGGTAACAGAGTGGGCCGGCGTTTATTATACTCTGCAAGTGGTGCCACCACTCCTGTCTCGTAGACTGCGGTAGGCCATGTGCATACAGCTGATGCATCCAATGCTGGAGGAATCAAGAAAGAGCCCACGGAGAACGGAGCTGAAACTACACCCTGAGTAGGTAATTCAGTCAGTTTGCTCATTGCAGTATCGGCCGTCGTCCTCCCTCCTATCATCACCCAGCCCTGTGGAATCTGGACTGCTAGTTGGTGCGGATCTCCACAGCACCAGCTTTTCCAGTGCTTTGTAAGTCCCTTTTTGCAACCTCTCTTTCAGTGACAGAGATTTGACATTTACCGTTAGAGCCTCTGTAATTGGGGAACGAATGACGGAAAGAGGTTTCAGTTCATGTTGGAAAGATTGATTCTACCGTCCCATTTGTAATGAACAATGTTGCGCTTCTCATCAGTTGTTTGGGAAATTTCTTGTTTCATCTAGATCTTGCTCTGATTTATAGCTAGTATGTTATAGAGGGATCCTGGATCTGAAGTGCAAGCTTCAGGTAAATTAATCTGCGATGCGGCCGCTGGACGACAAGGAGTGCTACAGCTACGGCACCAATGGCGTGCGGCCTCACCGCAAGAGTCATCAGCATGCTTCGCGGGCCAAGCCGACGCCGTCCAAGTGGGACGACGCGCAGAAATGGCTTGTCGGCGGCATGTCAACCGGGCGCAGCGCCGACGGCGGGGTCCACGCGAAGCACCGGAACTCCAACGCCGACGACTGGCGCCTCCTCAGCTCGTCCTCGCAGAACGGCCGCGTGTCCTGCAGCAGCGTGGACGGCGCGCTGGAGTACAGCATGGTGGCCCCGCCGCCGCCGCCGCCGGACGACAGCAACGACGCCGGCGAGACGAAGAAGATGGACTGCGTGATGCAGGGATCCCCCGTGGCGGTGACCCGGTCCGTGTGCCTGCGAGACATGGGCACGGAGATGACGCCCATCGCCAGCAAGGAGCCGTCACGGACCGCCACGCCGCTGCGTGCCTCCACGCCCGTCGCGCGCAGCCCCATATCGTCGAGGTCCTCCACTCCGGTGAGGAGACGGCCTGACGGGTCCGTGGGCGTGGGCACCGCCGCCGTAGCGGATGCGACCGAGCCGGTGGCCAATACGAGTTGCCGCCGCGACGAGGGCGGTGCGGCGGCCGTAAGTCGTGCGCCGGACGCCAACACGCTGGAGTCCCGCGCGGCTGCCTGGGATGAGGCGGAACGGGCCAAGTTCACAGCGAGGTGTGAATGCTTGTCTCCATGGTTCTGCTCTATACTCTATTTGTTCTGTACAGAGAATTTTAGTTCAAGAATGAAATAAAGTTATTGTCCTAATGACAATAATTTCAGAACTGAGGAAGTATATGATTGTAGTCTTGACTTGTATTTCTTTCCCGTGCAAGTGCGGATCAGTCACTTACTGGGGACAAATTCTTCCCTTTTTGTAATTTTAGGTATAAACGCGAAGAGGTAAAGATACAGGCCTGGGCGAACCATGAGAAGAGAAAAGCGGAGACGGAGATGAAGAAAGCGCAGGCAAGTTATTAATTTTACAGGAAACTGTATCTGTATGTTTCTGTTCCTCCTGTTAATCCCAGCTCAACATAAAAAAAAATCCATCTAAAAAAGGCTCATCATAAAAAATAGACTCCTCTTGGATTTTGTTTATCACAATGAAAAACATGAGACGGCTGGAATTGAGGACAGAGCTTTTGAAGTTAACACTCATTTGGCATCACCATGATATGTTGGAACGTAAACTCTGCAGATGAAGGCTGACCAAATGAAATCGCGGGCACAGGAGAAGCTGGCCAATCGACTGGCCGCCACACAGCGGATGGCAGAGGAGAAGCGGGCGACCGCAGAGGCTAAGCTCAACGAGCGCGCGGCTCGGACGTCCGAGAAAGCCAACTATATCAGGAGGACAGGGCACCTGCCGTCCTCTTTCTTCAACTTCAAGATGACCTGCCTATGCGGCTGAACCCATTTGACGCCCTCCATCACCACGGTTGTTCACCCGAGGCTGTGGTATATTTCGGTGTTGTGTCCGTTTTTCAGACAAGATTTTCTTAACCAAATACCATTTGCATGAAACTCTTGTAATTCTTTTTTTTTTTTGAAAAGGGAATTTCAGGCATAATTGTAAAAACCGCCCAACAAGTCATACAGAGTTTGATATTCCCATCCACAAGCTATTTTGTTGCAAACAACCACCCACCTAGTATCTTTTGTTGTAAAAATCATCCCAATTCACACATGTTTAATTGATTCTACCCGTTTTTACTCATTTAGAGTAGTAGATGATATCCGTATCAATCTTATAATCTTATCATACTTTTGAAGATTATGAAAAAAATAAAGTAAATTGGAGGTTAGCCGGTGTTTTCTAGAGTTTAAGATCTGGAACAATTTTTCATTAAATAAGATGATTATAAATAATTAAAAAATAAATTTTAAGAAAATAATAATTTCAAAACTTTAAAAAGTGTTGAACTTATTTAACTTATATGTTGTTTTGAGTTTATATCTGTGGCAACACATGAAATTGATTCAGCATGTGCAAAATGAGGTGATTTTTTCAACAAAATCTAGTGGGTGGTGGGATTTGCAACAAAAAGACTTAGAAGTGAGAAACTCAAACTTAAAGTGACATATGCGGTGGCTTTTGCAATTTTTCATTAATATCAAAGCATATTACACCAAGGACAGCAGGACATGCACAATGTGTGTGAACGTTCATTTGCAACATGCGTTTAGAATCAATCGAATGTAAAATACGAGTGTGTGTATGTTCGTTTGCACCATGCTTTCTGCATAAGTTCAACTCGAACTGAGTGTGCGTGGTCGTTACTTCAATTGAACTCAAAAGAGTAAAGTGTACCTTACATTTCTAAACTATTTAGGAACGATCATTTAGGTCTAAAAACTCTCAAAGTGACTATCCGGATCCGTTCGTAAACTACTCTCGGATGATCATCCAAATCCACAAACTTCATAGTAATCTCCTAGGTCCATGACCTATTTATATTAGGGTAAATTAGATTGGTGTCATTGCAATTTTTGAGAGTTGGAGATATGCTATTGATCTTTTAACCGTTGGAAATATGTCATTAAACTTTTACAAATGTTAGAGATATGTCATTTTATACGTTTGGGAGGGATCCGGACCCACCTGCAGGTATCTATACGAAATTATGGACGATCTTGCCCTGGCCTTATCCCTTTTCGGAAGCTTTCCTCTCCATCTCTCCTCCCAACCAATCAGATCGAAAACACCGGAAAGACGAAGCCACCAAGAACAGAGCTCACTCGCCCGCTTCCTCTCTGCGCTCGGCCGCTCCCCGTTCTTCTCATGGAGAGATGGAGAGGAAAGCTTCCGTAAGGGGATAAGGCCGAGGCAAAATCGTCCATAATTTCATATAGATGCCTGCAGGTGGGTCCGGATCCCTCCCAAATGTATAAAATGGTATATCTCCAACATTTCTAAAAGTTTAATGGCATATTTCCAACGGTTAAAAGATCAATGGCATATCTCCAACTCTCAAAAATTACAATGGCACCAATCTAATTTACCCTTTATATTATGTAAATTAGGTTCACAACACTCGTCGTCCGACCGCTATCAACGCACAACGCTATCACCCAACCACTCTTGACGCACGCCGCCGGACAACTCATCTTTTTGTGAATGTTGCTGAGCTTATCCGACAATGGTATCTAGTATTGGCATGTTGTATCTATGGCCTCACCCTCCATCCAGTCTCGCCTCCCTATCACAGCCTGTACCCGCTACTCGTGGGCCGGTCTACCCACTAGGTAGTTGTGACATGATTTCACGTACGAAAGGCGCAACACATGGAGCGTAGACCATTGTCGTGGATAACAAGCAATTTGTCGAAGTGGATAACGAGTAACGGACATGGAAAGGTGAGGCCACGATGGAAATAGCGAGATCGGATAGAAGGATGAGATTGTGACGGGAAGAGTGTAGCTTCTACTAGCTAGCGTTATCGAGTAGGCTCGATGGCGCTCGCGTAGAGGGTATTTCTGTGAAGGCGGCTACGCGCATGGAGACTGTTTAGGCGATGACTTTGCATGAGAAGAATGTATGGGCAACGACAATGTCGGCCTGACTAACACAATGTAAATAGAGAAAATGTTCGGTGCAAACCATATGTTTGGTGCAATAGTGAAAAACCATCTAAAAACATATACTTAGAAGTTTCCGAAACCTATGTGAAAACTTCTGTAGCTTGGTAGAAATGTACACGATAACACGGGAAAGATGTACACAAAAGTTCAAATCCAAATTCGACATAATTTAAACAGAATTTCTACTATATATTCAATCGACTGAAAGCGTCAAAACATTCAATCGACATGCGAGTCTTCGGATCACGCCAAAGTTCATGTGTTTTGATTGGTACCGATCCGACTGGTTTTCTATTGCTACCAGGCCTGCAGTCCATAACGGATTCAAATCTGGTAGAATGTCTATCTACCTTCTCGTTCGGGTCCGGGCACACATGGAAGGCGGCAGAGGTCTCGTGGTGATCAGATACGGTGACCCCATGCTTGCCGCTCCGCTGCCTGGTATCCCTCATCTTTTCCGGTTTGATTTTTCTACGGTCATTGTTTTCTGTTACTCAGTTGCCATGTCTTGTTTGTTCGACTTCTTTGATTCTAGGTTTCTTCTGCGTTGATGGTGTGCCGGCGATTGGTCGCCGCCGTTGTTTCCTTCGTCGGCGTGGTACGCACACTTCCTGTACTGCTTGATTGGATTCCTGACCCTTGTTTCGTGCAACTCATCTATTCCCTCTTTGTTGTTTGGCATCTTATGTTGTAGGTACCGTGTACCATTGATGGTGATGGCTTGTCGGCAGGTGACTTTAGGCCTTTTGTTGGTGGTTTCTAAGTACACAATTTACATTCAAAAACCACCAATTTTATACCATATTCTCATGATAATCACGTGTTTTATCTTTAATATTTACGATTTTCACATGTGGTATCATGTGCTATGTTACAGAATCAGTTGAAAAGATGACAAAAAGGCTCAAATATAAGAAGTATCGATATCAGGCACGACTAATCATGCATGGATGACTTTCCATTAACCCATAGTGCCTACAAGATATCCTTAGACGTTCATGAAGCCCAATGTACAAGCCCAAGGTCATGGGCCAAGGCTTATGGATTTCTAGAATATTTATGCGGAAGTAAAGTTTAATTCACGAAGTCCAGAGACGATACTGCATTGTCACGCGATTTCGGGGTTCAAGACATGTTCAATTCATACATCTTTGAATACCAAAGTTGTAGATTTTATCAAAATATTCCGGGAACATATATGTATTTCATTATTTGGACTCCAGAGCTATGAAATATGTGCCCTGTAATGAGATCTGCGCAGAGGAATCCGAATCGGAACATATATTCTTCATCGTACTTTTGCAAACATAAGCAGCTGAATCTGAAGATAAAAATAATACCAAAGTTGTAGATATTTTCGACGGCTACGAGATAGAGTTCGAGCCTCATTTGAAATTCATAAGCGGGAGTTATGATTTTAGCTGATCGACGTTGTTTATGGAAGATATAAAACTGACTTATATTCAATCTCTAAGAGCTAAACTTGGTGGCCAAGCAAGGGCGGGCATGTCTAGAGGCTATATAACCACCTTATGACGGCCCAAGGGGAGGTAGGCGTGAGAATGATGTGGATAAGCTTAGGAGCCCTTAGGAGCCACTACACATCGCTGGAAGCCCGCTATAGTTAAAGAGCCACCATATTGAGAAATGTAGTGTAGTTGGGTAGTCGTCTTGCGTGGTTGCACTACACCGGAGATAGGAGAAGTAGAGACATGTATCTTAGGAGTCGTCAACATTGTAACAAGGCAGTACCGGTCGGCGTGACCTTCGTGCCGGTCGGCACTTCCCGACGGTGATGAATAACAGTGCAATTTATCAACATCTATGTTATCTATCTTAATTCTATCTTTAGTTGCATTTTTTCTCGTCTGGATTGAGTGTTCTAATAAATGCTTATTCCAATTGCTTATTAAATGACTAAGTATTTATATGCTTGCTTAATCGTGTTGATTAGGTTAGTTATTTAGATCATATATGACCCATAATTGCTTAATGATGCTGGATGTGTAGTGTACTCATGACAGAGCTATGTGCATGCTAATATAGTTAAGTAGGTAAGAGGTGCTATCTGACTGGTTTGTAGACCCATCCGAAAGGTGTGCACTCTTTTACTATCTTTGATGTTCACCAATTGTTTAAAGTGTCAATCACTAGATGTATATAGGCTAACTTCAAGTGTTCCTTTTTTTTGGTTGATGTGTATGCTCCTAAGAAATTTTCTTTAAGCTTTCCGAGATAAAATCTCTCTTTAAGCCCTCCGAGATTTAAAGCCTTCATGTCGATTGGCACCTGCATGCGCCGATTGGCACAAACCCAACTCTCTTTTTCATGCTATTTTGTATGTGCAATATGTGCTTTATGCTAGGATTAATTTCTTAGATGAAATAATATACACTAATCGTGTACTCTTGATGATCCTTGTGGATTCAATATAAACCTTTGAATACTTTAAGAGCAAAAATAACAATGTACATCATCCTCTTGCGGTATATAAGTGGGTGCGTATAAACGACCAACAAGCTTTTTCTAGCGCCGTTGCCGGGGATCGACAAGAACCATGTGCGATCTGTCTAGTTTAAGGAACTAAGCATATATCTTTTTTATTGCACACACCCTGTTTTTCTTTGTTTGTGTGACCATTAAAAACAGGTAAAAGCTAGACACATCGGGCGTGTCACATCCCGCGAAAGGACAACACAATTTCCGACGACATCTCCGGAATTGCTTCCTCATGAGAGAACCGCCACCGGAACCTTCCTAGAGCAGCTTGACAAACCCTCGGCCTGGGTCCACGACCGGGACCCCCCCCACCACCACCCACTAAAGGCCGGGACCTAGGAAAAAGCACAAGCCCCCAACACGCCCCGCGTCACACGGAGAGTGGTCAATCCCGGATCAACGAGATCCTAGATTACCTGCGTGATAACGACCTTCCGATGATGATACGAAGCCGAATGACTCGCCACACAAGCGAAATGGTGTGTCCTTGTCAACGGCCAACTCTACCGGAAAGGTGCCAACGGCGTACTCCTAAAATGCATCACAAGGGAAGAGGGTAACAATATCCTCATTACAATCCACGAGGGCGAGTGTGGGAGCCACCTAGCTTCACGCACGCCGGCTAGGAAAGCCTTTTGGCAGGGTTATTAAGGACCGACAGCCCTCGAGGACGCAATCAAGCTGGTCAAACATTGCCATGCGTGCCATTTCTATGTGAAGCAAATGCACCGGCCATCATTATCACTACAAACCATCCCGTTATCCTGGCCAATCATAGTATGGGGATTGGACTTTGTACGACCATTCCCGACGGCACCTAGAGGTCACCGCTACCTCTACGTCACCATCGACAAATTCACCAAGTGGACGGAGGCCGATCCGGTCACAAAAATCGACAACAACCCCGCCATCAAGTTCATCAAGCGAATCGTGTCCCGGTTCGGTGTACCGAATAACATCATCACCAACAACCACACATAGTTCACCAGACCATGCATAGGAACCCACATCCGCTATGCCTCCGCGGCGCACCCACAAAGCAATGGACAAGTCGAGCGCGCCAACGTAGAAATCCACCCGTTGAAGAAGCACGACGCCACAAGGGTCACCGAAATGCACTTCGTCCTATGGTCGCCGCATACCACGCCAAGCCGTGCCACCGGGGCCGCTAACTAATATACCACCTGCCGGTAGTAGCGGGTCTCCGACCTGTGAGGTCGAGCCGCCGCCGGTGGCAACTTCGACTCGACCGGGCGCCACCTCCAGCGAGCGCGTCCCATGCCTGGCTCTGACGCCGGCGGTAGCCGCCCGGGACTCGGCATCGGAAGCCGAGTCAACACGAGGCGCGGGCGGCGAACTCCACTAGCCCGGGTCATCTTGGGGAGGGTCGGGCCCCCTCTAAAAAGAAAAAAGAAACAAAAAAGTCGGGAAAGAAGCCGGGTCGACGAAGACGCAGACGAGAAAGCACGAAAGTTCCCTTACTTCTTCAGTTGTGAGGACCCGGATTTCACCCAAGTAAAACCCGAACCCTTTGTACCTCTATGCCACTCCCGGGAGTGTGGCACGTACATCCATCACAAGTTAGCATAGTAAAACTATAAAGATGGAATAAAAACAATGCAAGATAGTAGAATCTCCAATAGTACATTATTAAACTCAAATCTCAATCTCATGGATACAAGAGCGTGGCACGCAGGCCATCGCGATAACAAGGATGAAATCTAGCGGAAGTGTCTCACATGAAGATCGGCGATGATGACCAATACCCACAAGCAACTCGAGTGTAGGAGAGACCGTCACTCCACACCGTCGGCTCCGTCGGCGGACTACGTGGGATCCTCCGCAACATCATCCGAAAAACAAAGTGGGAAAGCCGTGAGTACATAAAGTACTCGGCAAGCCGCAACTACCTAACAACAATGTATGCATGCTTGGATATTTCAAGGATAGGCAAGGGCTAGCACCTAAAGCAATTATTCCCCATGTCTATGTGAATCATATTTTATTATTAGTCAAATTTCATAAGTGGCCTTGCGGAAACAACACAATCCTATAAGGGTCAAATTTTATGTCCAGCACACCTCCACTGGAACCACGGCTCGAAGCCGGAAGTAAAACACCTATCGGAGGAGAGAAATAGTAAATGCTAATCAAGTGGGTCGCTCGGAGGTAGTGCCAAATACCTTGGGCTAGGCTATACATATAGATTATAAATCTCTGCAGAGAGTAAGCATCCGTATCCACGTGAAGAGGTACTACAACATAGGACCACCGTCTTGACCTAAGCACAGCAACACTCACAAGATCATTCAATAAAGCATCGGCCGGTAGGCGGCCGTCCCTCGGGTCTAGGATCCTCTAACCACAACATAGGAAAAGAAGGTCTTGAAGGGTGTGACAAGGCGTACCACGGGCCGGGTGGGATATCCTCTGCTCGTGGGTTGACACAAATGCTCCAAAAACCCACTACCACTAATCTCTACACCACGGCGGGCCACCCGGTCCTCCGCCAAGTATCCCGATCCAGCTCGCCTATACGGGTCACGTGGTATGCTAGTAAACCAAAGAGCAAGCAAGCACAAGAACCGGTCCTCAAGCTGCCGGGGCGAGTCACCATCCCTCTCCTAAAAAAAACAGTCTCAACAACGGTGTCACCATAACAGGAACCCATAGCCCAAGGTTCCTACACAACCGTGCCCGTAACGAGCACTCTCCAAATAGAGACTTCCTAAAAGTCTTCCAGCACCTAACCACCTACACTCGCCCCTGCAAAAGTCCTACGGGGTATCTAGTATAGAAAATCGACACCTAAGAAACACCTATAATTTATTTTACACAAAAACATATATAATCATCATGTGGGGTTCAATTAAGCAACTAAGCAATTACTAAGCATGCGAGCGATACGATGAGAGCAACCTATGGCAAACAGTGGCAAGGATAGCATAGTATGACATAGGTAAACTACAAGTGCAAGTAACGAGTTCACATGCATGGATCAATTTAATGTAAATTGCTAAATAGGTACAAGAGTGGTCAAGGATTGCGGCTTGCACGGAAAACGCTGGTCCCAGGTCGGGTCGGGGTACTCGAACGGCTGCTCCGGTAGAAACTCCTCAAACTACGGCTCCGGCGAGAACTCCTCGGCACCCTCCGAGAAACGGATCGCGAAACGGGGTTAGGCACACAAATCGAGGCGATAGGAAACACAAAAGGACGAAACGAACGTCGGAAAATACGATACTAGAACAAGATCAAAATCTACACTAACGCGTACAGCACATCGCTACGAGTCCAACGCAATCGACCGCGTATTTTCTCGAGACTCGGGAAAAAGATATGAATTTCCAAAAAAAAAAAGGAATTATGGAATATTCCGCGATCCGAGCACTTGTTCAGTGGACCGGGTCCACGGGCCCCACTATCTTTCTCTCTCTCTCTCTTCGGTCCACGAACACCGGGTCCATCCATGATTTCAAACCGGACCTCATGGACCCATCCAAGATCGTGGGCCCCACACCGACGTCGGCCCGACGTCACGACGCCGGAGGTGGGCGGCGCCGCCCTGCTCTGCCGCGGGAGTTGCCGGAACCTCCCCTTCCCGGCGATGCAGCTCGCCGCGCGCTCAACGGAGCACACCGGAAGCTACACAGCGACGTCGCGCACCAATCCGCACCACGCACGAGCTCCGGCTCCCGCTGTCGGCGGCGAGCAAGCTCGTCGGAGACGGCACGGCGCGGGGAGAAAGGGGAATACCCCACGGGTCCCCAAATCCCACAACCGACGAGCACCAACAAGCAACTCATGCTCGTGCAGAACTAAGGGGCTTAGCCCCGGGCCACGAGACCCACCGGAGCATCGCCGGCGGCGAGATCCGAGGCGGCGGCTCAACGGTGCTCCGTGAAACCAAGCAAAGCTCCAAGCTTTCTTCAATTAAACGCGCACACGACAACCCCTACTACCCCCGCGAGACTACCGGACCGGGTAAAAGAACGTGAGCTCCACTCCAACGAGCTCTCCACCGGCGCTCATGGCACAGCGAGAGGCGGATCTCGTCGCGTGACTCGAGGAAGCTCTAATCCAAGGGGAAAAGGGATGGCGGGGTGCGATCACTCACCGGCTCGGTCGTGACGGCCTTGGCGAGGGCGGGGAAGCTCGTCGACGAAGGGCGGCGAAGACTGCAGACGGACGGAGCACAACAATGGCGGATGACGGTGGTGATCACGCTCCTCCGCGTTCCGGGGCTACAAGGGAGAGACGTGGTCGCGCGGTCGCGCTCAAGACCGGAAGACGAGGTGATCGATGAGGAACAAGGAACGAAACATGTGCTCACCGGGGAAGCACGGACGACGGCAAACGACGGTGATCTCCTCGGCGGACGGGAACTCTTCGCGGCCCGCTCGTCCTCCCTGAAGCACGAGAGACGGAACGGTGAGCACCGGGAGAAGCGGCTTGACGCGCCGAACACGAAGGAGGCAAGGGACTCACCTAGCGGACTCCTCCACTCCGGTGCCGGAAGAACCTCGCGGGGAGAAGCGGCTAGGGTTGCGCCCGAGGCGGCGCGGGAGGATGGGAAGGGAGGCGGTGCTGCGAGGGGGTTTTGAAGCCGGGAAAAGATGGAGGGAGCAGGTATGGTTGGCGGCGCAAGACGACGCGCGTCCGAGGTGGCACCCTCGCGGACGCCGCGCGCACGGGGCGGTGAGCTGGAAAGGTGGAGGAGGAAGAAGACCGTAGCGATCGGGTCGGGTCGAGCTCGCGTGCTGAGCCGGCGCGAGGGAAAAGGAGAGGTTGGGCCGTGCGGAGTTTCGGCCCAAGGCGCCGAGATTCGAATTAATTCCTTCGCGAATTTATCATCCGGATTAATTTCAAACCTTCTCCAAATTTTGTTCAAATCTTTTCCAAACTCCACACAATTTATTACAAACTTCATTGATACAATTTTTAGGGCTGTTACATCAGCCGACGCCACTTTCATGGCTGCATGTCGGTATAATCAGCGCCCTCCGACCTTGGGGTCGTCTCACTCCTCGAGGAGTCCGGGACGTCCTCCTCACCGCCTCGAACAGCTTGCACGCCACGGCTTCATGCCGCGCCGACGATCGTCGTTGCTCGAGTCCGACGATGGCAGCGGCGTCGGGGCCTTCCCCTTCCCTTTGGGGTCCACGGCCGACCCGGGCTCCACGGAGCGACCAGCCGCTAACGAAGGTGAAGCGCGACTCTCCCGAGGCATTGGTCCATACAGCCGAGCTCCGGCATTTGGTTGATGACGACAAACTTGCTCCGGCGTTGGTTGTAACAGACCTAGAAATCCTTGTAACCCAAACCTAGTAAAAACGTTGTTGACTAATAAAATTTGGTTTAAGATTGGAGTTGAATTTGGATGAGATATGACAGTTTTATATTGAAAAAATCTTAGTTTGAGCTCTTGGCGTCCTGGTTCCATTTCGGCCAAAGGCCCGGTTCCTTTTCCCTTTTACCCCAGCCCATCAACGAAGCGGACCAGCCCGTGAATCCCCGGATGCAGCCCAGCCCAGCGCAACGCCGTCCTCCACCTTTTTCTCCCTACCACGGCAAAGCACACGCCCGTGACCCGGACGCCGAAAAAGCGCCATGCGTCGACACCTCTTGCTGCCGTCCGGCTCCTACCTGCCCTGCGCCGCACTACAAAGCCACCAAGTAGCTGCCGCCCCCATTCGAACCTTCCCCGCGCCGCCGGGGCGCTGTTCTTCCCAAACCCTAGCCGTCGTCCGATCAAGGTTTTTCCATCGCCATGGGAGAAGCTGCTCTCCGGTGAGTTCCGTGCCACCGTCGTGTTCAGCATGTGACGCCGCGTCGGCCGGTGCTGGTCTTGTCGTGTTTGATGCGATAGAGAGGACGAGCGGGATCAAAGGAGTTCTTGGCCGGGTTCTTCCTCGCCGTCGCTCGTCGTCTCCGGTGAGTTCCCGTCAAGCTCGTCCGGCGTTTTGAATTCCCCATTGTTTACCCTTGCTCCCCGTTCTAATCCGGTGGGTGTTACCCCTCTCGGCCTCGGAACGGGCTCGCCGTGGTCACCGCGAAGACTCGTCGTCACCGTCCACCGCCGCCAAACCTTGTCGCCCGTCGTCGTTGAAGCCCCTCCATCCGAGCCGGTGCTCCTCGCCGGTGAGTTGCTGCTCCTGTTCCCCCATCCCCCCTCCCCCCCCTTTTCCCCACCGATTTGAGCATGGCTTCCCTTGCCTCGTCGAGATCCGCCGTTGGTCCGTCATGGATGCCGGCGAGGTGAAAGCTTGAGGCCGGCTCGTGTTCCCCTAAGGGTTTGGTTAGCTTCGTGGCCACGCGTAGTTGCTCGTGCATGCTTCAATTCGGAAAAGAGCCAAGTTTTGGTGGGATTTGCCCGAGCTCGCTTGGCCGCCGCTGCGGTTCTCACCGTCGACAGGCGTCCGGCCACCGTGAGGGGTCGGGAGCGGGTGCTTCGCGTTCGTGTGGTCTTGGGCTTCCTTTTGGTGTGCTCGTTTGGGGATCTTGTGAAGCACCGAAGATTTATCCCTTGCGCCGCCGTGGATCCGTTGACGCCGGTTTTTGACCAAGGGACCCATTGTCG